>CM051035.1:23359072-23959072 GCA_027627225.1 Congeria kusceri
GATATTTTAAGAAAATTCCTCTATCTTAGTCAATTTTTGTACAATTTTGGTCTTTTTTTTCAAAATACAGCGTATAATCTGAGGGGAATTCTAAGGTAAATATAGGGGAAAAATATATACCTTTTAAGCAATGGAATGGGGCCGAATTTCGGCCCCAAATTGGCCATGTAAAAAACACTGGGTTTGAATCGGTTGCCGCTTCTGATGCGATTTTACGGATTATAATCGGTTTCATATGTTATTTTGTATTATACATATTTTCTTCTTTTAACATAGACAAAAATACTTAAATATGGATGTATGTTTGTGTCTTTTGTGCATCAATAATAAATGTAAACAAACGAACAATAATTTTAATAACAGAACGTCTCTTTACTAAACAGATGCTATTGCATTTTGAACATTAACAACAAGTATTATAGAACAAGTAAATTTAACATGTAAAAACCGTACAAAAATTCAAAATGAATGTTAAATCCCATTATCAATTTTGTAACTGTGACATCGATAATCGACATCGAAAAAAAATTACGCCGATTATCTTTTTTTTCCGATAATCGTCACATTACTACCAGGTAGTCCTTAAATTGTAAGAGGTATTTACCCCATCCACTTGTAAGAGGTATTTACCCCATCCAATTGTAAGAGGTATTTACCGCATCCAATTGTAAGAGGTATTTACCCCATCCAATTGTACGAGGTATTTACCCCATCCAATTGTAAGAGGTATTTACCCCATCCAATTGTAAGAGGTATTTACCCCATCCAATTGTAAGAGGTATTTACCCCATCCAGTTGTAAGAGGTATTTACCCCATCCAATTGTAAGAGGTATTTACCCCAGCCGATGCAAAATTACAAAAAAAAAAGATTTGAAGATGTATGAATGTTTAAGAAACAATTGTCATTCATTTTACATACACTATATATCCATCGCTGCATTTGAAAAACTCTAATCTAGAGAACTGAGCCACTAAGGTTTTATTTGTTAATGCGAACAGAATGGCAAATTTCTTTTATTCCAGACTTTACGCAATGGCTTTAAGGTCCCCATATGTGTCAGCCCATGAGATTTTTTGCCCAAATGCGGTATCTGGATGAAAATGAGTTATTGGCAGTTTTGAATACACTGATATGTGTCGAAACTGGAAATGGCTTCCTTTTTGCGCAATCATGCGTTTTGAGCAAGAATAAGCAGTTTAAGTAACACCACCATAACGACAAATTTTAACATTTCGCACAGATTTTAATATTTGTCATGCATACAATGCAGAACCTAGCATGATGAGGACAAGTAATTTATATAATATATATTTACTGGACTGCCTATCCCAAATAACAAACTTTGAATGTACAAATGTTTCGGACAAAAATAATAATAATACAGAGATGGTTGCTATGGCAACCAAACAAGAAATCATAGTAAAAATTACAATATTTAAATAAATAATATTTTTCGTTGACAGTTTCAAGATTTAAAAAATTATTTGAAATATCTTAATCATTATCATGACTTACTCATAAAAATCACGTGCCACAACTTTGACATCAGTTTTCTCGAAACGAGGCAGTTTTCTCGAAATTGGGATAAAAATCTCATGGGCTGCCACATATATGTATCACAAACTGATGTCACCCACATTTTAGACAGTTATAATAATGATCTCTAAAGCGTGTGGAACACGCACTATTATTTTATAATCTTTCATACTTGTTATTAAATCTCTTAATGATAAAGCTATTTTGAGTCTCATTAGGTAAGAGATTTATGGCAGAGATTGAATGTAGGTATTATGGTCATAATCATATTTTATAGATAGTCTTTTCTGAAGTTGTCTTGACATACTAAATAAAGTATATTTTGTGGATCTTTTTGTATGAATTGAGAATATTTCTGGGCAAGAAATATTGAAGAGACTGATAGATCTATATTTGTTTTGGTTACGGCCCAGTAAATTGAACCAGGGCTTAGAAACTATCAAAGTTTGAATGATTATTGTCCAATGTTTCTAGACATTCTAGCTCAAGTATGAGTGCAAGTTGGTGCTGGATAACTCTGCCCAGGAGGTTCTGTGTTTAGTTTTGTAACTGTTGGTTTGTTTATCTGTTTGTCCATCTGTCTTTCTGTAAGCGACTTTACACAAACAGTTATGAACAGATTTGCAAGTTTTCTGGAAAGGTTGAAATGAACAATGTGGTTGTAATCTACTGGTCACTGTTTGGATCCAGGAATATTTTAAAGGATTCTTTATTATTTGTAGTATTTATAATATAAGGCAGGTAGTCTTTCACTGGAAAATTCAGTTGTTACCTATATTAGTGGAGGTCTGCGCTATCAAAGTGCTTTTTGTTAACCAGATTTTTCGAAGACAAATTTCGGTAATTAGATTGGGGTGTGTCGTTTTCGTAGTGGCGGCGTCAACTTTTCGTTTCCGCTCTCTAACTTGAGAACGGATTGAGCTATCATTATGAAACTTCATACATAGATACCTTATAGCGAGACCTCGCTTGGGATTGCATATGGGGTGGTTGGGGTCAAGGTCACTGTTACTAAAAATAGAAAAACGTTTTCCACTCAATAACTTGAGAACGAAATTGAGATATTTCAATGAAACTTCATACATAGATACCTTATATCGAGACCTCGCTTGGGATTGCGTATATGGTGGGTGGGTGTGGTAAAGTTCAACGTCACCATTACTAAAAATAGAAAAATGGTTTCTGCTCAATAACTTGAGAACACGTTGTGATATTTCAATCAAACTTCATACATAGGGTCATGGTCACCGTTAATTAAAATAGACTAACAGTTTCCGCTCAATAGCTTGAGAAGACATTGAGATATTTTGATGAAACTTTATATGTAGATACCTTATAATTATCTAGACTTCGCTTCGGATTGCATATGGGGTTGATGGGGTCAAGGTAAAGGTCACCATTACTAAACTTTTGTGCTGACTTTAATGCATTTCGTTCCAAAAAGTTGGTTTTCGTGGAATTTCCCGTTTCATGTTTTAGAATTGTTACACAGTGCCATTAAAAATGCCATGAAAAGCTGGCCTTGAAATGTTACAGTGATTTGTTAGATTAACCTGATACATTTCTGTACATATTAAAGAAAAAAAATACAATACACCAATCAATATTTTCCCCCAGGGAGTGGAGCAGTGGCCTGTACCAGGGAATTAGACTAATTTTCCAACATCAGCGGAGTTATGGCCCTTCAAAAGAAAAGAAGACATGTTTGGACTTGTGTCGCGCGTAGCTCAAAAAGTTTTGCTGCTAGAGTGATGAAACTTTGTAAACATATTAATTAGCATGTGAACTTGTGCATTTGGGCATTTTGATGCCGTTTTTTTCCTATATCAGCATAATTATGGCCTTTTTTTTAGCAAAAAATATATATATTTGGACGTGGTCGCGTGTAACTCAAAAATTATTATTGCTTGAGTGATGAAACTTTATAAACATGTGAATTAGCATGTGATCTTGTGCACCTGGGTATTTTGGTGCGTTTTTTTCCGTCATCAATTGAGTTATGACACCTTTTTAGCAAAAATTGACAATTATGGATTTGTGTTGCGTGTAACTCAAAAAGTATAACTGCTAGATTGATGAAACTTTATAAACATATTCATCAGCATGTGAACTTGTGCACCTGGGTATTTTGGTGCATTTTTCCTGACATCAGCAGAGTTTTGTGACATCCAGGGGAACGTGGGGGCATCCGTGTCCTATGGACTCATGTCTAGTTGGGGTCTTAAATTCCCACCCTGGAGCCAAGCATTTTTATCTAAATCCCCACAGTGGGAGATGCCATATTTAAATTGTGCGCGAAAGCCAGCGTCTAAATTTCCCAATATGACCAGGATCTAAAATCCAACTCAAGTCTATTTCTGGGGACCCGAAATCATTCGGCATGTCATATTCCCACCTGTAGGGAATCGCTTTCAGTATAAAGTCCCGTATATGCCCATCGCCCCTGCATAAACTTTAGAAACAAATTTATAATAAATTGTCTTTCAGAAGAAACAGCAATGTGCAGCTTACGGGGGGGGGGGGGGGGTAGACAATTATTGTTAAATGTAGTATAGACATCAGTGTTTTGTCTTTTTCTGTAATTAACGAGTGTCTTAAGAAAGACAACATTGTTTCCAATCAATAAGTCAAACTAGCTGATACAATACCTGCATTGGAGAACATGTCTGTGATTGGTAATTTACCATGCAAAAAGGGGATTTTGCTGGAAGTCAGGGCAAACAGACTGTGAAGAGATAAGAATAAGATAAAGACTGCAATCATTAATTTAAGCACCTAAATCAATAGCATCCCATTGGGAGAGCCTGATCTCATTTCTCACATGGTTGAATCTGAAAGGCCTTCTTATAGGCCGTCATTACCACAGTGGTGAGAAATAGATGCATTTCTTCACTCCATGGTAAGCTGGAATTAACTTAGAGATGGTGGATGACAGAAGAAAAAAAACAAATGACTGGCCGGCTTGTCTTGTTTCCTATAAATTTAATGCTTGAAGTACTTGCGCTGTTTGTTTTGCATAGGAATGTCTGTAGCCAGAATTTGTCCATTCTTTGCTAAAGTTTTAATACCATTAATGATCAGATGATGTTAATGTTAACATTTACTGCAACTCCTTTCTAGATCCAGTTATTCACACATTGTGAGAAAGTGTTTTCCATTGTCAGATGATCTAGTTTAATATTTTTACTCTGATGTTCCAATATAAACATAGAATACACTTAGATACAATTCAGGCCATATTGAAATCAGTTAAATGATGTGTGACAGCCCAAAACTGTAGTTTAACTTGGCAAAATTATAAGGATCTTGAGATGTTGTATCAGGCGCAAGAACCAGGTCCATATGTCAAAGGTCAAAGGCACACTTGACTGTCAATGGTAAAAAAAAAAAGTCATTGACTTTGTCCTCAGCATATTTTGTCAGACATGGAAGGATATTAAATAAATTGACAAAAGTGATAAGTATTATGAGATGGTGTGGAGCCTTCAAAAACCAGGTCCCTAGACCCAAGGTCAAGGTCACTTTTTAAGGTCAAAGGTCAAATAATTGTCCAGAACATAATATTGTTGTGCATGCAGGAATTTTCAAATAAGTTGGCAGAAATTATCAGTGTCTCGAGATGTTGAATGCAAGAACTTGACTTGCGAAGTTTCCCTTTAATGGTATTGTCTAAAACTAACAATTAAACAAGCCATTTTATTGATTCTTTACAGAATTATTTAAAAAAGCAACAATAAGTGAAGCATGCAAGAACTGTTACTCATTAATGCCAAAATGTTTTAATTTGTCCCCTTTTGTGATTTTCTTTGCCAGGACTCGAGATTTAACAATATTGATTGGATATTTTTGGAACCTCAACTTACTTCACAGAACAACAAAAGACATTAACAGAAAATACCATTGGAAAAGATAATTCTGCTTTTGCAATATAATGTGTATGCATATAGACAATGTGGCGCCTTGTAGAAAAGGCTGCTTAGGTTGGGGCATCTGTGTCTGTGCACACATTTCTAGCTTTAAATATGACATTTACTTTTCCATATGTGACATTCAATTTCTGTTCCATATGTGACATTTAAGGTCTTTTTCTTATGTGACATTTCATGTCTGTTTCTTTTGTGACATTTTATTGTTCAATACGTGACATTAAAAGTCAGTTTCTTATATGACATTTAATCGTTCAGTGGGGCATTTAAAGTCTGTATTGGATAAATTAGAACAAAAAAACTAACATCTTGTTAGGAATTGATAAGTTCAAATAAAATCCCATATTTCTAACAAGAAATATCTTTTAAAAAGATACTCAGCGTATGTTGTAAATGTTTGTAAAAAATGTAAATTGAATATCCTACATAAATATTTAAAACTGATGCATATGTTGATTTGGTTTATAAACGAACAGTCTCATTTCGTCATAGATCATTATTCTAAACGCATTTAATATTATTTTTCGATATTATTTAAAATAAAATAATAATCATTTTACAATTACAAAGAAATATATATATTTGAAGCGTTTTTATTAAATTATTTTTGTATACAATGCATTTATTTATAGTCTATATACAAACAATGCCTATTTGTAGATTGAATAGTCCATACACGTAGAAACATTGGTATTTTACAAGAAAAACAATGATGCAGAGCATCATAGTGCCGTGAAACTATGAAAAGTCCATATGTTTAAGATATCTTCATTATGTAATGTCCATACAATTAACCGATCTTACCGCCTTATATTTTTCATCAGTGATTCTTTTTTAATTTACATAATTTATATAGTCTTTGTCAGGCATATCAAAATTTACTAGAAGTTACATTTCCAAGAAAATAATGACGAGAATGAATATCAGCATTTATCATATTTGTAATGCAATAAGCATTTATACTATATGTGCCAAATGAAAACACACATAAGGGAACGTTCATTGCAATTAAAAATAATGATTTGACTTCATTTTGTGATAACAAAAACATAAAGTTATATAAAATAGTGGCAAATTAGATTTATATACCTTAGGGAAAATACGTCTCGAGCATTTTTTTGTTTATAACTATTATAGTTTATAATGCATTCATAAAACGCTCGTAAAGTAAAAATACCAAATTCAAATCAAATTAAATTATGATGTCCGAAGCTTCTGCCAGTGTCTAATTATAGGAAGATGCAAAATCTATTTATACATTGAATAGCCTCTACAGGAGAAGGTAAGAGAAAATGCAATTCAAAATAATTCTTAATAAATAGATCTACCAGCTGTTATTCAAATTAACATGCATGGTAAGTTTATAAATATAAGTAATTCTCCATTCATTATTAATCTTATTGTCTATGATTCTCTGCATACTTGATAGAATGATTCAGTGTTGTTGACGTGTATACTATAAATAGGTGCAGGTTAGTCAGCGAGTGTATTGTATGGAATGTTGCTTACGAATATGCGATATTAATGAGGGATTTTACAGGGCACTGGCTTGTAAATTGAAAATGAAAATTGAGCCAATGCAACTTCTGACGTGGAGCTCACTCAGCTCAGAACTGGAAAGTAGTCAAAAATGTAAACAAACTGAAGAGGTATGTCTGGATTTGTCCACATTGGCTCATTTTTCCATTCACCTCCAAAAAGAAATGGAGCCAATTTTTTAGAAGGCTGTGGTGGGGATTTCTTTTAAACTAGCTGATGCAATGTTAGGATTTATTGGGGACCACTAGCGGAAAATTTTCACAACATTCGATTGGATGTTGAGAAAGGTCAAAAGCTGGGTTAAACAGCTATGCCAAAAAAGCATAATCAAAGGCAGATAAATTTGACTGTGTGCACTTTCTTTAGACTCTGTTAATGTATGCAAATTCTTTGAATTCATTGTTAAGCTCCCATTGTCCTGAAAGACATCACAACAAAGTCCCAAGTGGCCCTCTGTCTTCTGTCCAGATGAAGGAGATGAAGGGTGATTAGTTTTGATGAAAGAAATGGCCATTTAATTTATAGGGAAATCCAACAGGTTTCTTGCTATTTTCATTGTCAGAATGTATATTAAGTGCCTTCCCTCCCTCACATTATGTCTGTTACATAACATGATAATAAATGATAATTCCCTGATGAACCAATATTTTACCATTCTTTTCATTTTGGTCTTCTTTACTTTAGCAAATCGAACATGGCATAAAGAGCTGTTTTATCATTGAGAAATAACCATTTGCTATAATTACTAGAGTTTTGGTACAACAAAAGAAAAGTATGCAGAAATTGCAATTTTGCTAAAGATATACGCACAAGCTTGTCATCATTATGTAATAATATAATTATTTGTTACTGTATCTGACAGATGCTGTTAGTCAGGTGTACTGAACAGGATTTAATAACTAGATCAGTGCATTTAATATCTGGGCCCCCCCCCCCCCGTATTCACAAAGCTCCTTAGGGAAAACTTAAGTAAATTCCTTAAATTCATAAAATTCCTTATGTCTCTGGCTGTTTCGTGTATAGATCTTTTAACATTAAAATGTTGTAAACTTGTAAATAATGCTTTTAAATTTAGTATTGCAGCCTTCTTTGCAAAGAAATCATTGGATTTCACATAGAAAATTTGAGCTGAAATTTCCACTTAAGTACAACTTAAGTTAAGATTTCCTTTAGGAGCTTTGTGAATACCAGCCCAGGACATCTACCTTATATTTCAGCAGGTCACTCATAAAGATGTCATCCTCATGCAAGAATGTGTTTAAGAGAATAAAACCGAACAATATTTTATTTGACATTAATATTTTAGTTGTCCTGCAACCATTTGATGTTCTGGGGTTGTATTCGAGAAACATCTTAAGTTGATCTTAAAATATTTTCACTTAAGTTCCAATTTTGGTTAGGTAATATTTTGAAAACTACACGTAAATTAATGAATCCAATTTCAGTTAAGTAAATATTAGTTTAAATAGTAAGTTGATAATTAGTGAAAATTCTGCAGAATTTCATGTATACATGGAGTAAAAAGCTTAAGAAAAATCGTGATTTTAAGGCTAAGGATAAGATTTCACTTAAGATGTTTCTGGAATACGAACCCAGTGCAACTGATGATATGCTAGAGGATTTTTAGTCATGCCTACTTAAGTCAAACTCCAACAAACACCATTGACAGTACTTATACAAATGAGGCACGTCGTGGGAAAACCGGGCTTTATGCATGTGCGTAAAGTGTCATCCCGGATTAGCCTGTGCAGTCCACACAGACTAATCCAGGATGGCACTTTACGCTTTTATGTTTTTTTTTGTTTCAAGGAAGTCTCTTTTAAACATAAATCCACTTCAGGGACGACACTATGCACATGCATTAAGCCCGGTTTTCCCACGATGTGCCTCAAATGTTTTTACATGACATATCAGACAATCAATGAAGTGCTTGCTTTCCATATGGCTAAACATATTGTCAATCAAATCCTGTCGTAAGATCAGTTGCCATTTAGAACTTTTTTATTGCAATATTTCATACATTTTTAAAGTTATTCCAGATGATGCAGGAGCGTAGCTTCCTTTAGGCACTATAGGCACGTGCCTGTACATTTTTATAGTTATTCCAGATGATGCAGGAGCGTAGCTTCCTTTAGGCACTATAGGCACGTGCCTGTACATTATTTCCAGGGATGAACATTTTAAATATGCCAAAAATGCAATAAAAACAAGAGGGGGGAATGGAGGTGAGGGATCTTTTGTGGCTGTGTTGAAACTTCATTGTTTTACGATTCGATAACGTCAATATAAAATACATTTCATGCAACACACGCTTATTTTTACAATTATTTTGTAGAATCGGGGTTTAGCTGAAGTTAGTTGTTTGTAGCTACATACGAGTACAAACATTCTTGGCCCAAATTATCGCTTACAGCGTCATTTTGTAGATTCCACCTATTGTATCGATACATTTTTTGAACCCAAGCTACGCCCCTGTGATGTCATTGCTTTTTCATGCATTTCAATGCCTTTTCATACAGTTTCAAAGCCATGTTGATATAAAATTCTACCAACCAATAAAATAGCAGTAGTTATGGCAGATTGTTCGTCATGCACCACTTACTAGCACTTGGACAACGTTTTCTAACATGTCTAAAAGAAGCAGCGTTATCCAGTATTGGCAGGTTGATTCAGTGCATCACTTTGTTCCAGTTTATTTGACAACAAGTGCCAGGAAGTGCTTATTGTTGCCATTTCCTGTGTAAATACTCGCAATATTTTATGGCCCACAGTCGATGCTTAAGGAACCCATCGGTGCAAAGAAAGGATACAGCGGATAATTAAATATGGATTGCATGTTTCTCATATACATTGGATTGTTGTGAATGAACAAATATGAATGACAGATTGAGGCTTATGATTACGTCCTTATCATGGGACTCTCACAATGCATGTGAAGTAATTCAGATAAGATGGTAGTTCTGCATGGAGTGCAAAGGCACTGTTATCTCACAATCTAGGGGTTTAGGAAATGTTTTCTTTTGATTACATAACCATGGGTAGTATTCCGTAAATATCTTAAGTGAAATCTTATCCTTAGCCTTAAAATCTTCATTTTTCTTAGGCATTTTATTCCATGTATACATGAAATTCTGCTAAATGTTTACTAATTATTAACTTACTATTAACTACTATTTAATTAACTTTAATTGTAATCATTAATTTATGTGTAGTTTTTAAAATATTACCTTCCGAAAGTTGGAACTTAAGTGAAAATATTTTAAGATAAACTTAAGATGTTTCTGGAATATGGCCCCGTATTTCAGTACTAATCCTGCTTGTATTGGCTGTGTTTAATTCGAGTATTCGTTTTGGACTACAGAAATTGTTTTCTCCAGCACATTTGATAACATTATTAAGAAAGTAAAACTGTGGCTCGGTATCTATGCAGACATGTTTTTCAGTACAATCAAAGTGTATTTAAAAAAAAAAGACTGCAACAAGAACAAGTTATTACTTGTAGAAGAATGTTTTCAACACATGGCACTGACCAGTCATCTTGTTGCTGTTAGGCTTATTAGTTAGGATGTGATGGTCTCTGGTCTGCATAATAGAGGCTTCCACAAATGTCAATCATATTCAAATTAAGCTGCAATGTTATCCAATCATCCCAACTGGCTATCACATGTTTAGCAGTTGAACTATTTCATACAAAAGAGCACATGCATAATATTTGTGATACTCAGATGAGCAAGTGGTAATGTTTGTGATTTTCAATCAATAGAAATTAATCCTTTAACAATAGCTGGGAAGGAGTTTAAACTATTGGTGGCAAATCCCGGATCAATCTATTTAGTTCAGACTAATGACATTTCAGAAATATACATTGTGATTAGAAGGTTTGCATGGCAATATTCAATATGTCGTAAAAGGCTGTGTATGTTTGTTTGTTTGTTTGTTTTTGCCGTTTTTTTTACAGTATATCATATCATTGCGGTCAGTTAACCTACTCACCCTTTTCCTGGGCAAGCTTAGCCGATCTAAGTGCACATACTTATGCCAGTAACTGACAAATGCCCTACTTGAATCTGAGGTAGGGAGAGAATGGCCGCAGAAATAATTTCATGACCAGTCCCTGACACAAGCTATGTGATAATGCGCTACTATGTATAATGAACACCCATTTTTTTTTATGCCCGAATGGGGAAACAATATTTTAAGTAATGAACATTTGGAAATAAGCAAATCGGCCGCCATTGTGTAATTGGCCGGTACTTATTTATTTGTTTGAAGTTGCTTCTGGTATTGCGCAAAATATCAATCAACACTAAATATATAAAAGCAATTAAAGATGAACTCATACAGAATTCAAGTTTTTTTTATTTCAGCCGATTCGTATCAATTCGCATTGATTTGTGTCCCTGTTCTTTGAAACTTTTTTGTAGATGTCTAATAATATTTATATTTTGGATAATTTCTTCACATTTCAACTTTGAAAAGACAAAATGGGAGAACTTGACTTTTGTGTAACCTGAAAAGGTGACATATAGGGGTTACTTAGGGCGGCGGCAGCGTTGTTGGCGGTGGCGGCGTTCCTTTCAGTTTGTGCAGACAATAACTTGAGTTTTTGTGCAGTTATTATAAAACTTTAGGGAAGTGTAAGAATTCAAAAAAAGAAGGTTAAGTTCAATTTTTGGCATAATTGCTCTTATCTTACTTGAGTTATGCCCCTTTTTTAGAAAAAATAGTTCAAATAAGGCTTGTGCAGACAATAAATTGACAATTCTTTGCGCAGTTATTATGAAACTTCAGGGAAGTCTTAGTAGGCATAAAAGGAAGGTTGAGTTATGCCCCTTTTTATTTTTATTTTTTAATAAGACTTGTGCAGGCAATAACTTGAGCATTTTTTGTGCAATCATTATGAAACTTTAGGGCAGTGTTAGTAGGCATAAAAGGAAGGATAAGTTTGTTTTCTGCATAACTGGTCTTATCGTTCTTGAGTTATGCCCCCTCAGACGACACATCGGACTCGCAGAGTCCTAGTTTAGGTATAATAACCATTGCGCACTCTAACACATAGAGAAGAACAATTTCAAAGTACTTGATAAATTACTGTTGTAATTGATTACACATTGATGACACTTGATGAAATACATTTCATTACAAAAAGCGTAGGATGGACAAAAAATGCTAATAAGAGCTGCACTGACATACATGCATCACAAAGAATTTATTCACACTGCATAAAAGCGCACAACAAGTCCACACTCGTTGGGTTTATATGATATGTTATTTGCAATTACTGATTTAATATTGTAGAAAATGATATCGTACTCTCTATAATTTGTTCATGGCATATGTATTTTGTGTGACAAACTCTTAAAGAGCTGGAAGTCTCCAATTCACAAAGTTGTAAATGGATGTAATAAGTACATTAAATTTTGTTGTATGTTGTGTTAGATCATATGGATACAGTCTTTTGCTGCCAATTATTCTGTACTTACATTATGTATTTTGTATAATATATTGAATATTGATAATTCTCTATCCAAACAAATTTCATACATCAATAATTCTGACTAGTGTCAGAACCTCATAATTGCACATCAGATATTGAAAAAAAAGGAGTTCAAGCCAGTAAAATCATAATAAGTGCAAATTTATGTGTTCCAGAAATATCTTAAAATAGTTTCACTTAAGTGGCCATTTTTTTATAAATTAAATGTAATTTTAAATATCTAAAACTACACATTATATTGTGAATCCCTTTACAGTGGTTAGTAAACAATAGTCAATAGTAAGTTGATAATAAGGCATAATGCACGGGCAGTCTGCGTAGGCTGCTCTGGGACAACACTTTCCGCCTTTATGGTATTTTCTAGTGTCTTCTAAACATGAATCGACTGTAGCAAAAAGTGCCGTCCTGTATTAGCCTGTGCGGACTGCACAGACTGATCCGGGACGACACTTGACGCATGTGCATTATGCCCGGTTTTCCCACGACACACCTTATATGCACTAAGCACAATGCTGTTTAAGTATGACATAAAATGTAAATTTTAAATGTAAGGCTAAAATTTTACTTAAGATGTTTCTGAAAAACGGAGACTTACCCCTTAGATTGTAACAAATAATATATGTAAAATTGATTTGCTAGTTTATTTTTTTTTTCGAGCTGGTCTCAGATTACAAGTTGTTGACTCATAGGACCTCTTGGTGTCAACAGCAAGACGGGTGTGCAGACAGACCGTGTTCCTTTATTAACGGAAGCCTGACAAATGTAGCGGATCCTTTCCAATTAGATACCAAATATTGGATCAACACATCATTAAAAAAGATGAATTGCCGTGCATTGAAGTGTCTTTTTCATTTCTCATTATTTATTTCTGTTTTATTAGTAGTCTTGTCTTGTAAATGTTAAACACATATTTCATCTGAATTCCCACACACACAAAATCTGCAAAAATGCAATTTTCATAGGCATTTTATGTTATTTCAACATAAAAGCCAATGCAACTTCATAAAAAGTAAAGCTCAAAATAAAATACTTAATTGTAACAAAATAATATATATATAGTAATTCCTATACAATAATAGTATATTTAGTGCAAAAGTGTAATACATTTTTATCTGTTATCTGGCATTTTTAGACTGTCGGTGCAAGCCAACAGGATTTAGTAGGTTTATTCAGACATCGGTCTTGAGGGAACTATTTCTTTACTTTGCAGGCTACGAGTCAGTAAATCCATAAATTACTGGGCTTCGCTCGCTGAGCAGTGCGACTTCCTTTTATCTATGCTACTTTCTGTGAATAGATGACAAGAAATAGATCCAACTTAAAACACTAATAAACATTAATCATAACCCATAGAAACCCATAATTTAGCCCACATCTATAAGTAATGTTATGTCTATTCACATAGGTATGATAGCGTATCTGTTTGTGCTGTTGACTGGTTAACTGCGTATTACATCATATTGCGTAAGTTTAACAACAGTTGTGCACCTATCTATATTTGCCCCCAGGGGGGGAGCGGCGGGCAAACCCAGCGGAATTAGACTTATTGTACTTTGGGGGGGTCTAATTCCCCACCCTAGAGCCAAGTATTTTTGTCTAAATTCCCTCAATATGGGATGCTTAATTGGTGTATCAAATGGTCCAGGGGCCAATATAACCAGGATCTAAAATTCTAACAGTCTATTTCCCGGGACCCAGAATCATTTGGCGTGTCAAATTCCTGCCTATCGGGAATTGCTTTCCGTCTAAAGTCCCGTATATGCCCGCTGCTCCCCCCCTGGGGGAAAATATTGATAGGTGCATTACTGTGTATTGACTAAGTACATATAGCTGAGCAATCGTCACCACTCGATTGACGATTGCTATTGTTTTTGACGTATGCATAAGCATGGTGGAAAAGCATTGTACTTCTAAAGAGAGTTTTGAATGTATTTTACAAATTTAACTTATTTTTATTTAAATTGGTATTTACCGAACAAAGCGCTTGTGATAAAAAGCACTGAATATTGATTTGAACTTACACGGTTCATCGACTAATATTACCCATTGTAGATTGACTTGTATGCATTTAGCTCTGTTTGTTTTTTAAAAAGATTGCACAAAAATATTGCATCCCACGAATTACAAAAAAATGATGAGAATGCCCTAGATAAATAGCATTGAATTAGATGCGCGCTATATTGGTTTTCATTTGCAAAAACAGTGGCCTGGATCTCGATCTTCAGTTAGGTCAAATTCCAGCTTATACCAATTTATTTTAAGTAGAGTGTATAGTTATGAGTTTCGAGATATGTTTTGTAGAAATGTCATAACAGACAAGTGACTTACTTCAATAAATGTTACTTACGATAAAAATACTCTCATGATTCAATTGCTGTTAGTTTCTTTTCTCGCCAACAGTCTTTCTATACTGTCAGCGTTTTGATTCCCAATGAGGAGATTTATAAATCAGCGAAGTTCTAAGTCTTCAGTCTCTTTTAAATCATTAATTAGTAGTAGCTCTTAACAACAAAGCTTCTATCTCCATGGTATAAATATGGTGCTTGATGGCTTCATTAAATTCCATCCACCAGAGGTAATCAGGTACCATGTATTAATCGTTATTTCCATTATTTCCTTCTCTGACTTGATATGAGCGGGAGAAAGACTCCTCACAATCAAGCCTGTCTGTAGAAACAAGAAGCAGGGCTTAATGAGGAAATTGATTTGTCAGAATTGGTTGACAAAGCATAAGCATTTAAAATGACTATCGTCAT
Source organism: Congeria kusceri (assembly GCA_027627225.1). Classification (NCBI taxonomy): domain Eukaryota; kingdom Metazoa; phylum Mollusca; class Bivalvia; order Myida; family Dreissenidae; genus Congeria; species Congeria kusceri. The sequence goes on from CM051035.1 coordinate 23,374,329, forward strand.
AATTTGTCTTGGATGTACTGTTAAAAGATAATGAATAGCTTCTAGCATTTTGAATTGCCTTGTTTTGTCCAATATGAAGAAATGAGAACTTTTGATCATATTCATAAAACAGCAGTAACTTTGCCATAATGTAGAAATAAAAAACCTTCATGTTCATTAAACAACACTATAATCATGTAAATGAATTTAAATATTCACATATTCACTTGATATTTTTTATATAAAGTTAGTCATTTGTATTCCCAGAAGGATATTTAAGATGCTGAAATTCACATTTTATGGAAATGACACAATTTTAAAGGGACTATGTCAACGAAAAATTGACTTCCTATTGCACTATAAATTATTTAATATGATAGTAATGCGCTATATTTAGACATGCGCATTGAATAAATAAAAAATAATATAATATGCAATAAGATATTTGATAAAAACAAATTAGCAAAAAAGTCTGAAAAAATTAAAACCCCAAGTGAGTATCAAACTCACGACTTAGTAGCCATGAGAAGAAATGACAGTAGACAGCGCGTTAACCAATTGCACTATCATGCTTGGTAAGGAATTGTGTGTAAACTATGGTTATATAAAATGCTCCTCATTCTGACGTCAAAATGTAAACAGGAAAAGGGCCAAACAAACAAAACCCATATTATAAATTTACTTTTATCTCAGAATGCGTAACCTCTTTTCCCATTATAAATACCCTGTTTTAACTGTTATTATATGCCAGTATTTATATCTAAATTTCATATTTGTATAAGTATTGCCCCCTTGGGGCCCTTTCCGATGACATAGTCCCTTTAAGAAAATTCATGAATGAAAACTTCTGAACACAGCATTTAACATTCTACAGAAACAGAGCTCCAGATAAAGTTTTAACCTAAAGGGTATTGTACCTGCTCACAGTGTTAAAATGAATCAGTAACCTCTCCATTAAAATCAACCAAAAATGCACCCTCTCTGTTATGGTACCTGCCCCTCTCCATTAAAAATCAACATGGAAACTACTGGTAGGTCACTTTCACGTTAATATAATAGTTTTTTATCGCTAAAATGTGAGTTTTATTGGTTTTACGGAACATCTTGGACATTCAATTGCTTATATATCATGTATTTCACTGCATAAAACAGTATGTTTTCTAGAAATAGTGACAACAGTTGTCAACTTTGACTGACATTTGCTAATTTCAGTGATGTTTTCTGTCGTAATTGTTTAATTAAAAGCCAGTATTTTATGGACCAAACTTAGTTTTAAAATGATTCCACGATGTGTGTATATGTTGTTACTGATAGCACAATTAGTAGAAAAATGATGTAAATGCTATAAACTTAGGCCACGACACAGAATAGGCAGGTACATGTAACCTCTCCGTATGAAGAACCGGTGCCCTCTCCATCGCCACAGCTTTTATTGATACTTTCGCTACAAAACAAAACATGTAAAACATATAAATTTTGCATTATGTAATTTGTTATCATGAATACTGTGTTATCGATGAAATGACAAATGCATGATTATTTTCTTAGATTAAATACTTGAATCAGTTCTTTAATAATCCACCACACAAATATATGGCATTAAAGATAATTTCTAGCTGTTTGCTGCCCTTTCTCAATTTTTTTGCAATTGAAGACCAGCTTTTACGTCAACAACTCTTATTGAATTTGATTCAAAATTGTTAGTAATTTGGGATTTAAAGGGGCGTATCGATGGCTAATACTTATTTCCAGAAAAATAAAATTATATTGTAAGAAATATTTATTAAATGATTGCTTAACATGTAGGTCTCGTTTTTATAAACAACCAGTAAAATGTTGCCTTTTATAATTATTAAAAGTGGTCACAGTGACTCTTCGCGAGCGTGGAAAAATAAGTGTTAGTAGAAGTTAAATCAAAATAAATGAAATGTAGATGAAGTACCGCTATGTGCATGCGCACTATTGATAACTGTACTTTAGCGTGGGAAAGTTTTCATTGAAGTGAGAGATTTTGTAGGCGCGAGTTCAAATCCCACTGGAACCATGTTTCAAAGCACACATTTTTGGCATTGTATTTTTTTTTTTCTTAATGATTCCATCAGCATATTATTGCTACTAGGAAAAAAATTAAAATCTTGAACAAGAGCCTACGGGTGCTGGACGCTTGACTTTCTCGTATTTGATAGTACTCTGGCCTATTGTTTATAGAATAGGTTCATCACTGTGATGAAGTATTTTGAATTTTAAGTCTATACCTGTTATGGATATTGAAAAATTTGACCTAAATTTCAAAGTTATAAAAAGGTAAAAAACTCCACCAAAATCCTTGTTATAGTTACCTCATCTTGTCTACAGAATCAAGTATTTTGAGTTTCAAGTCAATACCTCTCATAGATATTGTGAAATTCGACCTTAATCAAACATTCTAAGTTAAAAAAGGGGCAATAACTCAAACAAAATCCTCGATAGTTACCTCCTCTTGTTTACAGAATAAGTTTATCACAGTGATCAAGTACTTTGAGTTTCAAGTCAATACCTCATATAGGTATTGAGAAATTTGACCTAAAACAGAAATTGTAAGTTGACAAGGGTAATGACTCCATCAGAATCATTGAAAGAGTTACCTCCTCTTGTCTGCAGAATGGGGGCAGCACCATAAACAAGTACCTTGTGTTTCAATTTAATGTCTTTGATAGTTGATAGTTTTTTTTTATGAGAAATTTTATATTTACCAAAGTTGTCAAAATATGTCAAGTCCAAACAAGGGCAGATAACTCTGAAAATACAAATCACAGGGTTATCTGCCTTGTTGTTATGGATTATCCTTTTGATAGTGAACAACGATTGAAAGTTTCCAATGGATACCTTTGATAGTTTTTGAGAAATGGATTCTGACAAAAAACTGTACCAAAAAATTGAGCTAAAAAATGGCAATGTGCCTTGTTAATACGTTTCTATACTTATGGGAATTACTGTCAATACAATATGCCCCTTTAATTCGCAATATGAAACTTTGGTAACTATTTTTCGGTGTAGCTGTCTAAGATCACTTTTGACCTAAATATCTTGCGATAATTATGCAGCGGGACAATTGAATGCCAATAGAATTGGGCAAATTTTCTCATTTTAGGGGAATGAAAACTTACAACAATGGTTTGATGTAACCAACAACTGTTGCATACTTTTGGGGATTAACATATACATAATTGTTTACATAAGTGGTTAAAATAAAGTTGTAAACATATTCTCGATATACACTCTAGAACTGAGCGTAAGTATGAATATATTTTCTCATTGTATGTCATGAACAGAATATTATATTCATTCCCAGAATTAATCCATTTTGTTTAGCCTAGCGGCATGCTCTATAAATAGCAATTGATTCTAGCGAGTTCAACACACTCACGATCATTCTGAACATAGCGTGCGTTTAGCTGCCAGTGTATAGCTGTTATGCATCAATTAGTGTTCAGAGAATCATGAGAGCGAATATTTCAATAAATGGGAAATTTACGTTTATAAACTTGTGTGTGTATGTTAATTTAAAATTGAATTGCAGTTGCGTTCTGTTAAGAATTAATTAGAATTGCACATTTCTATCAACTTCTCCAGTAGATATTAATCAACGTATAAAAAGATATCTTTGAATTAATACAATTTGGCAAAATAAGTCTCGGAAAAGTCGAAATGTTATTTATGTTACTTTTACTTCATTTGCGTAGCATTAATACATTTTTTGCAATACCAGTCATACACAGAAACCCTTGATACATCATATTCCTACCGAATATAATTTTCAATCACCATAGTCTAATGAAATTTTATGTTTGTGTTATGAAAAATGGAAGTCATCATTATTTCAGATGCGCTGAATGTTCTCTGAAGATTGCTTTTCATTAGGATATACAGTATAAATGATTAATTGACTTCGAAATGTGTATGTATTATGCATAGATAACTTCCAAGATGAAGGTAGGGTATATTACCAGTACTTAAAAATACCTATACACGTCTGATACAAAATAATTTTCATTCATTCCCGCAATTATTTTCGTACATTGTTAATTAGTTAAATTTGGCTTACACATTTATATAACAAGGATGTTAACGTAAATTATTTAGGTTATTCATGTATCACTGGTGAAAACATGGGGCAGTATGATCGGTTTATTCACGGTCCAAATATTAATAATTATTGAATTAATCACATTAATTTTGGGTACCAAGAAGTTTTCTTACGGTGTCCGAAAAATCTGGGGTCCGAGAAGCCAGGTAATTGATTATCTTGGCCTTTTTGTATTATGTTTAGGGTAAAAATGATATCGCAATATTAATGTCAATGCCGATTGTCTTTTTAAGACATTTCTTGTTTCAGTTGATCTTTGACAGTTGTTGCACGGTGTCTTGTTATTATTGAAATATTATAATTAATTGTCACTTAAATAACTATAGGGTTATTAATCTGATAAAGAAAATTAATATCTGAGAAATATAAAAAAGACAAAATACAATCTTCACTAATAAGTTTTAAAAGCAGTGGACCGTCCACCAAACCAGCTAAATCAACTGGACCGTACCACAACTTAGTGGACCACAATTTGTTTTCTCAATAAAAATATGGCAAAATATTAATACAAGATCACCAGTTAAATCAAATACCAGGTGTATATTTCGTTTTAGCCTATTTGAGTTCAGTACTAGCCCAAATGGCTGAGCTGGTATCTGGGCTGAAATTTACTCGAATGCGCAGATCACATGGAAACTGCTCCACTCGCTAGGACTGCAGAACATGGACTCCCGACTCATAGAGAGTTGGGGCTCCAGTAATTGTTACCAAAGCATCCCTCCCCACCCACTCCTTTAACAATAAATGTTTTGTGTCCAAAAATTATTTAAAAAATTCCATTGTTGAGTAATAGAACATTTTTACTTTCACTGACTTAACTTTCGCTAACTTTCGTGAAAATGTGGCAGCATAAGTTTTTGGGTGTAATCAGTGTAGTTATACTTTTGAATAGCACGTTTATTCGAAGAAAACACACATAGACATAGCAATATTTTCTTTTAATACACATGAAGATGTACTTTTGACATTACACACTAAAATTCTATGCGATCTACAAACACAATTTGTCAACATCCCATTCGTATTTTAAGTAAACATTTTGCAAACAAGAATATACTGAGTTCTTTTAGTATGTAGTATTTTATTTATTATGTGGGTGTTACAAACACGCAGGTAACAACATGCATACCTCACGAAAATGTGTTACAAATTACTTCATATTTACCAACAATGAGGGCGTGATAAACATTCTATCGACTACGCTCATCTACATATTGGAAATTTAATGCGTTCTCATTGGCTGACTGGGTGACTGTAGTAAATCTAGCTCCTCCTGCTTACAGATTTTATTGATAATTGACACACAGATGCAGAAGAAAAGTGTGTTTATTGCCGAGTAGGCGTTCTTTGTTTTAGAAAAACATGCGTATGCAAGCGGAAATGGTTGCAAATCTGACACTGAATTTTATGGCGTCATTTCGTAAAAGTATGCATTTAAATAAGCCGACTTTTGCTTTACCGAGAATTATTGGCTGAACATTTTTAGGGATTTCTGGTATCAAAATTATCAAGTGAAATTTCTTTGCTGGACCACCGGTCCAGTTTACTTGCAACTTTTGCTGGACCGAACGAACATTTGGTGGACTCGGTCGACGGTCCACCGCTTAACATCGAAGACTGAAAATAAAGAAAAATGATTTTAAAGTAAAAGAAAATTATGAAAAGAAAAAAGAAAGTTTTTGTCAGGACTCGAACCATAGTCTAATATCAATCAAGGGCCACTTGGGTAGATTGGATGAAAATTGTTTGACTTAGAGATGAGAAACAAAAATGATCTGCAAACCGACAGACTGACAGACCGACCGCCCGACATAAAGCAAGCCAATACATTGATAAGGGGACATAATAATTATCAAAACAGTTGAAAATTGTAGGATTGTGTCAAAGAATACATTCATTTGATATAATTAACAAACCCGCATTTATTACATACACAATGTACTAGTCATATTATTAGAATACACAATGTTTACTTTGTAAGACTTTAATTGTTTTATAAAGCTGAGATATTCTCAATTATTATACTTTATATTATATTTTCTAATAATAATAATTTTTCATTTTTTGGATAATTTTGAAGGAAATGTCACTGTAATAATTTTCATTGTTGTATTTTTACTGAAAATCTTGTGTATCGTTGTTATTGATCACCAAAGTGGTAGAGTTCTACACATCTTGAGTTGAAACGGATTTAAAAAAAAGAAACATCTCCCTATCACTAGCCGTATAGATAAGAACTCATGTATCAATAACTGTAATGGAAAGGTTGCAGGTACCATGTTCGGTACCACAGGTACCACAAAAAACGAAGTAACGGAGAGGATACAAATGTGGGTGTGATACTCATTTAATTCGTTTTGTACATATTTAAGACAGTATTTATACACGAAGGTGCAGACTGAACATCACACAAACCGGAAAACTACACCATTGTCTCTCGAAGACGGACAGATGCCGACGACGAATTTATTTAAAACAAGGACGTTAAAAACACACAGTTAACAAAACGCATATCTAACGAAAAAGTGTTATTAATTACTTTCACGTAAATGTTACATTTGAATGTGCGTTACAGTGTTCATTCTGGGACGCGTCTTTGCGGGATTACCACAAAAATGTATGAATGGGCGCAGCAAAAAAACTGTCAGTGGGCCATTTGGTCGTATGATAAATATAACGGGTGCATAGAAAATTCCATTTTTTTCGTATACAAATTATTGAAAATCCTCTTGCGAATATTAAACATTGCATAGTCATATTGTTAGTGCAAACTATCCGCTGCTAGGCTACAACATGCACTGTTTTATAACTATCAATTTCTTTGGCCAATAAAGGTCACGCTTTATTTGACCTTGCTTACATCATCACCACTTGCTAACAGTGCTGTCTGAAATATACATGCGGTTTAAGTTGATTTTAATAACAAAATAAAAATGTCAGAGCGGAAAGCAGATAAACAGAGCATCACGGGACAAATGCTTTTGAATTTTCCACCAAAATTCCTAGGCAAAATTAGTACATCATGGATGAAAGAGGGTGAGAAAACATCCGTTGATTCAGCCGTATCGAAACCCGTACGGGCCGTACTTCGACTGCAAATTGGGGTGAAAAAAGTGATAGGTTGATGGTCACACATTTCATAAAGGTTGGTTAGAGAAATTTTTGTGGTTATCGTATGATGAAAAGAGCAATTTGAAGTTTTTTTGTCATTTGTAAAAAAGATAACAAAAAGTTACATGAAAAATATGCTAATAATTTGTCGCCCCCAAGAAAATCCTCAAATGGCGCAGAGTTTTTGTGGCTGATGGGCCATTCGTCCACCTGCAACTCGGCCCAGAATGAACACTGGCGTTATTAAATTTTAAATGTGCTTTATTTCTTACATTAACATATAATATGCATGATTTGTTCAAGAAATTACTCAGTTAACATTACATCAATGCGCAACATGTTTCTAATGTAAGCATTATCGCAAATTCTGCATACACACGCCCTGGAATAGTGCAAAAAAGAATTTGACCCTGAATGTTCCTGTCAGAAGTATTAGGTAGATATTACTTCTAGACTGATCCTTGCCAGTTATGTACCATTCGTTAGCATAGGAAAATAGACAACATTTACATGATCTCCCAAAATAAGAAAATTAGTGTCAAACATGAGATAAGTGACAATTCAGAGAAAGAACCAGGATATGGTATGATGCATAATATTATTTTAGTTTTAGTCTTTGAGCCTGCTCTACCACATTATTGGTTGGATTTAGGGCTTTTTTGTCACCATTTTGGAATATTTCCTATACCCATGAAATTCAGGGAATTGTAGCATCAATTCACCTTAAACTGAGAATAATTATAATTGTTTGATTAATAAAATTTTAGTAATTATAGATGATCTACATACAATACAATGTTCTGAACAAAAACAAATCAGTAAAACAGTTATTACAACTTCAACAGTCTTTTTTTCTACACTGAACATGTCTTATTTCCAAACATCTGTGTCAAACCATCAATTGTGAATTTTGGGACTGGATTTGTGAAAAAAGATATGTTTTGCCATTGGAAATATGACCAAATAACGGCTATAAAATTGGCCAAAAACGGCCCTGACATTAATTTTAAGCAAAAACTATTCAATATGCTCTTCTTTTACCATTTATGTTGGCAAACCTCTTAGAGGTGTCATTTTAATGGCTTTAAGTTTCTTGTTCAAGAATGCTTAGAACATTTATGAATGGGACTTGAAGTTCTCTTGAGTTCTTGCCGTGATTTTCTATCAAAATATCGGACTATGAATGAATGCAGTATGTGTTCTTGGAAATTGCTCATGCCTATTGCCTATCTTCTTCAGAAATAGATGGTAAGCAATGGGAACCTAAATAACCATGTAATTTGTATGTGTAAATATACTTAACAGATAATGGATGGTGGCCATATTTGGTGAGCCATGTTTGTAGATATTTATTCATCAAAGAAAACATTGAGTAATTAAGTGCAAGGAAAATATCTGCATCTTGGAGGTAATTGTTGGCATAAGTCCATTGATATAGAGGATATTTGTTTAATACAGTGTAAGATCGTATTTTATTTCATGAGTGGTCAAAGAAACAATATTTTCACGAGTGGTGCAGTTAAAAATATCTAGTTCTATGACCACGAATGAAATAATATACGATCTTACACTGTATTAACAAATTTTCTTTTTTATTTCAAGCTTTTGAACGATAAATAAAACAATATGCGGCATGTCGTGGGAAAACCGGGCTTAATGCACGTGGGTAAAGTTTCATCCTGGATCAGCCTGTGCAGTCCGCACACGCTGATTTGGGACAATATTTTCCGCTTTTATGGTAGTATTTGTTTCAAGGAAGTCTCTTCTAGGCATAAATTCACTGTTTGCGGAAAGTGTCATTCTGGTTTAGCCTGTGCTGACTGCACAGGCTGGTCCGAGACAACGCTTTACGCATGTGCATTAAGCCCGTTTTTTTTTTTTTAAACTTGATGTCAGTGTTACAACATGTGAATACAGATAGCATGCAGTTGTTTTTTTTCTAGTTAATTTGGGGCCAAAATAGGGCTTCATTCACAAAGCAAAAACGTATGGCTTTTTTCACAAGTTTTCCATAAAAATTCACAATTGCTAGCAAGTTTATGTCTGCCTTTTTGTGTGCTTGTTTTTAATTCCATGACTGATTAAGATGTTTATATCAAAACTTGAAAAGGCAAACAATATGTTCAAATGCAAAATTTGGTTACAACATTGTGTAATTTAATCCTGATAAAATAATTCATACTTAATAGGTTGAAATGTTATTTTTACAAAATATGGTATGACTGCGCTAATTTTCAAAATTCAAAGGGCCCAGGCCCCATTTACAAAGGACAGAAAAAAAACACTGTCATGTGTACATGTGTGTGGCAGCATTAGAAGACACTGGCATGTGTACATGTGTGTGGCAGCATTAGAAGATAATTTGCAGTGTTTGTGACAAATGCAATTTGATATTGGCTCTTGCAGATTGGCAGCTAGTAATTTTCAGAGGAATCTAGCTTCATTATTTTCTGCAATCCTGAATATCCTGAATATCTGACTATGGACTCTTTCCTAGTCTGTGAAATTTATGTTGTAAATTGGCGTATTGAGAAGAAACAGTAATTTTTACTTGCTATTGATTCACAGCTATTTCTCAGGTTGTTTTATTGAACACTTTATTTATACATTTAAATTTGTTTTTGTCAGCCTGATCATTTCTCGGGGGAAAAAAAGATTGTGGTCTTCATCAGGCTGGATTTCATGTTTTTTGCACATTTAAAACTCAATATTCTTAATGCTTCTTAACATGTTTAAGCACTTCAAAAAATAGTATTTTTTAACTATAATTAGAAGAAGAAGAACTAAAACTATTATTAATATACTATTAGTACAGTAGTGGTCCAAAGCAGTAATACCAGTTAATATTGCCCTTTTTGGTAAACAATGTCAGAAGAAAACTTTTGTTTCAAATGGCATAGTGCATGAGTGTGTCAGCTACTTTGATAAGCAAAGGTATGCATATTAGTAAATTGTTAAGTCAGTTAATTAACCAGATAAATTATATAATGCCAATATTGGTTTTTGTTCAATAACACCTGTTTAAACACAATTGTTTGTTACCTGTTGCAACATTAAGGGGTCAATATTCTCTAAGGTGCTAAGGAAAATTTTAACTTAAAGGGACCTGTTCACAGATTGACAAATTGAAAATTTTCAAAGTTTTTGTCACAGATTCAAAAAATAAAAGAACAGTGTATATAAAGTAGCGAAATTACACCACTGACCTAGAAATATACTATAAATATTGTTTTGTTCATGAGTAATTATAAGTTAAAATTGATACAATTATGAAGCGTTTGTAAAGCTGAACGATGGAAAATTTGGAGTGTTCTGTTGTTTTCTTTGAAATTATTAAAAATACCTGAATCACTTACATATCGTAAAAAATACACCATCAACTATGTAAGTCGGAAAGGCCGAGAGGTAACGAGTTAGACTTTTGATCCGGTGGTCTGAGGTTCGAACCCCGGTGGGAGTAACTTTTTTTCTTTCTTGTTTTCTTTTCTTGGACTTTTCATTTCAGATGCTTCAATTTGACAAGTTAAGATGTTTAATGGCATATTTAACAAATCCAACAATCTGTGAACAAGTCCCTTAAGCTGTACAGATACTTAGGTGAAAAATGCAGATCAATTCTTCTATTTGAGTTGCAATAATTTGTGTTTATAACAGGGTAATATAAGAAACAACTGTTCAGTGTTTAGTGATCGTTTGTTTGTTGGGATTTTGTGCTGTTTTTAACAGTATTTCAGTCATATCAAAGCGGTCATTTAACCTACTCACACTTTTCCTGGGCAAGCTGAGCCGATCAAAGCGGTTTACCAGTACTAAGTGCACATACCTATGCCAGTAACTGACAACTGCCCTACTTGAATCAGAGGTAGGGGGAGAATGATCGTAGAAATAATTTCATGACCAATCCCCACAAAAGTTATGTGGCCGGGCTGGGGCTCAAACTCACGATCCCCGGATTGACAGTCTAGCGCTCTACCAACAGAGCTAGCCGGGCCCGGCTGAGTGTTAACTCGATTAAAACATTTTAATCTAAAATGGCTTGTACACGAAACAGCCACAGTCTTAAAGAATTTGATAATTTCAAGAAATTCACTTAATTTTTCAGGAGTTTTGTGAATTTGGACTATATAGGTCTCCATCATTATTCATACTCAGGTGAGCAATTTGGGCCAAGATGGCCCTCATGTTGAATTTCAGTAATGGTTCAGTATCACCACAATGGCTAAATTCACTGTTGAATTATTCAATTGCTGTCTTCTTGATAGGAATTAAGGCAACAATGTAGCAATATCTTATATGGAAGAATTATGCAATTCTTCCATCCTAGGGAAGAGTGGGATGGAATGATTAAACCAGAAATCATTGCTCATTGGCTACCAGATGGCTTCCAGCTCATAAAAAGGTCAAAGACAAGCTGTTATATGTGCAGGAGTCTGTTTGTAACCAGGCACATTGGATTAACTGTAATTTATTGCCAACAAGATACAAATAAAAAGTCAGTGATCTTTGTAAGACTCTATACCACATAAAATGCAAATTTAAATCTCTGTCTTTTGTCTTTGGATATGTCTTATAGAGAAATCTGAGAAATCATCAGTTTTTTTTTTCAATATAAATGCTTATAATTCCATGGTATTTGGGGACCTTATGCCTTTAGTACCTAATCCTCGTGACTGTTTAAGGTGGGCTTATTACAGAAAAGAGCCTTTATCGTCAATGAGTGTTGTCAGCGTTGGTGTCAGTATTTGCTTATTGGTTCAGTGTTTCATTTTCTTGAAAACTGTTTGACCTAAAGCTTTTGAACTTGGCATTTTAATTTTAGGAGTTGAGTGAATAGGACAGCCCATTTTAAATAAATTTATAAAAAAGGAAAAGAAAAAAAAAAGAAATATAAATCCATCTTTGATTTTGATTGATTTATGGCTTTTTATGGCTCCGGCATCTTGTTGTGGGAGGCATATAGTCATTGCCCTGTTTGTGATTCCGTCAATTGCTTCAACATCCGATAACTACACATTTGTTGCTTTTATAATGACCATTCCTAATCCACTTATATCACCCAACCTCAATTTGACCTTGACTGTGACCTACTTTAGACTTCAAATGGGCTATTTCTTGGTTAACTAGATTTGACTGTTTCATCTAGCACCAACACCGCTTACTACAGTACTTGGATACTTAGGTCAGAGTTTTTTTATGCCCCCGGCATCTTGATGTGGGAGGCATATAGTGATTGTTCCCTCTGTCCTTCCATCCGTTCTTCTGTCCGTCCCTCTGTGACAAGGTTAAGTAGATTTTACCGTTTCATCTAGCACCAACACCACTTACTACAACACTGGGATACTTACACAGTTGACCATTCACTATCCATCCATATCACCCAACCTCACTGTGACTTTGATCTTGACCTAATTTGCACTTATAATAATTCAAAAGTGCCATTTCTTGGTTAAGTAGATTTTACCGTTTCATCTAGCACCAACAACACTTACTACAGCACTTGGATATTTACACAGTTGTTACTTGTGACTGATCCCAATCCACCCATAACACGCAACCTCACATTGACCTTGACCTAATTTGCACTAAGAATAATTCAAATTGGCTGTTTCTTGGTTAACTAGATTTTACTGTTTCTTCTAGCACCAACACCGCTTGCTACAACACTTGGATACTTAAACAGTTGTTACTTATGACCATCCCCAATCCACCCATATCACCCAACCTCACTGTGACCGTGACCTAATTTGGACTATGAGATGGGCTATCCAGCACCAACTGGGGACATGTGTGTTTATCAAACACATAATCTTGTTATTTATTGGTTCTTTGACATTTTTGGAAAAGTGTCTGGTTGGAGGAGAGAAAGAAATAAAAATAAAAAGAAGAACACAGACTTGAGTAAATTAATGACTAGAATTTCACAAATTGAAATGGGCAGTGATATTAAAATCTCAATGAATTATTACTTACAAACATCATACAACACAACATTAACTTAATCACTGCATGATAACCATGACATTAATACCAATAATGATAACATTAAAAACAGCGCTTGTCATATAAAATGTTAAAATATGCTCACACTTAAATACAGTATGTCAGATAATATGGACAGTGGCCATATTATATGTATAACAGCATGTTTAATGAAGTGAAAACTAACTGAATTTATCTTATTAATAAATCAATACACCAATGAAATTTGTTAATGATAATATTGATATAAGATTATAAATGTGTATTAATAGTTTGATTCTAATATCTTAATTCGGTTTTACTGAATATTTTCTTCAGACTTCAAGTGTACTTCATGTATAAAATAACAGAGAGCAGATCATATGAATCATACAGCAATATACAGTCACAATGCATGTTACATAAAATTTAGTCATTTCGTCCTGTTACATTCTCCAAATTTGTATTTTGTTTGCTTTTCGGAAAAAAATTGAAAAACAGAAGAAGCCAAAACTGCATTAAAAAACTAAAGTTTCCGGGGTGGGATGCGGGGAAGTGTCCCTAACATCCCTCTAACAGATTAGAGCGGAGTTTTAAAAATGATAATGTTGACAATCATTAGTGTCTTGAAATCTATACATGCGCGCCAATGTGTTCTTACGTAGTTTTTGAGTGAACCAAAGTAAATATACCAGGTTTGTTAATCTAATCGATCCAAGTTTATGCAGATAATGTTGTGTTTTTTTACCCATTTAATGGTGTTCATGATTATACATCAAAGTGATGTGATGCTACCAAATATAAACCCAAAAGCATCTCGAACACCTACCGAAAAAATAAATGCTGGGGCAACCCACTCCCTCATACACCCCAGACAACTTATGAAGTGGCCTACACATATTTAGGGACGTAGCTACACCCCTGAACTTTTATTGCGAACTAACTTGTCTTTAAAGTTGTAAACAAGTACTGCAATAGTTCTTGACAAGCCTTAATTTGCACTTTTTCTGTCATGACACAGCCGTATTTGATTGCCGGTGACATTTATTGTGGTGTTTCATCAGTTGCCTACAGGGTTGCCTGTACTGTTGGAAGCAATTTGTGTGGGTATGGTGTTTGTTCTGCCACCAACTTCGTTACTTCAGGACGACCTGTAATCATACTACAAATCTAATTGGGCATAAACAAATTATGAGGCGTGTCGTGGGAAAATGGGGCTTTATTTGTGTGCATAAATTGTCGTTACGGATCAGGCTAATCCGGGACGACACTTTCCGCCTACAGTAGATTTATGTGTAGAAGAGACTTCCTTGAAACAGAAAATACCATAAAAGCAGAAAGTGTTGTCACGGATCAGCCTGTGTAGTCCAACACTTAATGCACATGCATTAAGCCCAGTTTTCCCACGACATCCTCTTATGTTTGTTTCAGGTTACCCGACCTACTCTAAAAAATGCCCCGACCCTAGAACATTTCATTGAGTTTGTCAGATAATTTTTTGTTTCATTTACTTTATCAGTGTTCATTCTGGGCCGAGTTGCCGGTGGGCCAATGGCCAATCAGCCACAAAATCAGTGCGCCATGTAAGAATTTTCTGGGGGGGGGGGGGGCGGCGACATACTATCATATTTTTCATGTTACTTTTTTTTACAATTGTCAAAAACATAAAATTACGCTTATCATTGCACGATAACCACAAACATTTCGTTAACAAACCTTTCTACAATTTGTGACCGTCAACCTTTGTGGAAGATTTATCAGTTTGTTCTCCCAAACTTCCACACAAAGTATGGCACTATGGTTACGGCCAGATCAACGGATGTTTTCTCGCCCTCATTTTCCACAGTGTTTTTATTTTGCGTAGGAATTTTGGTGGAAATTTCAAAAGATTTTGTCCCTCAATGCTCTCTTTATTTGCTTTTTGCTTCGACATCGTTTTTTTCTTATTAAAATCAACTTAAACCGCATGTAAATTTCAGACAGCACTGTTAGCAATTTGTGATGATACAAGCGAGTTCAAATGGCGCGTGACCTTTATCAACCAATAAAATCACTAGTTATAAAACAGTGCGCGTGCGGTTGCCTAGCAATGGTTAATTTCCACTAACAATCCGGCTATGCAATGTTTACAATTCGCAATACGATTTTCTATCATTTTCAAGCAAAAATCGCATGCAAATGGAATTTTCAATGGGCCCAAATGGCCCACTGACAGTATTTTTGTTGCGCCCATTTATTATTTTTTGCGGGAATCCCGCAAAGGCGCAGCCCAGAATGAACACTGCTTTATTCCCATAATTAAATGTGTTTTGGATTAATATTCCCAGTAAGTGTTTGTTTTGTTAGCATCCACTTCAAAACAATTTTTAAGGATATTACTGATATGTTTTGAATATTTATTCAGTTTAAGAATCTTCAAGTTGACCAGTAACCAAATAAACAAAAAATAAATAAATAAATCCCTACTTGCTTGGCCTAATTTTTTATGGGCATGTTACCTGAAACAAACATTTTTTTTTTACGCTTTAGACTGACTTCTGCATATCATGGATATATGAGAAATATCTAAATGTAAATTGTATTCACTATGGCAAATGTTTTCTCCAATGCTTTCTGCTATTCCTAATCTACCTATCTAATATATGTGTCACTGAGATTTTGTGGCGGCACACTTAAACAAATGACTTCAAACGAAATTGGACTGATTGGTTTTGAGACAATGAGGCATGCCTGACATTTGCAAATCAAGAAATCAGAAGGCAAATGAATGCCAGTAGATAAATCAAAACGCTGATAGCGTAGAAAGACTGTTGGCGAGAAAAGAAACTAAGAGCAAATGAATTATGAAAGTATTTTTTATCATAAGGAACATTCATTGAAGTAAGTCGACTGTCTGTTATATCATTTCTCAAAAAAATAATCAGGAAACTCATAACTATACACTCTTCTTAAAATAAATTGGTATAAGCTGGTATTTGACCTAATTGAAGATGGAGATCCAGGCCACTGTTTTTGCAAATTAAAACTAATATAGCGCACATCTAATTCAATGCTATTTTTATTGCATCTTCACAGTGACATTGACGAAATAACACCCCGTGGGATAAACATAGCTGTATTCCACACTATTGAATACAGCAAACACGCGCAGTATAATGACGTCATTTTGTTGTTTATCGTGACGTCATGTATGTTTTTCGTGTTATTCTTATTATTTTTCTTCAGTATCTTTTCAAAAGAAAGGTAGAAAATGACGGAAATGATGGGATAAATAGACTATTAGGATTAGTGTTGAATATACAGAAGTTTATTCAACACTAACCTAGTATTCTCTATATCTATGACATTCTCATCATTATTTTTTGTAACTGGTGGAAGGCAAATATTTTTGTGCAAACCATTTAAAAAGCAAACAGAGTTATATGTATACAAGTCAATCTACAACAGGTAAAAATAATCGATAAACCGTATAATTTTGAATCAATATTCAGTGCTTTTTCTCACAAGCGATATGTTCGGTAAATACCAATTTTAATAAAAATAAGTTAAATTAGGAATATACATTCAAAACTCTTTTCCATAATTCTTATGCATACATCAAAAACAATAGCAATCGTCAATCGAGCGGTAACGATCGCTCCGCTATATGTACTGACTCAATACACTATTGTTAAACTTACACAATATGATGTAATATGCAGTTAACCAGTAAACAGCACAAACAGATACGCTGTCATACCTATGTGAATAGACTTAACATGAATTCACTTGTAGATGTGGACTAAATGATCATTATTATTGTTTATTAGTGTTTTAAGTCGGATCTAAATCTTGTTATCTACAGTCATAAGCACTTCTAACTTGACCTTCGCTTATTCAGCTATAACTTTTATATTTTAAGCCCTAATTCCTCCAAAATTTTAAAGAACATAAAATAATATATAAGACTTTGATGTATTTAATTTCCTTTATATAAAATTTCGTTTTCATACAAAACTTCACAAAAATAAAACATAATATTAAAACAAAAATTCGCAAAAATGCGAAAACAGAATAAAGTTAATTTCACTTTTAGAAATGTAGAGAAAATATTTTCGTTATTTTTTTTTATTTTGATTTAAAATCGTTAAAAAGAATGATTTGATAAATTTCAATCTAAATAAAGATACAATTTATCTTATAATAATTACTCCATACATAAGTACGTGAAATGCAGCTTCTTGCATACCAACGACACGCACACGTCCTGTTTAGTGCAGAGTAGCCCTTTCCTGGTTTTGCCACTAACATTTTAAACTCCTCTCTAACTATTGTTAAATGATAAATTTACATTTATCATATATCACAAACAGATAAGAAGTTTGCCACGTGCTTCTTTGTGTAATATAGGTTAAACGTTAATCATGTGATATCCAAATACAATAATTGGATAAAATTGCAGATTAATTTGCACATGATTGACATTTTTAAAACATCTATTCTTCATTATGGGATGGTGTTATGCATAAAATAATCGATGTTAAATGTTTTTTTGGTTGGAATGTCATTGTTGAACTGTATTGGAAATTGTGTATAATGGGGCTGTGCAAAATTTGAAACCAATGTGATTTGTCATTTTTGAGAAAATCACAATCAAGAAAGGTCTAGTTGGGAGTGCCTATGGGTGTATTCATACAAAGTAGCATCGGTAACAGCTAGGAAGCCTCACTGCTCAGCGGGCGAAGCGCAGTAATTTATCGATTCACTGACCTGTAGCCTGCAAAGTAAAGAAGTAGTTCCATCAAGACCAATTTCTGAATACACGTACTTAATCCTGTTGGCTTCCGCCAACAGTCTAAAAATGTAACTTGCCATATAATTTATATAGAGTGGATGTTCCATAATAGTGTTCCTTGTCAGAAGTGTGTTTCAATATTCTAAGAACTTATGAAAGAATTAAGATATGCATCATTATGTAATTGAAGGTAAAAGTAAGACCAACATAACAATTATGACAATTCCACAGCTCTACTGTATGTTTGTTTTTGTTCTGTTTTAGTGGCCAGATTTGTATGCATACTTGCAAGGGACATTCACAGGTTCTATACTTTCTATTTAAATTGCTAGACATTGCACTGTAGTTGATTTTGTAGCAACACAAACCAATTCAGTTTAAAAATATACAACATACAATCTTTGTTTGTTCACTTTTTAAAATATCAGAAAGTATCCCCATGTTTTGACATTTATCCCAACCACCATTGGGCTCATCCTATTTAAACTGTCACTGTAATGGTCAGTTACTTAGCAATGCCTGATAAGCACAGCCCACAGCCATACTTGCATTTCGAATAAGATGCTTGCTACATCTGTGATGTTGTTATCAGTTCATATCAGATAGTCCAAGCCAATCAACATGTTTTAAACTATTATTCCTGTTGGGTCTTGAATAAATCATCCCCCTAAGGGTCCAGAATATTACCATTGGGCTCAGTCATTTGGCATATGATATGACATTCTAATTAAAGAGTTCTACTTCAAATGTCTCATCAATGTTCAAGCATTTCCCACTGTTTCCCCATGTACTGCATGTTTCCTCCACCATTCTGTCAAACTGGCTTCAAGAAACACCAATATCCGTAGGACATCTTCATATTGTATCACTTACGGCCACCATAGAAATATCTGACTTGTATCCATTTGTCAATAAGCCATTAACAAAGCTACTTCAATTTTCACACATGGAAAAGCAAGCTGGACCATCCTTGGACAGATCCAACTTTATCCAGGATATAGGAAATATAGTGCAATTAGAACCGATTTAGTAATATCTGTTATCTAGATTAGGAACTTTCAATTGAATTTCTGGACAAATTCTAGGAAATTATTGGCCAATAAAGGTAATTCCTGCATTTGCAGCATAGTGATCATTCTCCATATTAGAAAGGGCGATTCTGGAAAAAAATCCCAGAAACATGGTAGCATGGTAGTGTGGATCGTTGATAAATGAAAACTGTAATTAACTGTAAAATTACTATATAGATTGTACCAGTGTTGTTTTATGCCTTCCCAACAATTTTAAGAGAGATAAATTAATAGCCGACTTGTTTGTCCTTGTGTCTATCCCTCCAGTATTCTTGTCTGGGTTATTTTTAGGCAACTACTGGGAGGCGTTAATGATGTAGTTCAGCTTATAACCGATATATACCAAAATGCTGCAAGTTCCATGAAAGTTAAGTATAATAAATGTTGCCCTCTGCAACCTGATTGGTGGGACGAGGAATGTGAGGTCAAAAAACAAATAAAATATGCTGCGCTTCGTAAATTTAGGAAAACTAATTTGTGCAGTCTGCGCAGGCTGATCCAGGACAACACTTTCTGCCTAAAGTGGATTTATGGTTAGAAGAGACTTCCTTGAAACAGAAAATACCATAAAAGCGGAAAGTGCTGTCCCGGATTAGCCTGTGCGGACTGCACAGGCTAATCCGAGACGACACTTTACGCAAATGCATAAAGTCTGGTTTTCCCACGACGCGCCTCATATGAACCAATCTTAACTAGTTTTAAGCAATATTAGACTAATTGTGACTAATTTGTTGAGAAATATGCCCAATTTAATATAAAAATCAACTTGTGCCGTTGTATTTACTTTCTTATTCTATGTTCAATCCACTCTAAGTTGTTGTAATGTAATTTAGAAAATGTGTTATCATTTCCTAATGTTTCGTGAAACATCCCAGTTACACAAAAATGATGCTTTTCTCTAATTCCTTCGGTACATTTAGAATTCACTAAGCTTTTGAAAGAAATAAGAACTATAAAAAATGTTACCTGAATGCATCCTCCCTCCCATATATGTCTGTGTATACTGACACTATTTGTCATTTCAGAAGCTCTACATGCATAAACAGCTAGTAACTTGATAGAATTTGGATTCTGTGAGGAAAATAACTCTGTGGCTTTTAACATGCTTGGGTGACGTCTATAATATACTGATATGAATTATGTATTGTATGTTTGTCTTGTTTGTGAGTAGATCTTACATTCAAAAATAAAATGATATTCATCTTCGAAAACAGGGCAAACTGGGTAATCACTGTATTACTAATATCGATATTGTTTCACCTTCCCTTCTCGCTGTTAACACATTGAAGTTCAAAACAGAAGATTTTTTTTTTAATAATGCCCTTGAATAGGTATTTATGCGTCCTTACACCTTGGACAAAAGTGTCAGTAATTCTTTGCTTAAACACAGAAAAGAAACCATTGAGATCACCAACACCTTGTGCCAAGCAGACAGGATAGAATCCCAATGAACTTAGAATACATTTCACTTGACTTGCCAAGCTGGAATTTTGGGGAATTACTTTCAATATCGTCTAGCATAATTTTATTTATCATTTTAATGAATTTATGTTCTGGAGAACAGATCATCTTAAACCAGTACTTTATTATATTCGTTTTACTCATAGTTAAAAAGTCAAGTATCCCTGTTTCCGATAATATGAAGTCACTTTGTGTACTGATTTTGCACCTATTTTTCCTTCACCGTTTAATAACATATTTTAAATTAAAATAAGCAATTTTATTGTTGTTTTATTGACATAACAAAGGCATTTGATTACATTGATTACCAGATGATCCATTGTATACCAATTATCTGAGATATCTCAAACAATTTAAGAGAAGTATAGAAGAAATCCATTTACTTCACAAAACTAGTTTGAAAAAGTGTACAAAAAAGTCAGAAATTGCTACACAACTGAACTGACTGTGGCTAAAAATGAATTCTATCAAGGCAAGATTGAGCAAACTGAGGGCAACCCAAAGCCCTGTACAAAGTAACATCAAAACTACTTGTTATGCAGAAAGACATTCCTCTGCTATCAGTTGCTAGTGATGTAACTCTGGCTAATGACTTCTTGTGGTATTTTAAGGTCAAAATTGCAAAGCTCAGAGACACCTTAGACAAGATTGATCATGAACCAGCATCTCAAACTGTTGAAACTCTATTTGATGACAACAACAGGCCATCTTTTGAACAGATTAGGTCAATGACTGAATCTGATTTAGCCAAGCTCATCAAGAAATCAAAATCAACAATTTGTGACGTGGATCTTATTCCAACTCCAAAAGTTCAGGAAAACTTACATTGCTTGTTGCAAGTTGTTACGGAAATTGTAAACAGATCACTTGCATCCGGTACATTTCCACAAGAATGGAAGACTGCTGTGATAAGACCTTTATTCAAGAAAAAAGGACTTCCCCTGGAGCTACAGAATTAAAGACCTGTCTCAAACTTTTCATTTCTGTCCAAGATACTTAAGAAAGCTGCTCTTTATGAATTGTTGAACACATCGAAACAAATAATCTTCTTCCGTCCTATCAAAGTGCGTATCGTAAAAACCACGGTGTTGAGACTGCAATGATAAAAATGTATAGTGATCTGTTAGGTAGGGCTGATATTAACCAAGTGACCATCGTTAATATGATTGACCTCAGTGCTGCTTTTGATACAGTGGACATTCCTATTGTGCTGCAGACCTTGACTAATAATTTTGGTTTTAGTCAACTCCTCTAAAATGGGTAGAATCATATTTATCAAATAAAACAATGAAAGTAGTAATCAACAACAGCTCCTCTAACATGGAAAAACTGAAAAATGGTGTTCCGCAAGGCGCGGCGCGTGCGCTGGACCAGTGATATTCACCCTCTATAGTGCTGCATTGAGCAGAGTTGTTTCAAAATATCCAGCTGTGTTACATGTGTATGCAGATGACCACAAGGTTGCATTCAGTTTTCAAGCTGGCAGTCATGTGAATAAAACATTCGTTCTTGAACGCCTAAATGCTTGTCTTGACGACATAATTGGATGGATGACACAGCACAAATTAAAGATGAACAATTCTAAGACAGAAATTATTACATACGGAACACCTCATCAGCTAGCAAAAGTAAACATTTCCAGTATTGTCGTAGGTGGATGTGAAGTAGCATCTGTTGATTAAGTAAGAGACCTAGGTGTGTTGATGGAGAGTACTCTTGGATTTGATAGCCAAATCAGAAAGAAATGTCGAATAGCAAACATACAAATCAGAAATTTGAAAGGCATTAAGAAGTATCTTTCTAAAAAAATCAACAGAGACACTGGTTCATGGGCTTGTTCATTCACATATTGATTTTTGTAATTGGCTGTTGGCAGAGATACCAGCATATCAAATTGAAAGACTGCAAAAAGTGCAGAATCATGCAGCGCGGGTTGTCATGAATGCTGGGATGGACAAAAGCAGCTCTGATTTATGGAAACCATTGCATTGTCAATACAAGCAACAATTATGTTTAAAATTCTCGTTCTAGTATTTAGAAGTCTGCATGGAGGTGCTCCTTCATATCTGGAAACTATGATCAAACAAACAAGTGGCAAATACAAACTACGACCTACAGACAGTGCACAACTCTGTGTTCCAAGAACTAAGACAAAACTAGCCGATATATCTTTCTCTGTTGTTGGACCTAAATGGTGGAATGCTCTCCCTAAGAACATAAGGTGCATCTCAGATGAAGGCCAATTCAGGCGAAGTTTGAAAACACACTCTTCACTATTTTCACAAGTTTTAAATATATGTGTATGCAAAAAGTTTTACTATAAATGAAGCGCAACAGAATACGCAGCATAACTTTTTGCGCTATACAAGTGCTCCTTTGATTGATTGATTGCTTGTAAGGGATATCCTTCGTACAGAATATACAGACTCGGTATTCGAGGACGACGTTTTACAGTTATAAAAGCAATGTTTCCTCATGTGTACACGAAAGTAAGACATCATAGTGATGTCGGAACTGCATTTGAGAGTCATTTAGGTCAAGACAAGGCGAGTGTTTTGTTCCAGATTCGTTTTTCTTCGTATATCAATGACACGGAGGATATATTGTACTCAAAAGGTGCAAGTGGTATTGATATAGGCACGTTAAAATGCTTCCTACTCATGTATGCGGACGGTGAAGGGCAAATACGTTATCTGTTGTTCCCATTTCGCTCGACATTCAGCTTGTGCTTCCAGCAATACATGATAATTTTCAGCCCAGTTTGATTGCTTACTTTTAATCAAATTTGTGAACAATTTACCTATGACACTTAACATTTGGGTTATTTAAATCTTCTTTCTTATGTATTGGTACAATAAAACGTTCGGTCCATTTATCTGGGAAATATCCAAGACATAATATTTTGTTAAACAATTTAAGCAAATACGGAGGAAGTTCATCTCTGCTGTTTATTATAAATTCATTTAAGATCAGATCTGGTCCCGCACTTTTTCCAGTTTTATATTGGCAGTCCCTTTGAATAATTCTTCAGCAGTAAAGTATTTCTGTGATAAGGACCTTAACAATGTTTACGACCATAAAATTGTTGCACAATGCTTTAGTGAACTTTTGTGGTAAACAATGTTAAAATCTCGCGCAAAATGGTTTAAATGCATACATTTATAACATTTACATAAAGCACTCTTGTACAAGTTTGGTTATTATCCATTCAGTTTGAAAAAATAGACTTGATCACCTAAATGTTAGGGCTTTATCAATTTTACGTTATCGTGTCCCACAAAAATAACAATATAACGCGTTTTTGTGCATTTAAACAACGCATGAAGCAGATATACAAAGAAGAATGGCTGATACGTAAGTTCGTACATTTATAATTGCAAAAACATTAATTGATCAGTACTTTTTTACATAAAATATTACCAACTTTACTGATTTTTCTACATTCTTAACCAAATTCATACTAATTTGGCCAAATAATTGCCATTAGGAATCGTTTGTAACAGCGCATTCAAATATCATTGTATCATGTGTGATATTTTAAAGGTTGAAACTTACCTTAAAGATACTCGTTTTTGTAAATAAATTATGGTAATAAGTAATTTGTCCGACATGTTTTCTCTGAAATTTGATTTATCATCTGCAAATTGGTTTACCGGCGTACAGGGGGGGTGTACATTAAACTCAAATATGCTATTTGACACAAAAGAAAAATTCCACAGTTGGCCAAAATAGTTTCATCTGCTATTAATGTAGGTGAATTTTGAAATAATAGTTGAGCATGTATTATTCTGTGATTTGTAAGACTTCGAATGAAAACATTTCTGGTGCATTAGATGCTCACCTATTCCTAAAAATTCTGCTGGTTACAGTGGTAACAAGAAATGTCTTTAAAAAAGACAATCGGCGTTGAAATTAATATTGAGATGTCATTTAAAAATTACTAAACAGACGGCCAAGATGATCGGTTACGTGACTTCTTAGACCCCAGATTTTTTGGTCCCCACCAATAAGAGGAGACTTATTGCACCCCAGATTTTTCGGACACCAGAAGAAAACTTCTTGGACCCAAAAGTTAATTTGAGATAAATTTATTAATTTGAAAATCAAATAAAATTATCATTAATATATATGCTGTGAATAAACCAATCATATAGCTCCATTTTTCCACCAGTGGTATATGAATAACCAAAATAATTTAGGTTAACATAATTGTTATCTGAATTTGTCAAGTCAATTAAACAAATTAACAATGTAAGAAAATAATTTCGGGAATGAATTAAAATCATTATGTATCAGACGAGTCTATATAGTTTTTATAGTACCGTAATATTCCATTCATGTGAGTTATCTAATATAATAGCGATTTGAAGTCAAATAAGCATTTATACTGTGTATCCCAATAAAAAGCAATAGTCAGGGAACATTCAGCGATTTTTGAAATGTTCAGACTTTATTTTTGATAACGCAACCATAAAAATTCATTAGACTTTGACGATTTTAAATTATATCAATAGAAATATGCTATATCAGGGGTTCCTATGTATAATTAGTATTGCAAATTGTGTTATCATGCTACACGAATAACAATTCGACGTATTCCGAATCTTCTTTCATAACATTTTATCTACAGAAAATGTAGCATCTTTTTATAGATTAAATAACATCTACTAGAGAAGTTGATAGAAAGATGCAATTATAAATAATCGTTAATAAATCGTAACCACAATTTTAATTGAAATTAACAGTAAGTTTATAAATATAAATTCCCCATTTATTGAAATGTTTAGGTTTATGATTCTCTGAACGCTATTATTGATGCATGTACGAGTATATTAACACCGCTATACAACGGCTGCAGGCTACGCATGCTATTTTTAGAATGACACTACTGTATCTGGAATGTGATGAACTCGCTAGAATCAATGGGCTACATGGAACGGCAACACTGTGAATGAGATTTATGAATGGGAACATTGCACAATTGCTATTTATAGAGCATCCGCTTATATAAATGTAGGCTAAACAAAATAGTTATTTCGTTACGTGAATGAATATAGCATTCTGGTTATGGCATACAATGAGAAAATACGTTCATAATTAGCCACAGTTCTAGAGTATATGTTAAAGATATGTTTATAACTTCAGTTTAACCGCTTATGTTAACAATTATGTAAATTTGTAATCCCCAAAAGTAGGCAACAGTTATTGGTATACGTTAAACCATTGTTTGAAGTTTGCATTCCCTAGAATTAGAAAATTTGCCCAATTCTATTGGCATTCAATTTTCCCGCTGCATAATTATCGCAAGAAAATCTGGGTCAAAAGTGATCTTAGACAGCTACGCCAAAAATCAGCAAAACCCCATAAGCCATGCACAAGTAAATTTGGCTTTCTTAGATTCTTGGTTTTATATAAGTGTGCTTGTAACATTCTCTGTGTCTCCAGGCAACATCATAGAATTTGGGCTTGCTTGGCCAACTCCTAATTTCGATGACTGTGGTAATAGTCTGAACATGCTGTAATATTCTGAATATTTATTATTTATTTTACAGATACCCCAGATAAGCTATGCCTCTACAAGCATCGACCTGAGCGACAAGTCGCGGTTCGAGTATTTCTCCAGGGTTGTCCCCCCTGACTCGTTCCAGGCTCAGGCCATGGTGGATGTGGCGGCCAGATTTGGGTGGAACTATGTCAGCACTTTAGCCGATGATGGCAACTATGGTGAAAAAGGCGTGAGCGCATTTGAGGAGAATGCCAAGCAGTTTGGTAAGTTTTGCAGATTCGTTTAGCTCATCTCGGCTCGTATTCACCAACCTATTCTTAGACTTAAGACTCGAGAATAAAAACAAGCTATTATGTGAAGTTAGAATAAGACATCAAACATAGAATAAATTATTTTATTATACCGATGTTTAATATGCCGTTAAACATGTGCAATTAAAATTTTTCAGAGTTATTAATGTAATATACAACTGCATATATAATTGCACAAGTAAAATTGATTTTACCACAAAACTGTATACTTGTATGCATTTACAAAATGTTCATAAAAAACATAGAACTGTGTCCATGCATGCATGAACACAGTTTTTTAAATAAAATACAAACGATCAAAGACACAATAAGATTTACTGAAAGTGTTATGGATAATGCAAAAAATGCCATAGTTATTGACAGAATATAACAAACATACTCAAACGCCACCAAATACACAGTTTTATGTGAAAACAGAAATATTTCATGACCATTCTATGTTTGATGTCTTATTCAAACTTCACATAACAGAGTGTTAAATAAAGAATAATCTTCAAACTGCTTTATTATCAATGCTATTAATTGGATTATTACTTGAAGTTCACCAACACAAATTTTTAGCATTTTTTTTAGAATGAATTATTACTGACATAAGTGACAATAGTACCAACTATTTTTTCTTGAGTCCTAGTCTATTCTTTATTCTTAAGTTTATGAATGGGTTGGTGAATACAAGCGTCTTCAAGTTTAAACCTCTTTATTTAAGCTTGATAGTTACACAGTTGAAAACCAGAGGCTTACTGAGACACTTGGTAGAACCAGAGCCCATATTCCAGAAACATCTCAAGTTTATCTTAAAATATTTTCACTTAAGTTCCAATCTTTGTAAGATAATATTTTTTAAACTACACATTAATGAATGAATCCAATTACCTCTAAGTAAATATAAGTTAATAATAAGTTGATAATTTTTTAACATTTAGCAGAAATTTCATGTATACATGGAATAAATGCTTAAGAAAAATGCGATTTTAAGGCTAAGGATAAAATTTCACTTAAGTTGTTTCTGGAATACGACCCCAGTACTTAGAGTCTTTTGAGTGAGATCATTGGAAAGCGTCCTGAGTAGGAATCAAAGTCTTGACCTTCCAATCACAAAGTGGACACCATACCCATTACACCACTCCGGCTCGAATAGGGGACTGGTCAGGGAGCCCTACTTGGAAGGAAATATTTGCATTGTTTCTAAATGTGTAGGAATTAAAAAAAAAAACATGAGCCTGTTTGGGGGATTAAGGGGAAGGTGGCGAGTCCCTTTAAGAGGGGAATTTAATGGTAAAAGTGGAATTTTCGGGAATTTTGTAGATTATTATTAAGTAAAATGTAAAATAACAATAAATAAATTTTTATGTAATATATTTATTAAACGCATCCAACTGGGTTTCTTGAAAAAGAAAGTTACATTGTTCACAAAAATTCCTCTATCTTGGCCAATTGTAGTCAGATTTTGGTCAAAGTTTTTTCTACATAAAGTAAAAATTCTGAGGGGAATTTTTAGGTTAGGTTAAAATCGAGGAAAGATATATACATTTTAACAAAAAATCTCGGCTTATCGATTAACAAAAACCGGTCGGTTGAGCTGGCGGGCGGGTGGGCAGGCGGGCGGGCGTTGCGATGTCGTTAACAATTTGTGTCAAAGTTTTGTATTCCTGTCATATTTTCAAAAGTTCTTGGTCAATCTTCATGAAACTTTACATAAATGTTCCTTGGATGGTCCTCTACCAAACCTGTGAAAATGGTTTCGCTTCACTGCACAAGATGGCCACCAGAGCTAAAAATATATGTCTAAACGCCATTTTCTTCTAAGCCTATGGCTAGATTTTCAAATAATTTTACACAAATGTTTGTTTAGTGTTTCTCAACCAAACTTATTCAAATGGTTCCGCCTCACTGCATAAATTGGCTACTAGAGCTAAAAATAGACTTTGCGTTAAAGTTTTTTATTCCTGTCATATTATCAAAAGTTATTGATCAATCTTGATGAAACGTTACGCAAATGTTCCTTGGATGGTCCTCTACCAAACCTTTAAAAATTGGTTCCGCTTCACTGCACAAGATGGCACCAGAGCTAAAAATAGAAATATGTCTAAATGCCAATTTCATCTAAACCTATTGCTAGATTTTCAAATAATTTCACACCAATGTTCGTTTAGTGGTCCTCTACTAAACTTATTCAAATGGTTCCGCCTCACTGCACAAAATTGCCGCCAGAGTTAAAAAGGGAAATATATCTAAATGCCAGTTTAGAAATACGTCTAAACGTCATTTTCTTCTTAACCTTGACTTGTACATGTTTCCCCATCGGCAAAATAAAAATCCGGCTTAAATGCGGTTTCCGCGTTTTTTTCTTGTTTATTAGGGGAATAGGGCTGAATTTTGGTCCCCAAAATGGCATATAAAAAGGCCTGAAACATTCAATGCAAATTCACTTTTAAAGACAATGCTTTCCAGATTATTCAGTTTGATTATCATAAATAATAATGGTCAGCTTTTCTTTTTGAAAATTTCACAGATTCTAGTGAAAAAGCATACTTCCTGGAAAAGGGAAAAAGGTCATGAAGAAAATCATTTGGTAAAGGAGACAAGACATCATTTCATGTTTAAAAAAAAAAAAAAAGACCTACTCATATTTGTGTATGACCACATATTGTCTTATAAATTTGATTATGGACCAGATCAGACAGTTAAAAGCAAAGTTACTGCCTCTTGTTTCATTTAAGCCATATTAATTAGCCTCTTATGCATTATAAATCAAGACTTATTTTTACAGCTTAACTTGCAAGTATAAGAGGTTGTTTCCATTCTAGCTTGATAATAAATAGACTGAATTTTAATTTCTCTCCACACTGTTTTTAATCACTATAGTTGCCCTGTTCTTGACCCAAATTTTGTTCAATTATTTTGCACAACTGAATAACATGCTTCAATGACTTTGACATTACCAAGGGCCATAATAACTGACTTCAATGACTTTGACATTACCAAGGGCCATAATAACTGACTTCAATGACTTTGACATTACCAAGGGCCATAATAACTGACTTCAATGACTTTGACATTACCAAGGGCCATAATAACTGACTTCAATGACTTTGAAATTACCAAGGGCCATAATAACTGACTTCAATGACTTTGACATTACCAAGGGCCATTATAACTGACTTCAATGACTTTGACATTACCAAGGGCCATAATAACTGACTTCAATTATTTGCCAATTGTGATCGGGTTGATGTATGCAGACAGGGGTTTATGTATGCAGACAGGGGTTTATGTATGCAGACAGGGTTTATGTATGCAGACAGGGGTTTATGTATGCAGAACGGGGTTTATGTATGCAGACAGGGGTTTATGTATGCAGAACGGGGTTTATGTATGCAGACAGGGCTTTATGTATGCAGAACGGGGTTTATGTATGCAGACAGGGGTTTATGTATGCAGAATGGGGTTTATGTATGCAGACAGGGGTTTATGTATGCAGAACGGGGTTTATGTATGCAGAACGGGGTTTGTGTATGCAGACAGGGGTTGATGTATGCAGAACGGGGTTTGTGTATGCAGACAGGGGTTTATGTATGCAGACAGGGGTTAATGTATGCAGAACGGGGTTTATGTATGCAGAACGGGGTTTATGTATGCAGACAGGGGTTTCAACTAAAGTTCTTGTCTGTTTTTAGCTCACCAAATGTTTGATGTCATATGTATAAGAAACATTAGTCTGTCAGATGAGTCTGTCATGTTCACTGTCTCATGTGTGGGCATCAAAAGTCAGTCTCATTAGTCTGTCACGTGAGTTGTCACAAGAATTGGTCATATGTTTCTGTCACAATGAGTTTGTTTGATGAGTATGTTGCATGAGTCTATTAGATGTGCGTGTCAGATGAGTCTGTCATGTTCACTGTCTCATGTGTGGGCATCAAAAGTCAGTCTCATTAGTCTGTCACGTGAGTTGTCACAAGAATTGGTCATATGTTTCTGTCACAATGAGTTTGTTTGATGAGTATGTTGCATGAGTCTATTAGATGTGCGTGTCAGATGAGTCTGTCATGTTCACTGTCTCATGTGTGGGCATCAAAAGTCAGTCTCATTAGTCTGTCACGTGAGTTGTCACAAGAATTGGTCACATGTTTCTGTCACAATGAGTTTGTTTGATGAGTATGTTGCATGAGTCTATTAGATGTGCCTGTCAGATGAGTCTGTCATGTGCATTGTCTAATGTGCGGGCATCAAAAGTCAGTCTCATTAGTCTGTCACGTGTGTTGTCACAAGAGTTGGTCACATGTTTCTGTCACAATGAGTTTGTTTGATGAGTATGTTGCATGAGTCTTTAGATGCGCCTGTCATGTGAATCTGTCAGACCAAGTGGGTCTATAGAATTGAAGTTTGTCTGCATGGTGGTATTGAGATTAGATGGCTTAAAAAACATGTATCATATGGTAGTCCATTCATAAGTACACTAGTATTGCATAGAAAGATTAAAAAAGGGCATTTCAAGTGAATACGCCTGTCATGTGAATCTGTCAGACCAAGTGGGTCTATAGAATTGAAGTTTGTCTGAATGGTGGTATTGAGATTAGATGGCTTAAAAAACATGTATCATATTGTAGTCCATTCATAAGTACACTAGTATTGCATAGAAAGATTAAAAAAGGGCATTTCAAGTGAATATACATGACAGTACAGTAGTTTAACATATTAATCACGTTTCATGTATATTCTTGAACATTGTTATGTGAGCTTTTTAAATTGTACTTAATTTCATTTAAAGGGATTTAAAAGGACTGAGTTATGCATTTTTTAACTTGACAGATTTAAGCATTGAAAAAACGAGCTTGAGTATAATAACAAGAAAAGGATAAACAAAAAAAGAAAAGAAAAAAGTATCTCCAACTGGGGTTCGAAATCCAGACCTCTGGAGCAAAACGCTATCGCCTTAAGCACTTGGCAATTCCGATTGATTGACACTAAATTTTAACCTTCATGTAAATGATCCACGTGTTGTCAACGATATTAATGAAAAAACGAGAAACACTCCAAATTATTTCATAATTTAGTTTTTTTTTAAATATATTCTGTTATTTTTGGAAGCTGTGACAAAAAAAAAGAAGAAAACTGTAAAATTGTTTATTTGTTTCCGTACTGGAATTGAGCTCAATCGATGAGCGTATCCTACTGAAAATATTTATGTTATGCTATCAAAAACTTGTGAAACATGTGCATGACCAAAAGAGAGTATAAATACAGGCAACAATTTGATTGTGTAATTTATGCTCATACAGTTCACAAGTGTCAGGTTTATAAAAATAATAAAACACAAATACTAGTCGTGTAAATTTTATGAACAAGAGGGCCATAATGGCCCAAAGCGCTCACCTAAGAACTGGTTCAAATGAAGACCATACTGTTGTGACAGGTTTGAAAATTAAGGTATCTGAACAATACGCAGAGGGGGATAGGATCAATTTTGATTTACAACATCGGTTAGTGCAATGGGCTAACTAAAGTATGAGTTGGGTGTGCGTTTGTTTGCTAATGGTTCTCAAATCATTTTTCTCGATATTCTTACCTGACCTTTTTTCATTTAGTCCTTGACAATTCTGGAAAATGCAGAAACTGTAGGTTTTGATGTCTTTTTCGCAAACAGTTTTGGAGAACGAGTTGCAATTTGATAATTGTGATGGCTGTGCTATAAGGTAAAGTTTTGCTTTTTCTTTAATAATTTTCTGTCCAATGATGATAAATGATGTTAATGCAGGCTCTGAAGACATCAATGTAGCCTGTACAAATAACTGCATGCATGTCTTGCAACTGTTGACAATCAAATTTTATCAATCAATTTTTATGGTCATGCGCAAACTGTGTAAGTTTGGTCAACATTGAATCAAAAATCGTGTGTGCAAGCCAATCATTGATAACTTGTTGATGTTTTTTTCCAAACACAAGGGGCAATAACTCTGGTGTTTCTGGCTCGATCATGCTTATATTCGACATCCACCTGTAGTCTTACGTTCATAGACAAACTGTACAAGATTGGTGAAGATTGGATGAAAAATGAAGTCTCTGTCTTGAATAATGTCCATTTTTGGATATTCTTTTAATAAACAAAGTGCAATAACTCTAATGTTTGAAACACGATCTGGCCCATTTTTTGTGTCTGCTGAGATCTGATGGTCATACACAAACTTTGAAAGTTTGGTCAAGATTGGATGGAAAAAAAAGTCTGTACCTTGGAAAAGGGCATTTTTGCACTTTTTTTGCATGAAAAAGGGGCAATAACTCTGGTGTTACTGGTGTGATCTGACCCAATAACAATCCCATTTGACATTTTATGGTCATACACAAACTGTGCAAGTTAAGTCAAGATTGAATAAAACATGTAGTCTTAATCGTGATAACGATCCAAATTGTTGACGGCATACTGACAATGGACGATGGACGACGGACGACGCTGGAGACGTCCCCTATACCAATAGCTCACTGGCCACGTGCTCAGGTGAGCTAAAAAAATCAATCAAACCAATATTAAAAATCATTGTGTTTATAACACCAATATAAGAGAAATTATTAATATTGCTGTAAGCTTTGAAGTGTTCAACAACAACAACAACACGTGGGAGCGGTTTTAATTCACCGTTATAATGACTGTTAGTTTGTTCGGTTTTCTTGGCTCAGTAAGAATGTTACATGGTAATTTACAGCCACATTACTTTTTACAAAAAAACAGCAACAAAACAACAACAACAACTTAAGTAGACAATCGCAGTAATAGTTATGTCATTCTACAACACTATTGTGTCATCTGTTGGAAAACGTTACCAGATCTCCATTGCATTTACATGTTGATTTATATTACATTTGTTTGTACTATTCAGTTAAGCATACATATAATATTTGTATAGTACTATGTATTTTTTTTTTACAAAATCATTGGATCTTGAACACCAGGATGTTGCTATTATTCCACATTCCCACAATGAGAGAGCCTGTGTGTTTACTGTAGTAGACAGATGTTGGCCCAGTCACAGCATTCCTCCCTGTGACCACCTTTGCCAGTATCTGTCTCCCATCCCTGTCTACCTGGTGGATTGCGTTGGACAAGTCTCCACATACTAAAACTTGTCCCAAATCTGTCACATGGAGGCTTAGTGGGGCCAATATGTCAGTCCAGTGCCAAGCAGGGTTACTCAGTGTGGAGATCACCTTGCCATCCCTGGACAGTGTGACTAACTGATTACTGGCCTTGTTGGTCACATATATCCTGTCTCCATCTGGACTGACTGCACAGGAGGTAACTGTGCCTAGGAGTACAGTAAAGTAGACACGTGGTCTATAAAAACATTTACTTTGTGACGAAACAAGCAGTAAGAGACCCATGTTCGAGTGTCAAAAAGGTTCCACAAAAATATTTATTGTTGCAAATATTACAATACATTAAACATGTAAACAAAATACATGTAATGAGAACATATACAAGACAAAAAGCTGAAAAATTCAAAGAAAAAAGAAAGACACAATTATTCTTGTCATTTATGTGGTAAAGATGTTTCTTAGTTATTCAGAAATAACAAATTGGAATAGCATTTGCCTGATATGTGAAATTATGAGGGATGGGACCGAATACTCGAATATTAGAATATTGGACAATATTAAAATATAAAGAAACGAATATGAATATTCGATTTTCTCATTTATTTAAAGAACAACATTTCTTTAAAAAAATCATGTTTTTTTCCAATTTGATTGCAAAGTTAACATGAATTCCAGTTGTATTTCCTCCTAGCAGGTGGGCGGGGGCAGTGTAACATTTTTACAACACATGCTAAGCATGTCCAATTAACGACAATTGATAATTGGCAGGGGGGCCACGTCTGTACAAGGGCTGTAAGTTAACGGTCTGTTGGAGGCGCAAATATGACGCATTGTATCCACCAATAACAAAACTGGGCCATGTTGTGATAGCGGTTTAACAGTTTGCGCAAGGCGTACATTGTTGTCTATTATCCTTAAGTGACATCTATACGGTTAACTTGTTCACAGTAAATTACAATTACTCTCTGAGTAAACCAAAACAAATCCATTATCAGCCAATCAATTTCTTTAACAAAATTAGCATGATCTGGTCAATCTTACTATACGTTACTTGTAAATTATTAAATTATTCTCCATTATATCAACACAGTATATAATACAAGAGTCTTTATTATTAAACAAAGCCAACGTCACGTTCGTGGAAGTACGTTATGTGGTCATTAGACAAAACACAGGCAACGTGTAATCTGCACAGCAGATACAAGCTTCTGGAAAAAAAACGGAACGATTAACAAATTAATTAACAATACATTTAACAATATCTTAAATTTCTTTAGATTTGCCTAACACTCACAAAGTTATATCGCTCATTTACCACTGAAACAAGGTAAAACAACTACGTACACATAGTATACATATTATGGACAGGGTGTCGTATTTAGTAGTATATAGTAGTATTTACAAAACGAATATTCAAAAATATTTGAATACCTAAAACTAATATTGGAATATTGATTTCAGTATTCGGTCCCATCCCTAGAAATTATTATACATATTTAACATTTTATTCATTTAGTAATACTAGTTTAATAAGAATCAAAACTTTGAACATCAGGCCTTCAACATAAAGAAATCGAACAACTCAGAAATCATTATTACCTGTATGCAATTGAAGTAATCATTACCTGTATCTAATGTATTGTCATAGATCTTGCTCAACAGTCTCCCATCCACAGTGTAGTTGTACAGTTCTGTACCTGATGTGATGTACAGGTTGCCCAGGTGGTGGGCAATACCTCTACAGGGATGTTCAAGTTTCAGTGTCCTGTCCTGTACCAACTGATCATTGGTCACTCTGCTGATGTGGACCTCATCTGTTCCCACAGCAACAACCACCAAATTTGAATCAATGCTGCACATGGACCGTGGATTACCACCACCATCAGTCTGAGATGAGGAGTTCTCTAGAAGTTGTCTGACAAATACCTGATATCTCGCATATGTCTGAGTCACTTGTCATTTTCATGCTATACTTTTTCTTACTCTGCACACTGATAACTAGCTTTGGAGTGGATATCATACCTGGACTTGGTTGGTTTTCATTGTTTAGCATTCTCGATGAAGTTGATACCAGTTGTGGCTTGTTTACAGCACTTGTTTGGTTTCCAGGGTTAGGCTGACTGGATGATCTGGATATTGAATGGGACACCAGACCTGACTTGTTCACAGCACTTGTTTGGTTTCCAGGGTCAGGCAGGCTGGATGAACTGGATACTGGATTGGACACCAGACCGAACTTGTTCACAGCACTTGTTTGGTTTCTAGGGTCAGGTTCGCTGGATGAACTGGATACTGGAATGGACACCAGACCTGACGTGTTCCCAGCACTTGTTTGGTTTCCAGGGTCAGGCTGGCTGGAAGAACTGGATACTGGATAGGACACCAGTCCGGACTTGTTCACAGCACTTGTTTGGTTTCCAGGGTCAGGCTGGCTGGATGAACCGGATACTGGATTGGACACCAGGTCTGACTTGTTCACAGTACTTGTTTGGTTTCCAGTTTGAGGCTTAATGAATGAACTTGATCCTGGATTGGACACCAGGTCTTACTTGTTCACAGCACTTGTTTGGTTTCCAGTTTGATGCTTAATGAATGAACTTGATACTGGATTGGACCCCAGGCCCGCCTTGTGCACAGAACTTGTTTGGTTTCCAGGGTCAGGCTGGCTGGATAAACTGGATACTGGATTGGACACCAGTCCTGACTTGTTCACAGCACTTGTTTGGTTTCCATGGTCAGGCTGGCTCGATGAACTGGATACTGGATAGGACAACAGACCTGACTTGTTCACAGCACTTGTTTGGTTTCCAGTTTGAGGCTTAATGAATGAAATTGATACTGGATTGGACACCAGACCTGACTTGTTCACAACACTTGTTTGGTTTCCAGTGTGAGGCTGAATGAATGAACTTGATACTGGATTGGACACCAGGTCTGTCTTGTTCACAGCACTTGTTTGGTTTGCAGTTTGATGCTTAATGAATGAACTTGATACTGGATTGGACACCAGGCCTGCCTTGTTCACAGCACTGGTTTGGTTACCAGGGTCAGGCTGGCTGGATGAACCGGATAATGGATTGGACACCAGGTCGGACTTGTCCACAGCACTTGTTTGGTATCCAGTTTGAGGCTTTATGAATGAACTTGATACTGGATTGGACACCATTCCTGACTTGTTCACAGCACTTGTTTGGTTTCCAGGGTCAGACTGGCTGGATGAACTGGATGCTGGATAGGACCCCAGACCAGACTTGTTCACAGCACTTGTTTGGTTTCCAGTTTGAGGCTTTATGAATGAGCTTGATACTGGATTGGACACCAGACCTGACTTGTTAACAGTACTTGTTTGTTTTCCAGTTTGAGGCTTTATGAATGAACTTGATACTGGATTGGACACCATGCCTGACTTGTTCACAGCACTTGTTTGGTTTCCAGGGTCAGGCTGGCTTGATGAACTGGATGCTGGATTGGACACCAGACCTGACTTATTCACAGCACGTGTTTGGTTTCCAGTTTGAGACTTTATGAATGAACTTGATACGGGATTGGACACCATGCCTGACTTGTTCACATTACTTGTTGGATTTTCAGGGTCAGGCTTGCTGGATGGATTGGATACTGGATAGGACACCAGACTGGACATGTTCACAGCACTTGTTTGGTTTCCAGGGTCAGGCTGGCTGGGTGAACTGGATACTGGATTGGACACCAGACCTGACTTGTTCACAGCACTTGTTGGGTTTTCAGGGTCAGGCTGGCTGGGTGAACTGGATACTGGATTGGAAACCAGACCTGACTTGTTGACATCACTTGTTGGGTTTCTAAACACTTATAAAGTTTGTGATAATGATATTTGTTTAGCTCACTTGAGCCCAACATGCTCATGGTGAGCTTTTGTGATCGCCTCTTGTCCGTCATGAATCGCTTGTTGTCAACATTTACGTCGTGAACACTCTAGAGGCCACATTTCTTGCCCAATCTTCATGAAAGTTGCTCAGAACATTGTCTTAAATATATCTCAGGCGAGTTCGAAACTGGGTCATGTGGGATTGAAAAATAAGTCGCTAGGTCACATTGAAGAAACAGCTTGTGAACACTCTAGAAGTAACATTTTGTGCCCAATCAGCATGAAACTTGCTCAGAACATTTGTTTAATAATATCTCTGCCAAGTTCGAGAATGGTTCTGCTCAGTTGAAAATCATGGCCGCCATGGGGCGGGGCAGTTTTCCTTTTGTGGCTATAGAAAAAGCTTGTGAACATTCTAGAAGTCACATTTTTTGCCCAAACAACACAAAACTTGTTCTGAACATATGTTCTTACGATATCATAGTTTGAAACTAGCTCATTTCGGGTCAAAAACTAGGTCACCAGGACAAATTAAAAAAAAGCTTATGAGATGCAACATTTGTAGCCCTATCAGCATGAAACTTGCTCATTTGTTCAAATGATATATGCTACACTTTTGAAACCAGGTCACATGGGGTCAAAAACTAGGTCACCAGGCCAAATTGAAAAAAGAAGGTCGTGAACACTCTAGAGGCCACATTTTTAGCCGAATCTTTATGAAACTTGCTCAGAACAGTAGTTCCTTAGACCCTCAGGTGAGTGACCTATGGTGTTATGGCCCTCTTGTTTAAAGAGAAGTTCTTTTTTGTGATTTTGCATGAAATGTTCAGACCAGGGGTCATTTGACTCCTGAAATACTCAATTTGACTCCTTAAATGTTCAGACCAGGGGTCATTTGACCCGTTTGGTGTAGGACTGTTAAGGAATGAACAACAAGACAAGATGTGAGTACTCTTTTGATTTGCCATTTAGCTGAGTGATGGAGCAATGTTCATGACTGGAAACTTGATGTATATTTGGTGTAGGACTGTACAGGAATGAACAAGATGTGAGTACACTTTTGATTTGCCATTTAACTGAGAAATGGTCCAATGTACATGGTTGGAACCTCGATGTATCATCAGTGTAGGACTGGAAAGGAATGAACAGCAAGATGTTAGTACTCATTTGATTTGCCATTTAGCTGAGAGATGGTCCAATGTAAATTATTGGAACCTCGATGTATCTTCAGTGTAGCAATGAAGAACAAGATGTGAGTACTCATTTACCATATTTCAGGATTATTTTATTATGTCTGTATATATGCAAAATTTAGTACCCTTGAAAGTTTGAAAATTTGTTTATTGATATACTTGTCAATATCATAAAAGCAAAACACTTCACTGTTAATCATAAGTACTTGTTGGTGGTTGGTGTCTATCATGAGTTTGTCAAATGAGTCTATCATGAGTTTGTCATATGAGTCTATCATGAGTTTGTCATATTAGGCAGTCATGAGATTGTCATAGCTTCAATAATGAGTTTGTTGTATGAGTCTATCATGAGTTTGTCATATGAGTCGATCATGAGTTTGTCATAGCTTCAATAATGAGTTTGTCATAAGAGTCTATCATGAGTTTGTGATATGAGTCAGTCATGAGTTTGTCAAATGAGTCTATCATGAGTTTGTCATATGAGTCTATCATGAGTTTGTCATATTAGGCAGTCATGAGATTGTCATAGCTTCAATAATGAGTTTGTTGTATGAGTCTATCATGAGTTTGTCATATGAGTCCATCATGAGTTTGTCATTGCTTCAATAATGAGTTTGTCATAAGAGTCTATCATGAGTTTGTGATATGAGTCAGTCATGAGTTTGTCAAATGAGTCTATCATGAGTTTGTCATATGACTCGATCATGAGTTTGTCATAGCTTCAATAATGAGTTTGTCGTAAGAGTCTATCATGAGTTTGTGATATGAGTCAGTCATGAGTTTGTCATATGGGTATGTCACGAGTATGTCATATGAGTCAGTTCATGTGTTTGTCATACAGTCAGTCATGTATAGGTCATATGTGTTTGTCATGTGTTTGTCATGAGGCATCCATGTGTTTGTCATATGGGTATGTCATTACTTTATCATAGGTGTATATCATGAGTTTGTCATATGTGTATGTCATGAGGTTGTCATATGTTTCTGCCATGAGTTTGTCATATGAGTCAGTCATGTGTTTGTCATTTGAGTTTGTCATATGAGTCAGTCAGTCATGACTTTGTCATATGAGTCAGTCGTGTGTTTGTCATATGAGTTTGTCATGTGTTTTTCATGAGACACCATGAGTTTGTCATATGAGTTAGTCATGAGTTTGTAATATGAGTCTGTCATGAATTTCTCATTTGAATCAGTCATGAGTTTGTCATGTAAGTCAGTCATAAGTTTGTCATTTGAGTCTGTAATTTGATTGTAAATTATGAGTTTTTTTCATATCGGTCAATCATTAGTTTGTTATATGAGTTTGTCATTAGTTTGTCATAAGAGTCAGTCATTTGAGTCTGTCATGAATTTGTCATATATGTTTGTTAATGAATCCATAGCATTTGTCCTACTCATGTCCCATTTGCCTGTCACAAACACTATTCACAAATGTATGATTATATGATTAAATGTTATTTTATAACCTGCTTAATGCAGTTTGTCTCTCTTAATTCTGTTACATATAGGAATTTTGTTCTGTTTCATATTGTTTTTAGATCTAAGGACCTGTAATATTTTTTCTGTACAAGCTTAGCATTAGTTTATAATGTAATCAAAGGTTACATTATATCATATAACACTAATAGAAGTGATGTAAATTTTATTTAAAATTGTATGTATATTATTAAACACAAACATTAGAAGAATTATCATTATTAGTGTAAACAGCGTTCAACAACAACAACATTATGGAACTGTTTTGAATCCTGGTGATGTTTATAATAACCATGTTAGTTTGTTGTGTTTATTTGTCTCAGTAAATATGTTACATGGAAAGTTACAATCACATTTTATCTACCAAACAAAACGAAAAAAATCCATTATTGGAAACAAACATATATAGAAAGATGGTAACAGTGATTTTTATGTCATCTTTCAAAACATTTCTGTAATCTGTTGCAAACCCCCCGCCCCCCCCCCCAATCTTCATTTCATTTACCTGTTAATATTACGTGTGTTTTTACAATTCAGTTTTGCATACTTTTAATGTTTGTATAGTACAATGTAATTGTTTTACACAGTATTGAACACCAGGATGTTGTCATTACTGCACATTCCCACAATTAGAGAGCCTGTTTGTTTTCTGTAGTAGACAGATATAGGACATCTTACACCATCCTTCTCTGTGACCACCTCTGCCAGTCTCTGTCTCCCATCTCTGTCCACCTGGATAATCTTGTGTGAGTCACCTCCACACACCAGAACTTGTCCCAAATCAGTCACATGTAGGGCAGGTTGGGCAATTATATATAGGTCTCTCCAGATCAGAGCAGGTTCAGCCAGTGTGGATATTACGGTGCCATACCTGGACAGTGTGACCAACTTGTTACTTTCCTTGTTGGCCATATAAATCCTGTCTCCATCTGGACTGACTGCACAGGAGGTAACTGTGCCTAGGAGGACAGTAACAGAAGACATGTGTTATATAAAAAAATTTTTACTTTGTGACGAAACAAGCAGTCATAGACCCATTTTCGAGTGTCAAAAAGGTTCCACAAAAATATTTATTGTTACAAATATTACAACAAATCAAATATGTAATTAAAAAAGATGCATGTAATGACAATATTTACAAGACAAAAGCTGAAAAATTCAAATCATGAAAGAAAGACACTATTATTCATGTCATTTATGTGGTAAAGATGTGTCTTTATAGATGTAACATTGGTTTAGTGTTGCAGAAATAGCAAACTGGAATAGCATTCACTGCCTGATGTGTGAAATTACAATTCATATTTAGCAATGTATTCATTTAGTAATACTAGTTTATTAAAAATAGAAACTTGGGACATCAGGCCTTCCATGCATTGAAGAAAAACCAACACAGAAGTCATCATTACCTTCACATGATGTATGCTCATACATCCTTTTCACCAGCCTCCCATCTACTGTGTAACAGTACAGGGCTGAACCTGATGTGATGTACAGGTTGCCCTTGTGGTAGGCTATACCTCTGCATTGGTGTTGGAGCTTCAGTGTCTTGTCCAGTACCAGCTGACCATTGGTCACTCTGATGAAGTGGACCTCCCAGTTTCCCACAGCAATAGCGACCAGATTGGAGTCAATGCTGCATAGTGACAATGCTGCACCAAGCAAGTCACAGTGGGCAATTACCTTGTAGGTCTGATCCAGCAGCTTCACTTTCTTGTTCCCCGTGTCAGCGATGACGAGTTCTCCAGAAGCTGTCTCACAGATACCATGTATCCTGCATATGTATGAGTCGTCCTCCATTTTCATGCTATACTGTGTCTTACTCTGCACACTAACAATTAGGTTTTGAATGAACACCATACCTGGATTGTTTACATCACTTTGTTTGTTTTCATTGCTAAGCTTGCTGGATGAACTGAACACCATGTCTGGCTTGTTCACAGCACTTGTTTGGTTTCTAAGTTTAGGCTGGCTGGATAAACTGGATTCTGGATTTGACACCAGGCTTGGCTTGTTTACAGCATTTGTTTGGTTTCCAGGATCAAATGGACTGAATGTACTGGATACTAGATTGGACACCAGGCCTGACTTGTTCACAGCACGTGTTTGGTTCCCAGGGTCAGGCTGGCTGGATGTACTGGATACTAGATTGGACACCAGGCCTGACTTATTCACAGCACGTGTTTGGTTCCCAAGGTCAGGCTGGCAGGATGTACTGGATACTAGATTGGACACCAGGCCTGACTTGTTCACAGCACGTCTTTGGTTCCCAGGGTCAGGCTGGCTGGATGTACCGGATACTAGATGGGACACCAGGCCTGACTTGTTCACAGCACGTGTTTGGTTCCCAGGGTCAGGCTGGCTGGATGTACTGGATACTAGATGGGACACCAGGCCTAACTTGTTCACAGCACGTGTTTGGTTCCCAGGGTCAGGCTGGCAGGATGTACTGGATACTAGATTGGACACCAGGACTGACTTGTTCACAGCACGTGTTTGGTTCCCAGGGTCAGGCTGGCTGGATGTACCGGATACTAGGTTGGACACCAGGCCTGATTTGTTCACAGCACGTGTTTGGTTCCCAGGGTCAGGCTGGCTGGATGTACTGGATACTAGATTGGACACCAGGCCTGACTTGTTCACAGCACGTGTTTGGTTCCCAAGGTCAGGCTGGCTGGATGTACTGGATACTAGATTGGACACCAGGCCTGACTTGTTCACAGCACGTCTTTGGTTCCCAGGGTCAGGCTGGCTGGATGTACTGGATACTAGATGGGACACCAGGCCTGACTTGTTCACAGCACGTGTTTGGTTCCCAGGGTCAGGCTGGCTGGATGTACTGGATACTAGATGGGACACCAGACCTGACTTGTTCACAGCACGTGTTTGGTTCCCAGGGTCAGGCTGGCAGGATGTACCGGATACTAGATTGGACACCAGGCCTGACTTGTTCACAGCACGTGTTTGGTTCCCAGGGTCAGGCTGGCTGGATGTACTGGATACTAGATTGGACACCAGGACTGACTTGTTCACAGAACTTGTTGTGTTTCCAGGGTCAGGCAGACAGTATGAAATTGATACCGGATTCGCTTTAGGTTTTAACTTAGTGGTTGTTACATCTTGTTTTTTGTCATGACCACTTTGTGGTTGCTTCAGGTTGCTGTGTATTTTACCTAATCCTGACAGAGTTGACAGTGTCTGTTCAATGGTTGTTTCGGGTTGGAATGTGATTGTGACCTCTTTCTTTGTTGCCAGTTCATGTAAAATTGATTCTGCCTTCAGGGTCTGGTCTAGGCATTTTCTGTATGTGGTAAAATGGAGGATTTCACTTTTGTCTTTTGTTTTCAGCCAATCTTCTTGGACACATTTCATGTTTTGGACACATTCAGTACACACCTTGACATCATGCTGAATTGACGTCCTCCAGGTAGCCAGTAATGTGTCCAACTCCTTGATAGTATTCCTCTCCAGTTGATCCAAGGAATTATTGATTTTCTTGCGTACATTTTGAATTTCTTTCAAAATTTTCTTGTATGATTTTTCAGGGGACTGCATACTTTGTTCAAAGTCATGTTTCTTATGAATTAACTGCCTGTATAAAGTGTCGACTGTTTCAGATAGCTGCTTGAAATCTCCTCTCTGGTTTAGAGCCTTCACTTTATCAGCTACTAGTACAACATGGCTGCATGGTCTGAAAAAAAAGTGCAAGTCTTTAGTGTTAATTTT
The DNA here is from genome assembly GCA_027627225.1 of Congeria kusceri. NCBI lineage: Eukaryota > Metazoa > Mollusca > Bivalvia > Myida > Dreissenidae > Congeria > Congeria kusceri. The sequence goes on from CM051035.1 coordinate 23,417,953, forward strand.
TAAGCTGATTATTAAATATTTGAACTTAAGAACTCGGTTTTTACAAGCATTTAGAATATTAACTGCCTTTCTGATCTTAAACTGCACCCATTATTCCTAATGACAGCTCTTTATCTTAATTTCTGTGTGACCGAAATTCTAAAACATAAACTCACCAGTTGTTAATGCTTATTTTTTTGGATAATTTCCAGACAATTTGTTAACATTAAGATAACTTTTCCATTGATTTTGCCATTTTGATATTAAATAATCTGGCACAATGGAATGGATTTGGTCAACATTTTCTAAATATCTGATGAGCTTATCATTTATGTGCATGTTCTTAGTGCATGAGTGCAGGTCACAACAAACATAACTAGAATTGTCACATGAGTGACAGATAAACCTCCCTAATATGGCATTGATACAAAACTATGGCATCCATTGCAAAGAAATGGACACAAAGACAATGGTTTAATTTGTGAATGTTTAACAGTGTATTTTGGAAAATTTAATTTCAATAGGAGCCATAACACTGTCAAAATTTAGTGTTTTGTTGCCCAAGATGAACTTTGCCTGTATTCTAAGATGTTTCACATGTGTACCAAAAAAATATTTGAATATGTCAAGCCTTCTTGAGTTATCATCCGGAAACTATGAAAACCAACAGACCGATGGACCAACAAGCTCACTCCTATATACCCCGCCTAAACTTCGTTTGTGGGGGTATAATCAGTCAGCAGTTATAATTTTTATTTATAATTAATAATGTCATTGAATTTAACTATTTGAGAAATTCTGTCCATAGTACCCACTATGTTACACTGGATAGAGATTGCTGGTACTTACTGATGGTTGTAGATGTGGCAGACAGTGCATATCAGCTCATCATGGTCCTTACAAAACAGTTCCAGTTTCCAGCCTTTGTGCTCCTGGCATTGTTCTGATGCATCTTCTGTTGCCTCGGCAACCGGCCACTTTTTCAAGTCTTCTCTTCCTCGTACACCATGTTTTTTGTACATTTGATTATGCAGTTTCACACAGTTATCACAGTAAAACTTGGAGCATTTCTCACAGTATAGGTCTGCCATTTTGTTTGTCTCGTTTTCCTCACAAATATTACAAGCATAGTCATGGATCAGATCTGATCCTTTGTTAATTGATCCTTCAAAATTGGAAGCCATATTTGTTACTTTTCACTATTTGCCAACATTTGAATTGAACAATTAAATAAATTCCTGTTTGTTAAACCTGCGTCAGGTTAAATCATGTGACTGTTCACTGTAAATGGTTGTAGAAATCAATATTTTTGTCACAAAGCGTTATATTGATCAGCCTACCTTCTATACCCTTTATACCAGTATATCTTTATTTAAATATTTTGTTGTGATAGTGTGAGTATATGCTGGTCTTTAAACCTGTTAAACCTTAAATATTGAACATTGAAATGTTATGATATATACAGCACTCTTGTTGTACATAGAAAATGGTTTAAGCTCAGCCATAAATACTTCCACCACAGTTTATTATAAAGGTTTTATGCTCATAGCTGCTTGTTAGCTCACCTGAGCATGAAGTGCTGGAAGAGCTATTGGTTTAGGTGATCTGTCTGCCGCCGTCATATGCCGTCAATAATTTGGACCGTTATCACGATAAAGACTACATGTTTTATTCAGTCTTGACCTAACTTGCAATGTTTGTGTATGACCATAAAATCTTGAATGGGAATGTTATTGGGTCAGATCACAACAGTAACACCAGAGTTATTGCCCCTTTTTCATGCAAAAAAAAGAGCAAAAATGACATTTTCCAATATATCCCCCTTTGCTTATTGTTTAAATTAAGAGAAAAAAAGGACAAATTCCACTTCCAAGTGCGTATTGTTCAGATACCTTTATTTTCAAACCTGTCACAACAGTATGGTCTTCATCTGTACCAGTTCTCAGGTGAGCGCTTTGGGCCATCATGGCCCTGTTGTTATATGTTCATAATGCAGTTAAAGACATGTATACTTAACTGTATTTCAAACTAAACACTTATACAGTTTGTGATAATGATATTTGTTTAGCTCACTTGAGCCCAACATGCTCATAGTGAGCTTTTGTGATCGCCTTTTGTCCGTCATGAATGGTTTGTCGTCAACATTTACCTTTTGAATACTCTAGACGCTACATTTCTTGCCCAATCTTCATGAAACTTGCTCAGAACATTTGTCCTAAATATATCTCGGGCGAGTTTGAAACTGGGTCATGTGGGATTGAAAAATAAGTCACTAGGTCAAATTGATAGGTCAAATTGAAGAAAAATCTTGTGAACACTCTAGAAGTAACATTTTTTGCCCAATCAGCATGAAACTTGCTCAGAACATTTGTTCTAATCATATTTCTGCCAAGTTCGAGAATGGTTCCGCTCAGTTGAAATGAGGGGATTAACCATTTATTGTAAATAATGGTTTTCTATTTACAAACATGCTGTTATCGTCTGCAGTTTAAATCGTTTAATATACCTGTATCAATTAGTCCATGTTATAACGGTTCTTACTTGCATTTTTACGGACTGGACCACTATATTATGCTAGTCATTAAATCTGTAAAACATTAAGTATTGAACATTTGAATGATACGATGTATACAGCACTCTTGTTGTACGTATTGCAGATATGTATACTTAACATTATATCGAACCAGCCACTTATACAGTTTGTAATATAATGATGTTTTAAGAAACTGTCATTTATTTGATGCATGAAATTTGTTATCATTTAGTTATCGAATAAAGATTTTGTATGAAATGTGTTAATCACTTAGTTATTTAATAAAGAAATGATGAATATATAATTTGTTGCTTTAACTTAAAAAGCTTCAGGCGAAATATTTTATATACATATGCCATCATTTGCTTTGTATAGTAATTTGACCCCTGCAATAGTCAATTTGACTCCTTAAATTTTCAGACCAGGGGTCATTTGACTCCTGCTTTATAAAATCTATTGAAATCCCTGAACTTAGACCATGATTAAGGTAGTCAAATAGTGTGCATCAGTAGGTCAAATATTGTAAATTGATTATAAAACCTAAAAAATTAAAATAATCACTCAAAAATTGAGATTGGCAAAGAACTGCAAATGAAACCTAATCAATTCAAATCAGAAGTTCTGATATCTAAAAATAAATTATGACTTAACTATTTTGTGTGTCAATTCATGACACGCAGACAACTCTGACTCGCGTAAACATAACATACATTAAAACCCCGCTAATACGACCACTTTGGGGTCTTAATAAAAGTGAGCTTAATAGCAGGGTGGTCGTAATATCAAGGTATGGCAGATGTACATGCATACGTCTGTGTAATTTTAAGTTTTAATGAAAATAATGAATAATTAATAGATAACGAAAATTCCGATATGTTTTTAATAAATACATTTTATTGAATACAGATTATGTAACTTATAGTTATGAATATGAACTTTACATCAAGTCGGAAATTAATTAAAACTTGAATAACTTAGCCTATTTAAGGTTCATCATTCATCATTGTTAAACACTGACTGTCAGCTATTATCGGGGCTTGCGACCATTGAAATATATAGGAAAACAATCGGGTCTTTTAAAAAGTGTTCACTTTAGCGGGTGGTCGTAAAATCAAGGTGGTCATTCAGCGGCGTTTGGTGTAGTTTCGGATGAAATCTCAAGGAATATTGTGAATATTGTAAATTATTGTGTTTCAATTCCATGAATTTTAAGTCTAGGGGCACTGCATGGGTTACTTCACAATGGGGTTCCAGACCCAATGGTATGAACAACACAAACACTGTTGCTCACTGTCATAATTACACTCTGAAACTTTATTTATTTGCAAATTCACCTTATCTCAATTTCATTGTGCATCTATGAACAGCATCTCAGAAAGAAATGTATAAACACTTGAAATCTTGTAGAATTGAAAGTAGGATCGAACCACAAGTGACACTATCTGACTCTCATGCTGCGGACCCGGGTTCAATCACCAGAGGGTGCTCATCACTTTTCTTATTATTAAATTTCAATAACTACATGCTTCCGAATGAACATCTGAACATGGTACAGTGGTAGATTTTTTTAGTAGGGCTCTCCCAAATAAGTCATGAATTCTGCTATTATTTGTTTTGTACTGGTACAATTCAGGGATGTTTAATTAATTGTATTTGATGAATATCGTGACATTTACATCATAAACAAATGTTTTGGCCTCATTTGAATATGTCTTATCATCTGTGTTGTAGCTGCTTTAACTGTGATAACGTGAAGGTTATGCCGAATGTTCTGCTAGTTAGACAGTGTCTGTATCAAACAGTCTTTGTCTGGTGGCTTAAAGGGACCTTTTCACAGATTGGCCGATTGATTATTTCCACGATGTTTGTCAACGATTCCAAAAATAAAAGAAGAATAATATATAAAGAAGCTAATTAGGGGTGTCAGGGGTGACAGAAATTTATTGTGTCACCTGAAAAGCCAACATATAGGGGTTACTTTTGGCAGCGGCGGTGGTTACGTCGGCTTCCCCTTTCAGTTTTTGCAGACAATAAATTGAGAAGTTTTTGTGCAATCAATATGAACTTTAGGAAAGTGTTAGTACACATAACAGGAAGGTTAAGTTCCATTTTTGGCATAATTGCTTTTATCCTACTTGAGATATGCCCCCTTTTTTTGAAACAAGAAATGTCTTTCAAAAAGACAATCGGCGTTGAAATTAATATTGTCATTTTTTGCTCTAAAGAGGACCTAGATGATCAGTTACGTGACTTCTCAGACCCCAAATTTTCGGTCCAAACTAAGGAGACTTCTCGGACCCCAGTTTTTTCTGTCTCTACTGAGAAGACTTCTCGGACACCAGATTTTTCGGACACCATAAGAAAACTTATCGGCCCCAAAATTAATTTGAGATAATTTCAATAATTATCAATATCTGTACTAATTATCAATATTTTGCCTGTTGTAAGCTGTCAAATTGATGTTTCATCAGGCATTCATGCAAGTGTCGTGTTCTTAAATTTTATTAAAAAATTTGCAAGCGTAATGGGCACAAACAGGTGTGTGCAAATTATTTTTGCATTTTCATCATTCTGGGATAAAGTGCGCTGTTCGTAGCGACTGCATCGATTAACTCTTTATAACAAAATATACAGTAGAATTATATCCACATAAGGGAAGTTAAATGTTGATTTGTCTTTTATTAAAAGCAAAATTAAGCTTTAAATGAAAAACAAGTCAACATTTAACTTTCCTTATGTGGATAACTAGCTACATTATTTACAGTTTTAGGTTAATCCATTCGGTAACAATGTAGTAAGTTTTCCGCGCAGCTGTCTAAGATCACTTTTGACCTAGATTGAAATTCTCGGGTTTATGATTGTCCAGGCGCCAATTGATCAATGTATATTAGCAAAACTCTACCACGCGCTATTTTTCAGCATAGCTGTCTAAGATCACTTTTGACCTAGATTTATTGCGATAATTATGCAGCTCGAAAATTGAATGCCAATAGAATTGGGCAAATCTTCTAATTTTAGGGAATGCCAACTTCAAACAATGGTTTAACGTATACCAATAACTGTTGCATTCTTTTGGGGATTGAAAATTTACATAATTGTTTACATAAGCGGTTAAAATGAAGTTATAAACATATCCTTGACATATACTCTAGAACTGAGGCTGATACTGAACGTATTTTCTAATTGTATGCCATAAACAGAATGCTATATTCATTCACGTAACAAAATAACTATTTAGTTTAGCCTACATTTATATAAGCGGTACGCTCTATAAATAGCAATTGTGCAATGTTCCCATTCATAAATTTAATTCGCAGAGTTGCCGTTCCATTGATTCTAGCGAGTTCATCACATTCCAGAAACAGTAGTGTCATTCTAAAAATAGCGCGCGTAGCTAGCAACAGTTGTATAGCTGTGTTAATATACTCGTACATGCATCAATAATAGTGTTCAGAGGATCATAAACCTAAAAATCTCAATAAATAGGGAATTTATATATATATAAATCTACTGTTAATTTGACTTAAAATTGTGGTTTCAATTTATTAACGATTATTTATATAATTGCATCTTTCTATCAACTTCTCCAGTAGATGTTATTTAATCTGTAAAAAGATGCTACATTTTCTATAGATAACATGTTATGAAAGAAGATTCTGAATACGTCGAATTGTTATTCGCGTAGCATTATTACACAATTTGCAATACTAATTATACACAGGAACCCTTGATGCATCATATTTCTACTGATATAATTTAAAATCGTCATAGTCTAATGAATTTTTATGTTTGCGTTATCAAAAATAAAGTATTAACATTTCAAAAATCGCTGAATGTTCCCTGACTATTGCTTTTTATTGGGATACACAGTATAAATGCTTATTTGACTTCAAATCCTTATTATATTAGATAACTAACATGACTGTTATATTACCGGTACTATAAATAACTATATAGACTCATCTGATACATAATAATTTTAATTCATTCCCGAAATTATTTTCTTGAATTGTTGATTTGTTAAATTGGCTTGACAAATTCAGATAACAATTATGTTAACCTAAATTATTTTGGTTAATCATATATCACTGGTGGAAACATGGAGCTGTATGATTAGTGTATTTATGGCATAGATATTAATGATAATTTTATTTAATTTTTAAATTAATAAATTTATCTCAAATTAACTTTTGGGTCTGAGAAGTTTTCTTCTAGTGTGCGAAAAATCTGGGGTCCAATAAGTCTCCTAATATTGGTGGAGACCAAAAAATGAGGGGTCTGAGAAGTCTCGTAACCGATCATCTTGGCCGTCTGTTTAGGTAATTTTTAAATGACATCTCAATATTAATTTCAACGCAGATTGTCTTTTTTAAAAGACATTTCTTGTTTGTATTGTTTTGCAAATAGGCTTTCATTTAAGAGAGAAATAATGGCACAGAATTATTCAATTTTTGTTAATTATTCAAATACTAAATATGTTGGTTTTAAAACATACGAAGAAAAGAATGGATAAAGATCTAGTCCTGATATTCAATCGTTTGGTGATTTGAAATACGGGGGTTCTATCTGGTAAAGAATGAAAGAATCAGAATCCTTACTTTTGTCACATTTACGCATTCAAACTTTTTATTTTCAGGTATAGTTATTATGTATTTAAAGAGTTTGTAGTTGTTTTTGTTGAGCATACAAACCGCGAGTAGGGATCAGTTTTGAGATTTTTGTCCGTGTATTAACGTTTGGGCAGTATTTAAAACAGTATATATAAATAGCAGGTTGTGTTGATACACGACCAGTCAGAGGTTGTATGGATATAGTATAATAACTGCAAAGAATAGACAGGAACCAAGTATGATATGATTTATCTTTAGACAAAAGAAAAGCGTAACTTTATAATGTTAACATAACATCCGTACAATACAAAAGTATTGAAATCATGATAAACAAACATTTGAATCAAATTATTGCAAACAACTCCCAATACAAGCAAGGATTATTATAAACATAGTTTACATATTAATAAAGGGCATAAAATTGAAGTATTTAAGACAGTTTATCTTCGAGATGCACTGAACCACAATGTGGCTTCTTGGTGACAGGCCACCACGTCGTTTACAGCCACCGCCATCCAATGATCCTCTGCGTTCTACAATGAAGGAAATTTGCACATACTTTATATAATATGGGTGAAGCTATTGATGACACTTGCTCTCAAATGTCTATAAAGTGTAATAGCTTCACCCAGTGTGTGGTGGGACTAAGTCATCTTATTGCATAATGTTGATAAACAGTTCATATACATCCGGATCACAACAAACCGGTGAACGAAACTGTACTTCGTCACAACAAGCATCAATGTTCCCATTAGACACTTGGCACAAATAATTCCGTGTATTCCATTGTACTGGAAAATGATACAGTCTGTTGGGCTGTCCAGAGGGTGCGTTTGGGTTGCGTGACCTTCTAATCGTATGACGATTCCACATTGTCATTGCTAAATCTAGTTCCTCCTAAAATAAAATAAAATGAAATAGATTATACACAGGATTCTTGAAAGTAAAGGAAATAGACCCTAGACTACAACGTCTCAATGATTTACATTGTTTTATTTAGTTTGGCAATGAATATGTGTGTGTGTGTGTGTGGGGGGGGGTCAGTTTTCCTTTTTTGCCCAATCAACATGAAACTTGCTCAGAACCTTTGTTCTGATGATATCTCGGCCGAGTTCAAAAATGGTTCCGGTCTGGTGAAAAACAGGCCGCCGGGGGGTGGGGGGGCAGTTTTTCTTATATGGCTATAGGAAAAGCTTGTGAACACTCTAGAAGTCACATTTGTTGCCCAATCTTCATGAAACTTCAACAGAAAATTTGTCCCAATGATATCTCGGCCGAGCTTGAATCTGGGTTATGTGGGGTTAAAAACTAGGTCACTAGGTCAAATTGAAGAAAAAGCTTGTTAACACTCTAGAAGTCACATTTTTCACCCAATCTTCATGAAACGTGGTCAGAACATTTGTCTTAATGGTATCTCGGCCAAGATTGAATCTGAGTAAAAAGTAGGTCACTACGTCAAATTGAAGAAAAAGATTGTTAACACTCAAGGAGTTACATTATTTGCCCAATCTTCATGAAACTTGGTCAGAACATCTGTCCCAATTGTATCTCGGCCGAGTTCGAATCTGGGTCATGGGGGTCGAAAACTAGGTAACTAGGTCAAATTGAAGAAAAAGCTTCAATTTCAATATGTACTTCAAAATTGTGAATGTCTGTTGGCACTTAAGTTTTTCAAACCATGATGATTAAGGCCGCATTTCCATCAGTCAGTATCAGTATATCCATATCCGTATAAAAATCTAACACATGGAAAAAATTTCGACTAATGAAACTCAGGTGAGCAACCCAGGGCCATTTAGCCCTCTTGTTTGTAGTTGTAGTTGACGAGTATTGTAGGCAACTCATGTTTTTCGCTGCTCTAATGTTACTACTGGTCTACATAGAAGAACCATTAAAGTTTCTGTTTGTTCATATATACATACATTGGCAGAAAAAGTGATTAACAGTTCTCCGAGGTACAACGTATAGCGGAGAACTTTTGTCCTAACTACACGGATAATGAAATCTGTTTGACATGTATTTTTTGTTAAATGGTCAAGCCAATTAAAATGATTGTTATTGATTGATCTAACCAATGAAAAACATTGGTATATGTTAGATGATCATGGTCTTCTCTTAATGTAATAATTATTTCTTCATATGTAAAACCATCATGGAAACATCTTAAAATGATATTATTTCGAGTTTCCATTCTGTTTCAGTTGCAAATTTCAGTTAATATAGTAGGCAGTTCTGATTGGATACTTAAGTCGTGGCCACGAGTTATCATGTCGTGGCCACGAGATAATTAAGTCATGGCCACAAGTTGTTATCTCGTGGCCACGAGTATTATGTTGTGGCCACGAATTATTAAGTGGTGGCCACAACTTATTAACTCGTGGCCATGACTTATAAACGTGTGACCACGAGTTTTAATGTCATGCCCCGAGTTATTATCTCGTGGCCACGAGTTAATAAAAACACACACGTCACCTCTATGCCACGGTACAAATTAAAAAAATTAACATTGTCAGAAAATAATGGGGGGAATGAATGAGCAGTAAGTTTATGAATTCCCCATTTATTGCAATTCTCGGGTTTAGGATTCTCCAGAATCCGCTAATTGATGTGTGTGTATTGACACAGTTTTACCGCACGCTATTTTTAGAATGATTCTCCGGCTTGAGTTGTACTAGCTAGAATTAATTCACGGGGACGACAGTCGGTTACAGCGTACAATAATATTTTTAGACAATGATAAAATAATAGGAAATATAAGCTCAATCAAATTTGCTAATATTTGTTTTGCTTAGTTATCAGAAAAATACCAGAAATTTACCACTTTATATTTTGTGCTTGCGAGCTCAACAGGCAACATTGTACGTTGTGACCGACTGTCGTCCCTGTGAATTGTAGAATTGTAATTGCTATTTATAGAGCGCACCGATTGTGTAGGCTAAAAAATATAGTTATATCATTATGAGAATGAATATAACATTCTGATCATGACATACAATGAGTAAAATTGTTCATAATTTATGTTCATTTCTAGAGTGTATGTCGAAGATGTGTTAACTTTAATTTAACCGGTTATGTAAACATATATGTAAATTTTTTATCCCCAAAAGTATGCAACAGTTATTGTGATACGTTAAACCATTGTTTGAAGTTTGCATTCCCTAAAATGAGAAAATTTGCCCAATTCTATTGACCTTCAATTTTCCAGCTGCATAATTATCACAAGAAATCTAGGTCAAAAGTGATCTTAGACAGCTACACCAAAAAAAACAACTTCCAGATATTCAAGCAACTGTATTGATCAATTTACAGCACAAGTGTTACAACCCAATTCATATATAACAGCCTCTTTTCCAAAGCAAAATGATGGTGCTTGCAGTATCATAAAACTGAAGAACTCTGAAAAAGAAAGGAAAAATATATAATTATATTCTAAATACATGTATACAATTGAATTAATTAATTGGTTTTATCTACATCATATTTTATCGCTGGTATACACATACCAAAAGATCTGAGGTTTTAACATCATTAACCAATAATGAAAGCAAATTACAATGAAGGTATGTATAGTGTGCATTGTACTTAATTAGGTAATGTCTCATTAACAGTTGTTATTTTGTACTTAAAGTCATCACCAGAAATATTTTTGAGCTTAAAGTACGTTTTAGCAGCCTTAAAGTACGAATATTTGCTCTAGAAGTGTCAAACTTAGCTACTGAGTACGAGTAAGGCTAAACTGCATACCGATAGTCATAAATAGTATGAAATTGTTTTCTAACTATTAAAAATGGAAAAAAATGTTGTGAGATCTACGAGTTAACAACGCACCTGCACACACTGTACCTTCAATAACTTATTAACATGAACAGTTATAGTCTTGAAATAAAACACGTGATAACATGAAATATTGGGTCACAACATGAGCATAATCTTGACGGGAAAAAAGCACTTTAACACTGTAGAAGTCACATTTTTAGACCAATCTTCATGAAACTTGGTCTGAATAATTGTCTTAATGATAACTTGGTCGAGTTCGAATCTGGGTCAGGTGGGGTCAAAAACTAGGTCACTAGGTCAAATTGAAGAAAAAGCTTGTTAACACTCTAGAAGCCATATTTTTTTCCCAATCTTTATGAAACTTGGTCAGAACATTTCTCTTAATGATATCTCAGCAGAATTCGAATCTGGGTCATGTAGGATCAAAAACTAGGTCACTAGGTCTAATTGAAGAAAAAGCTTGTTGACACTCGAGAAGTCACATTTTTTGCCCGATCTTCATGAAACTTGCTCAGAACCTTTGTCCCAATGATATCTCGGACGAGTTCAAAACTGGGTAATGTGGGTTCAAAAACTAGGTCACTAGGTCAAATTGAAGAAAAAGCTTGTCAACACTCTAGAAGTCACATTTGTTTTGCCCAATTTACATGACACTTGCTCAGAACATATGTTCTGATGATATCTCAGCTGAGTTCAAAAATGGTTCTGCTCCGTTGAAAAACATGGCCGCCAGGGGCCCGGGCATTTTTCCTTATGTGGCTATAGAAAAAGCTTGTGAACATTTTCGTTGTTTCATTTTTTGCCAAATCAACAGGAAACTTGCTCAGAACCTTTGTTTATGATATCTCAACTGAGTTTGATAATGGTTCCACTCTGCTGATAAACATGGCCGTCATGGGGTGGGGCAGTTTTCCTTATATGGGTAAAATGAAAACTTAAAAAAGCTTGTGAACACTCTAAAGGCCACATTTATTGCCCAATCTCCATGAAAATTGCCCCGATCCTTTGTTCCAATGATATCTCAGCGGACTTCAAAAATGGCTTATATGTGGTAAAAAACTAGGTCACTAGGTCAAATAGAAAAAAAAAATTGTGAAAACTCTAGTTTTGCCTAATCTTCTTGAAAATTGCTCACAACATTTGTTTCAATAATATCTTACGACAAGTTTGAAAGTGGGTCATGTGGGGTAAAAAAATAGGTCACCATGGCAAAATTGAACAAAAAAGCTTTAAAACATTCTTGAGGCCACATTAATTTTATAGGCCAATCATCACAAAACTTGCTCAAAACAGTTTAGTTCCTTAGCTTCTCAGGTGAGCGTCCTAGGGCCTTTTGGCCCTCTTGTTGGAATGATTCACTCTCCTGCTGGAGTGTGTTGTAGTCTCTAGAATTAATTCACGGGCAACCAAGTCCGTTACAACGTACAATAATATTTTTGCACAATGATAAAATAATAGGAAATACAAGCTCCATCAAATTTGCTAATATTTTTAGCTCACCGGAGCAGGAAAAGCTCGGTGAGCTATTGGTATAGCCATACAATCTCAACACAAGCAGCAAATGAGACAGGCCACAGCAGTAATATCCACTTAATTGTGAAAATAAATGCAAAAATGAATTGGTTGCAAGACGGGGACTTCATTTTCAACCAGTCTGGACCAAACTTGCAAAATTTGTCTATGACCATAAAATCTAAAGCAAATGTTAATATAGGACGGGTAAATGGCAATACACTCTACTCTTTGAAACAAGCCGGCAAGCATGACATGACCTTGGCACAGCGGTTGCCATTATCTTTCAGGACTGCAGCATTAACACTATTCCTCCGAAATTGCCTGCGAAAAGTTGGATACCAGGGTAGAGAAAATATATCCAGGTTCTTACTGGTTGTATGTATGAGAGTAAATCAGCTAGACAAATTATTTAAGGACATTATGGCGTACATTCCCACAAGCCTTTCACAACAGTAAGGTCTCATCTTTGCCAGTACTCAGGTGAGCCCTTTGGGCCATCATGGCCCTCTTGTTTTAGCTTTAAGGATCGCCTTTTGTCTGTCATGCGTCGTGTGTCAACATTTTCATTCAAAGAACATCTCCTAAACCGCTGGGCAGACTTTCACCAAACTTCAGAGGAATGATCCGTGGGTGACCCTCTTTCAAAATTGTTCAGATCGTTCTGGTCCACTGCATATGTAGGTCACTAGAGCTAAAAATAGCTTTAAAAACTGAAAACTTTAAAAATCTTATCTGAAACCACTTGGCTTGAAGCTTTCATATTTGATATGTGACATCCTCTAGTGGTCCTCTACAAAGTTTGTTCAAATTATTCCCCTGGGTCACATGGTTTATATAGATTTGTGTACAAAAATGACTTTAAAAATCTTCTCTGAAACCACAAGGCCTAGAGGTTTCATGTTTGGTATGTAACATTTTATGGTAGTCCTGTACAAAGAGTGTTTAAATCTGGCCATGCCCTGGGGGTCACATTGTTTATATAGACTTAAATATTAAAATGACTTTAAAAATCTTTTTCTCTGAAACTGCAAGGCCAAGAGGTTTCATGTTTCATGTCCTCTACAAATATTGTTCAAATGATGCCCATCGGGTTAAAACTGCCCCTGCCCCAGGGGTTACATTGTTTATATACACTTATATGGCAAGTGGGCCTTAAAAATCTTCTCCTTTGAAACCATAATGCCCAGAGGTCACATTGTTTATAAAGACTTAAATAGCAAAATAACTTTAAAAATCTTCTTCCCTGAAACATCAAGGTCCAAAGGTTTCATTTTTGGTATGTAACATTGTATAATAGTTCTTTATAAAGATTTTTAGCCGCATCTCGGCTTATACCGTAAATTCTCGCATATAGGACGCCGCCATTTATAAGACGCACCTAAAAATTGAGATCCTAATTTGTGGAAAAAAAATCTGCTATTTGAAAGCTTCTAAACATCAAAGTCTTAAATTTCGCGTCCATTGTTTATTGACACTAAAAATATTTTTGTGGTGAAAATCGCAATGCGGATACATTGCACTAGTTGTGTTTTCGCTGTATTGAGAGGTGTTGAAAAGTTTCAAGTGTCAACACCTTTACTAACACCATAAGCGCTAATTGTCTGTTTGACAAACATGGTCAGTTTTGCAAGTATCATCAATTACAATATCCTTTTTGTTTGAAGAGCAGTATAAAAGGTGTGAAGTAGATTGTCAGGTGGTGTTTACACTGCGGTTCATTTAACCCTGGTTCTTATTTTTTATGTATTTTGTTTTATTGCATATATATTTCGGAAAAATAAGAATTAAGAATATAAAACACACAAAATAAGAATATATATTATATAATACTATATTTTTAAAAGATCCCAATGTAAAACAGTGGGAAACGTATCGGGTACGAATACTTGCTTATATAAGCATCTTAGTGACGTCGATCGAGTGTCTATTCAAAATGGCGCCCAAAACACCACAGTTGATATTTATGATAGAAAAACTAGGAGTTTTTGCTTATATCAGCGTATAAGACGCACCAAAAAAATGCTACAATTTTGGCTGAAAAAAGTGCGGCTTATACGCGAGAAATTACGGTAGATTAGCAAAAACCGGTTGGTTCGGCGGGCGGGCGGGCCGTTGTGCAGGAGGGCATTTCGATGTTGTAACAATATGCGTTAAAGTTTCGTATTCCTGTCATATTTTCATAAGTTCTTGGTCAATCTTCATGAAACTTTACAGAAATGTTCCTTGGATTTTCCTCTAATAAACCTGAGATAGCTTCACTGCACAAGATGGCCACCAGAGCTAAAAATAGAATTATGTCTAAATGCCATTTTCTTCTAAACCTATGTCTAGATTTTCAAATAATTTTACACAAATGTTTGTTTGGTGTTCCTCTACCAAACTTATTCAAATGGTTCTGCCTCACTGCACAAAATGGCCACTACAGCTAAAAATAGAATTTGCGTTAAAGTTTGTATTCCTGTCATATATTTTAAAGTTCTTGATCAATCTTGATGAAACTTTACACTGCACCAAACTTATTCAAATGTTCGTTTAGTGTTCCTCTAGCAAACTTATTCAAATGGTTCCGCCTCACTGCACAAAATGGCCTCTAGAGCTAAAAAAATAATATGCGTTAAAGTTTGGTTTCCTGTCATATTTTCAAAAGTTCTTGGTCAATCTTCATGAAACTTTACAGAAATGTTCCTTGGATGGTCCTCTACCAAACCTGTGAAAATGGTTCTGCTTCACTGCACCAGATGGCCGCCAGAGCTAAAACTAGAAAATAGTCTAAACGCCAATTTAAAAATCGGGCTTTAATGCGGTTTCCGCATTTTTCTCTTCTTTAAATTATGCCCCTGAGTTCAAAACTGGCCACACCCCAGGAGTCACAGTGTTTATATAGACTTAAATAGCAAAATGACTTTAAAAATCTCCTCTGAAAACACAAGGCCCAGTATTTTCATATTTGGTATGTAACATTGTATAGTGGTCCTCTACAAAGATTGTTCAAATGATGCCCCTGGGTCCTCTACAAAGATTGTTAAAATTGGCCACGCCCTGCGGGTCGTATTGTTTCAATTGACTTATATGGCAAGTTGGCTTTAAAAATCTTCACTGAAACCACAATCCTCAGAGGTTTCATATTTTACGCGAAACATTGTATGGTGGTCCTCAAAAACGATTATTTAAATTATGCTCCTGGGGTAAAAAGAAGCCATACCCCAGGGTCACATAGCTTTTATAGACTTGTGTGGACAGTCTTTCCAAAAACCGTCGGTCTGACGTACATGACCAGAAAATTTTGAGTGGGTCCGATATTTATTTCCTAAGAATCAGTCCGACCGTCCGACAGCCTTTTCGAGACCCATTCCTATATATTACTGGATAACAAAATACCAAGTATCCGAGAAATTGAATACATCTCCGCTATATCGCGATTTCCAATACATCGCGAATCGGCCATGGATCAGGATTGTTTGTTTTCATGTTCTTTAAACATTTTCTTATTGTTATTAAGAACTGCCATAAATAAATGCCGTTTGGTCTGGATTTTAGCACCTTCATCACTACTTTTTTTACTTAAACTTGCATTGCGCGACAAACTATTACCCGACCTGCGTAACATCAAAGCGTCACCAGCTTACATTGCGCATGCCACACAGACGCTTAATTAGCAGCCCAAGCTAGTGTGGGTTGTGAAAAACGTGCGGCATGTGGTGGGTGTTAAATGTAACTATTAGTCATAGACCTAAATTACAACAATATTCTCGACACTGCATAACTCCCTTTGCGTTTTATAGGTAATATAATGGTGTTAACAAAAGATTGAGTAAAAATATGCGGCATACGTACAGACACTAAACTGTGTTGTTTTGCGCTACAAAACTTTTATACAATAATAATGACTTCATAGTTCTTTGCGCTACAAACGTTTTTATATCACTGTCAATCGTCCACACTTTCCATGCGGATGACATGACTTTGTGATTGTTACAGTTATTTTTGTGGGCTTTTTAGAAAATCACAGGTTTTACATGAAAAACATGTGCATACTAAATGTAAATAGTATTTGTGTCTGTGAACAGTAAATTTGGACTTGTGTTTTGGATTTCGTTTTTATTATGCGCGTTGTCATATTATAGTGTGATATTAATTAAAACAATAATTACAATGGTGGGTAAAATACATTTGCTTTTTAGATCGCGGAAATATGTTAGTGTATTCATGTATACCTACTTAAATGAATGTTTTGGTCCGGCAAATTTTATTTCGGTCCGGCAGCTTTTGACAGATTGTCAGACCATATGTCCGACACTTTTTTTGAGCATTCGGGAAGTCTGATGAAAAATCGGCTTTAAAAATCTTCTCCTCTAAAACTGCAAGGCCCTCTTCAAAGATTTTTCAAATATTCCCTTGGTGTAGAAAGTGGCCACGCCCTTGGGGTCACATGGTTTATATAGACTTTAAACATCTTCTTGTGAAACTGCAAGGCCCAGATCCTTACACTCAGGTAAGTGCTTTAGGGTCATTTGGCCCTCTTAATTGTTATAAGCCTTTATGATGCCTTGGACTCAGGTGAGCAACCTAGGGCCATCTTGGCCCTCTTGTCAACTTAAATTCCCTAAAAAAATTGTTTGCTTATTTATCAGAAAAATACCAGAAATTTACCACTTTATATTTTGCGCTTGTCACAAGAAATCGTAACACTATTGACAGGCGGACGTGACGTGAGCTGAACAGGCAACATTGTATGCCAGTGGTCCCTGTGAATTTTAGAATTTTAATTGCTATTCATAGAGCGTGCCGATTATGTAGGCTGAACAAAATAGTAATTTCATTATGTGAATGAATATAACATTTTATCATGACATACAATGAGTAAAATTGTTCATAGTTATTATGTTCAGTTCTAGAGTGTATGTCAAAGATATGTTAATAACTTTATTTTAACCACTTATGTAAACAATTATGTTAATTTTAATCCCCAAAAGAATGCAACAATTATTGGTATCCATTAAACCATTGTTGTAAGTTTGCATTCCCTTAAATTAGAAAATTTGCCCAATTCTATTGGCATTCAATTTTCCTGCTGCGTAATTATCGCAAGAAATCTATGTCAAAAGTGATCTTAGACAGCTACATCGAAAAATAGTTCAAATACTTGTGCAGACAATAACTTAGAAGTTTTTGTGCAATCATTATGAAACTTTAGGGAAGTGTTAGTAGGCATAAAAGGAAGGTTAAGTTCGATTTTTGGCGTAATTTCTCTTATCGAACTTGAGTTATGCCCCTTTAAAAAAAAGAGAAAGTTTTTGTGCAGTCATTATGAAACTTTAGCAAAGTGTTAGTAGGCATAAACGGAAGGTTAAGTTTGATTTTCTGCATAATTGCTGTTATTGTACTTGAGTTATGCCCCGTCAGGCAACATATCCGACTCCGAAGTTCTAGTTTAAGTAGATTTTTTTGCCCCCACCCACCACCAATAGATCAATGGACTAATAGTAACAATGTCTGTCGATCCAGGGGCGTAACTAGGCATAGTCTTATAAGCCCCGTAACTAGGCATAGTCTTATAAGCCCCGTAACTAGGCATAGTCTTATAAGCCCCGTAACTAGGCATAGTCTTATAAGCCCCGTAACTAGGCATAGTCTTATAAGCCCATGCATATAAATTGTAATGCATGTGGGGTCAATCAGTCAGTTCCACAAACTTAACAATTACATATAAACTTAGACATTAATTAAGGGGGTAATACATAATATTTTTACTACGCGACTGATAAAATTTAATGTTAAGGACTTTTAAACAAGAAATATCTTTTAAAAAAGATATTCGGCATCTGTGGTAATTTTGCAAATAAGGAATTTTTTAATTAAACTTCTGCATAAATATTCAAAGCAATGTAAGTAACTAAGACTAGATCCGAATGGCATATAATACTCAAATACTTAACAATACTAGTAGCTAGATTACGCCTCCTAACATACCATTATATAAATTATTATATACGTTACTTAATATATGTGTTTTTAAACATCAACATTTATATGCTCTCTGATTAACTAAGGATTATCTAATGAAATTAAAACAATATATTCTGCAACACAGAACATGATGCATAAACGGTAATATATACAGCGACAAGCCGGAACATACACAGCAAGAAACTTTATTAACTAGTACATTTTTGTTCGAAGTATGCACGCGCCTAAATATGTTAAACTATTTATGGCTAGATAAATCTCGTTGAGGTGTAAAGAATACATGCATGTTGACAATGATATTTTTCAAGTATCTCGCCTTTTCAACTGTACAGTCGGTAAAAATGCAAGTGAGAACCGTTATAAATATGGACTGATCGATACCGCTTACAGCGTGTTTGTAAACAGAAAACCATGATTCCCCCTATTTACAATGGTTGATCCCCTCATTATCAACACAAGTTAAACCGACTGTACACGGTTAGGTTGACCCTACACTGACCTGCAGGCGAGCGAGCATATGATCATTTTGCCCTCAATATAGACTATCCCTCTGGTGAGAGAACTGATATTAATATATTTGGTGTGTCTATTGTGTATGAATATAAAAGAAAACACTCAACTGTAAAAAGTATGTTAGTTACATCGTTGCAAAACATCAATATTTATTGCTTTTTAACGTATCAAATGTCATGTCAAATCATTTCAAAAACATTGCGCATATACAAAAGCTCTCATTGTGTGAGAACTGTTATTCCCTTATTGAATTTGCCATAAGTATTCCAAACCTGTTAAGAATTGGTCTGATATGTTGTTGGGATGTTGCACCTACATATTTATGACTAGTGTAGTGGGAATTTATCATAAATTAGCCGATGGAAAGTTAGGATTTATTCATTCGGGACTACTGGCGGGAAATGTTCACAACATTTGATTAGATATTCAGCAAGGTAAAAAGTTGGGTAAAACAGCTACTCTGAAAAAGATGTCAATTTATCCTCAACTAAAGTTGCACTTGTTCATGGTGCATATACTGTAGAATGTTTTTAATTCGCGAGAACGAATTTTTGCGTTTTTGTCCCAACATGATCCTTCTTTTAATTCGCGTGTTCTTGAATTCGCGTTATCGTCATGACGCGAAAAATAATGGGGTATACTGCTTTCCTTATTGTACCAAGCAGTTACTAGTAGTAGCGTGTCAGTTGCCAGTAAGTCGATAATTGCTTTTATGATAGCGTTTTTGTTACAACTAAGCGTGAAAAACTACAACGCACAGTAACAATAGGCTGTTTTCACACATTTCCCAACCTATGCCATTGATATAAATTGCTTATAATAACATTATTGGACAAAATATGGTACATTACGAGCTGAAAGTAGCATATTTTCGGATTTTAAACATTCGAACATACACATTTATTCGCGCTGGCGTTGAATTCGCGAGCAAATAAAATCGTGAATATTAGCGAAAATAAAACCCACGCGAATAAAACCAGTTCTACAGTACCCAAATTCAGCCTATGTACACTCTGGCAATCCATCACCCTTCTTGTATGGAGCATAACTTGAGAAGTGTAAGAATCCAGGGCTTATTTTCACCTCTTGGGGATTGGGCCCTTAGCCCTTATTGTGGAGATAAATAGTGTTATTTTTTGCATTTTGGGGGAAACAGCTCATAGTAGGGAAATGAAAAATCCCCCGGTAAAATCAGTTTTAGGAGAAAAATGCATTATTTGAATTTTGACTTTTTCTGAGGGCATGATGCTTTATCATGGCCCCTACTATAGTAGGAAAAAAAAGCCCTGAAGAAGCATTTTATATATAACTTATTCATAGTGATATTATAAAGGTCATTGAGAGGAAGTGCATTACCAGACACATATCTCTATCTTCAATATTTATGGAGTTATTGCCATTCAGTTAACTTTCTACTGCCAACCAAACTCTGTTACCAATAAACGGATTGAAACAAAACTTAATGTAATGATATAGGGCATTGAGAGCAAGTGCTGGGAATGAGAATAATAACTTGTTCTATGTACTGTTTAGCTTTTTTTTCACAGAATCAGACAGAAGACTGGTAGGAGCATTTCAATTATTGTCTCGAAAATAATACATTCAGAAATTAAATGATTAACACTGTTCTCTAATATAAAAAGTTACAACATTTTTGTGCTTATTGTCTTCAGAAATTCAGGGAAAGTCACAATATTACAGTGTATTGAAAAATATGAAAGAAAAGTAATACTGTTTGTTTTCTCAGGAGATCATAGATTAATCTACCCAGGACTTTGGTTTCAGCAGGTCTCCAATGGCCAAAATGATTGACGTGGAATACCATAATATCCGATCGGTGATCAATTAGATTTATTTATATCTCATTTTCTGGGAAGTGTGGGGAAACTTGCACGCAAATAATGAAGCCGCTGACAACTGTGAGCCATGATTTCCGCGCGGTGATTTTACACCTTGTTAGCAACAAACACCAATTATGGATGTTGCTACGGTAACAACGTCTGGTTAATTGAATGCCCATATTAATGAATTTCTTTCAATTAAGGGAATGTTTAAGGGGGCATTCATCTGCAATTAAGCTTGATTATTACGGCAGAGATATAATGAACAGGTAACAAACTTGGGAACAGAGGGCATTGTGTTTTTTCTTCTTTTGTTGTTAAAAACACTTATCATTATCATTATCTAGTCAAGTCTTGTGGACTAATATATCATTAAATCAGGGCTCAGGAACATAAGCATCAGTGGTTTCTTATCTGGATTATTGAAGCATTTTGCCAAGAGACAGTTTCTCCAGACATTAGAACAAAATTTAGGGTCCTTTTATTCTTAGCTCGTCTGATTTCTTGAAAAAATATTGTTAATATTGTCATTTGAGTGTAATCAGTGTCGGCATCAGCTTTTTGTTAAGTTTTTTATTGAGATCCACTGTTCTTGACAACTATTTGACTATTTGACCTGCAGCGTGGTATACCGTAAATTCTCACATATAAGCGGCACTTTTTTTCAGCCAAAATGCATAGCATTTTTCCGGTGCGTCTTGTACGCGGATATAAGCAAAATCACCTAGTTTTTCTTTCATAAATATCAACTGTGGGGTTTTGGGCGCCATTTTGAAAAGACGCTCGATCGACGTCACTAAACACTTATATAAGCAAGTATTCGTACCCGATACGTTTCGCAGTGTTTTATATTAGGATCTTTTAAAAATATAGTATTATATAATATCTATTCTTATTTTATGTGTTTTACATTCTTAATTCTTATTTTTCAGAAATATATATGCAATAAAACATAATACATAAAAAAATAAGAACCAGGGTTAAATGAACCGTAGTGTAAACACCACCTGAAAAACTACTTCACACCTTTTATACTGTTCTGCAAACAAATAGGATGGTGTCATTGATGATATTTGCAAAACTGACTGTGTTTGTCAACAGACAATTAGCGCTTGTGGTGTAATTAAAAGTGTTGACACTTGAGACTTCTCAACACCTCTCAATACAGCGAAAACACATCTAGTGTAATGTATTCGCGTTGCGATTTTCACGACAAATATATTTTCAGTATCAATAGACAATGGACGCCAAATTTACGATTTTGATGTTTAGAAGCTTTCAAATAGCAGATTTTTTTTCCACAAATTAGGATCTCAGTTTTAAGGTGCGTCTTATACGCGGGGGCGTCCTATACACGAGAATTTACGGTACTTATTCTGCATGATGGGGTGAGTGTGTAAGACTAGAATCACAACTCTTTCATGGATTTTAATTATGGCCCTTTTGCCTGTATTCGATCAACAGCCTTTAGATTTAGCATTCTTACTACTGATAAAAATTATTGTTACTTGTTAATTAGGCGAGTGATAGCATCCACAGACATTGTTCATGTTATCACTTGGTATCCAGTGATTTTTAGCAAAATGATCAATATGATAAGTATGTATGATGCACTTTTAATGTTTTTTGCACATGTTACACGACATGTAAGCATCAATGTCTTTTTGTCATTTCAGGTATTTGTGTTGCTCAGTCCTTGGAAATTTCTCGACTTGCCACAGACGCAGAGTTTGACAAGATTGTTACTGATCTTTTCTCCATAAATAAGGTAAGATTTCCATATTTAGTAGTTATACAGAGAATATTTAGTTAGTGTTGAATGAAAATAAATTTATTTGTTTGGCATGAAAATGTCAACCACAAGCCTTGTCGCGTGTTTGCTTTATCCTACATTGTTGACATAAAGCACAGTTTATCCCACGGGCTGTTAAAATGGGATAAATTTGTGTTTGTTTGTTTGGATTTTTTGCTGTATTCAACAGTATTTCAGTCATATAGCGGCGGTCAGTTAACCTACTCACACTTTTCCTGGGTAAGCTGGTTTACCAGTACTGAGTGCGCATACTTATGCCAGTAACTGACAACAGCCCTACTTGAATCAGAGGTGGGGGAGAATGGCCGTTGAAATGATTTCATGACCAATGCCCACACAAGTTATGTGGCCGGGCTGGGAATCGAACCTGCGATCCTCGGATTTGTAGTCCAGCGCTCTACCAACTGAGCTAGCCGGCCTGGCTAAAATGGGATAAAATAGAGCACTAAAATGTCTAAAATGGGATAAAATAGAGCACTTAAAACGTATGGTCAAAGTTCAAGGTCATCACAAAATAAACATAAACAATTCAGTTTGATTCGGTCAGATTGTGAAAAAGCTATTCCTTATGTCGCTGTATTAATGTGTAAGGTTGGATAGAAGTATCCGCACAGCACAATAACAGGAAGTTACTTCTTCTTAAAGTAATTGTATGTAACAGTACCTATGTGCATAGAGAATACAAGGTCAGTGTTAAATAAAGATACATTTACTAAGCGAGGCTTAGAAAACATGAACTACAACACTTATCTATAGTCAACACTAGTATTCTATTTATCCCATCATTTTCTGTCATTATTTTGAAAACAAACGAAATAAAAATACTAAAAACTCTCCAGTCAACACTAATCCCTTGCCATGCACATCATCCCGCATGCTTTACCTCAATTCTGTTCTAAGGGCAGCTTCTGTGTATATGGCAAGCCTTAGAATACTTTATGCTGCTAGTAGCACATTAGTGCCACGTCAATCACACATCACGCCCACGTCAACTGGGTTCTATAAAAACTTTGTCACATTTATTGTAGATCTTTTTTTTCAAAGTTAAATTTTGATGGAGAGGCACCATTTTACCGTTCGAACTGAATTTGTGTTGACTCACCTTTGGTGCAGTGCTGACGCTCTACTTACGTAGACCATATGTTGGAATCGCGCGGTAACAAATTCATTAACATAGAGAAAGCGTAGATCGACCTGTTGCAGTCCTGAGCATGTCTTGTTGGTATCGCAGAGATGTCTGAATGTGTGTGGTGGTAATGTGTAGCTAGCACCAACGAGAAGAAAGTCCTCATTTAGGCACTACGTTACTAAGTCCATACAGGATCAGTGATCATGAACTCTCTAAAACGGTCACTAGAACGTCATTAAACAGTCCATACTACAGTCTCCGCGAAAGACCGTCGGACCTCGGACATTGCCGATAATAATCCTTGAGGTCCGGGAAAAAACTGTCCGAATACTGGTCCTCGTGTCCTGTGAAAATTTTGGTCAAAAATATTTTATGACAGCGATTGCTGCATCTGTTTCCACAGCAGTCATAACGTCATTGCAAAATTAACATGCTGATAGTACATGTAGTAGCTTTAGTTAATAAAGCACTTTCAAGTGTATATTGTTTTAGTTTCCTTCATAGATATTGTTTTTATCGTATTTAAATGTTTCTTGCAAAAAATAAGTGGCCAGTAATAGTTTGTCCGGGCCAGTAATATTTGGGGCATTACCGGTCCTCTTGGCCAGCAATAAATTCACGACTTTCGCGGAGATTGATACGATGTCCTAAATTTTCCAAGTCCTCACTATGCAAGTTTTGAGCATGCTCAAAACCGCCCCACATCCGCCACGTCCACAAAGACATGACCAGGTCACTTCTGCGTATACCTCGGTCCTCAGCATGTCAAGGGCCATCCTCACCACATTCTCGCAGAACGTGGTTGACTTGCTACCGACAGGCTTTTGTGTGATAGGGGTATTATACAAATTTCTTGTGTTGGTCATGTTTGACTCTGCCTCTATCTTAAAATAGATTTGAATTGGTTATAGGTGTCACAGCGTGATGCTTTTTGTATTTTGTATAATTATGTACTATTTTTGGGGGTGTTTATTGTTGGTTTTGAGCTCTCAACAAAGTTAGTGCCAATTAAAAACACTGCCATTAAAAAACATTAGATATTTAAAGAAAATCAAAATCATGCCAAAAAGAGTAATAATTAGATTGTTCCTATGATGTATGGCTATAAAGTCTGTTTATAATGACTTAAATTGAATGTGTGAACAAAAAGGCAGAGCTTTTTAAACATTTGTATCTCACTTTTTTTTCCGCCATTGTTGCACCACAACAGTAACTCGGCAAAACTTTTATTTTGGCAGTCAATTAATTTGCACCTTATTAGGACACCACCAATTCAAAGCACTTAAAAAAAACAACAAAATTTGGCATTGCAGATATATTGCCAGTCTCATTAAAATCATCTTCAGTCTGACTCTACTGTAGATGACAACTTAAAGTTTTTATATCGCGAAAAAAACGATTCTACATCATTATTAATTTATTAAAAAATTGACATATTTTTCTAATGGGCATGCAAAATTTCAGACCAATCCACAAAGTAGAAATGCTTGAAAACGCATTTGAGAATGACACATTATGAACAATCTGGCTTGCGTTTTCAGTGTTTTGATTAAGATTCGAATTGTGTACTTAATTCATAGAAATCAGTCAAGATACTAGAATATGTTTACATACTTTAATGCAATAGAGATAAATATTGTATAATACGTGTTCATTTTTGGTTTGAGCATGATTTGGTGTGCTGAGAGATGCACAAGATGGGTTCCGTACTTGTTTTCTTTTTCTTGTTTTACTTGAAAAAGCGGTTTTTGCTGTAAAATTTTTAATGCACATTGAAATCATGATATTTATCGCAATTTTTCCATGAAACTTATTACAGCCAATAAAACCATACAGTAACATAGTGATTTTATGTAAACATTGCCCCTTTAGTGCCGCTCCCTGTTTTGTGTTTATCCGCTGAGTGGATCTGATGACTTCGTATTAGGGGTCATGTTCAGATGACATCTAAAGAAGCCAATCAAATTGTTGCCTTCAAAATGTTGTGGTCTAACTTTATATAGAAACCACAAAAACTATGCATGAAATTAACGTGAACTTTGAATGTTTAGTCGCCTAAGGTACCATTATATCCATTGTTATCCATGTGAACATTAACTGTAAATGATTTATTCCCAAGGATCAGCTGGAAATGCAAAACTTTGCTGTGCAAAAAGCAATTTCATTGGGCTCAGCAGGGCTGATATTTTATTGTTCAGAAGGTCATTTAAACATGACCTGCTATGCGATGTCTTCAGATCCTAATAACATTAGGATTTGATTTTAACCAGATTGATATTTTGCATACAGTATATTGTGCCAATTTTAAGATTTACAGTCTTGAACTCTGTCTGAAATCATTTTAAATATTTCACTGTTTATTTCTGTTTCACAGTGAATATTTGCACTGTTTCTGTTTCATTGTCCTTAAGATAAATATTTACAGTTTCGAGTGTTTCAAGATAACCATACTGCTTTAAAAAAATATTTAGTAAAATTATGGCTATCAAAAGTTGAAGTTTATGTACAAACGCAACAACTTAGTTTTCAATGTCTTATAATTTATACATTTTACAAATACTCTGCTTTTTTTTGAATGCTTGATTTGTTGTTTATGCGATTGACACTGTTTATTCGGAAAATGTGCAGATGATGTTGATTGTGCAGTGAAAGTGCTCATTACGTAACGTAGAGAAAGTTGTAGTCAACATTACATGCTATGAAACAGAACAAAAATACAGATGTACTCCATGCAAGAAAGATCAGTATGGTTTGCATGTTTCACATGTGCAACAGATGCAATGTTGATACAAATTTATCATGGTTGACTGTATTTGACATTATTTTTTTCGAATTAAGAAAATGTTCAGCAATAGTTTTGCAATATGTAATATTATTTTTTGTGTCGCCTGAAAAGGGGACATATAGGGGTTACTTTTGGCGGCGGCAGCAGTGGCAGAGGCCGCTGCCTCCCTCTTCTTTTTGCGCAGACAATAACTTGATAAGTGTTTGTGCTATAATTATGAAACTTTCTGGAAGTGTTAGTAGGCATAAAAGGAAGGTTAAGTTTGATTTTCAGCATAATTGCTATTATCGTACTCAAGTTATGCCTCAAAAAAGAGTTCAAATAGACGTTCAAATGGCAAGCAGACAATAACTTAAAAAGTTTTTGTTCAATCTTTATGAAACTTTATGGAAGTGTTAGTAGGCATAAAAGGAAAGTTAAGTTCGATTATCAGCATAATTGCTTGTATCGTACTCGAGTATTGCCCAATAAAAAAAAAATCGTTTAAATAAGGCTTGTGCAGACAATAACTTATAATAATATAATATAATAATATAATATAATATAATATAATATAATATAATATAATATAATATAATATAATACAATACAATACAATACAATACAATACAATATAATAATAATATTAATAATATAAGACAATAATAATCTGGGCATCGTAATGGCGCTTGAAGACTGGAGACCACCCTCTCTCGGTTTCCGTACCATGCGCAGCATACATCGTTAAATGACAAACATGTATGCGTCGGTGGCGACGATTACTTCTTCAGTGCATCTGTTTGCACCTTTGATAGGATTTCTTTGTTTACCAATGAGATCTGCATGATTTTCTTCTCCAGAGCGTCGAGCGTGGCAATGAATTCTGTGGCATCTGCCAGTGTCTCCAACTGTCGCTGAATAACCCGTTTATTGCCTTCTCGGAGCGTTTGTAGTTTTTTGCAGATTCATTCTCACTTTTTCTCATGGTACCAATGTCGGGGATTGTCATGTATATTTACTAGTACTTCGGTAGTGATAAAGAAACGTAGATCAATCCAGGTTAGACTTATTTATTTGACGTTCAAAAGTGCTATAATAACAATAAACAACGATAACAATGATGACGTTTATATAAAGTTACAGTTCGCGGCGACGTCTCACGACGTCACACCAAATTTATGACATAACTCGAGCCAATATTTAACTTTCTCTTTTTCTAAATCATTTGTTATCAGTAAGCCTATTGACTAAAATTTGGTATGATACTACAAAACCATTGATTTTTGCCTACTTTTAATTGTTTTTTTTATGACAACTTTGCTGACACTTAAATTTGTGGAATTCAAAATTCATAAAGATATATTTGTGTGTTGAAGGACCACAATGGAAATAATAGTTTATTTTAACCCTTTTTGTTTAATCCTTGACATATAATGTTCATTGACATGGCAATATTAGTGCATACTTATTTATTATTTGTTGTATGTTTTAATATTTTACTTGCCAGTAAATTGTACATTTGATGTTCAAATAAATCTATCTATCTATTGTGATAAAATAGGTGTGGGGCAATGCATCAGTGGCAACACCGCTATTTGCTTGTAACCTGTCACTGTGGTCTAATTGTGTCACTTTGGGAGATGAAGCCTTGTTATCAATGTGCCAACCAAACAATAGTCCCATGTTATGAAATAAACAGATTAAAATTAAAATGTGTGACTGCTAGTAAATGTTTAAAACAACAAAGAGAATTGTGCACACCTAGTATAACGCATGGCCATGTATAATGCCCAAGTGATTTTCAAATAAAATTTCTAAAAAAACAAACGGTCATGAATAACATGTACCAGATTTTTTAGCCAGTGAGCTTATGCTGTGGCGGTTTGTTAATCATGTGTGCATGTGTCTGAGGGTGCGTTTGTCGGTGTGTGCATAAACTTTAATGACATCTCCTCTGAAATCATTGGGCTGACTTTGATGTAACTTCACAGAAATTTTCCTTGGGTGGTCCTTTTCCAAAGTTGCTCAAATGGTCCTGGTCTGCTGCACAAGATGGCCACCAAAACTATAATAGAACAATCTTTAAACAACATCTCCTTAACACCTGGATCAATCTCATTAAAATCAAATCCTAACATTGTAATGATCTGAAGACATTGTATAACAGGTCACGTTCAAATGACCTTCCAAACAATAAAATATCAGCCCTGTTGTGCGGGATGAAATTGCCTTTTGCACAGCAATGTTTAGCCACGGTTTTTGAAAAGTGATGCATTTCCCCCCCCCCCCCCCCCCCGGGAATAAATCATTTACAGTTAATTTTCACGCGGATAACAATGGATATAGTGGTACCTTAGGCGAGTAAACATCCAAAGTTCACGTTAATTTTGTGCATAGTGTGGTTTATGTATGAAGTTATACCACAACATTTTGAAGGCAACAGTTTGATTGGCTCCTGAAAAGATCATCTGAATGTGACCCCTCATGCGAAGTCATCAGATTGGAGATGATTTTAATGAGATTGCACCTTGGTAGATTTTAAAATAATTTGACAGAAATGTTCCTTAGGTGGTCCTCTAGCAAAGTTGCTAAAATGGTTCTGCTCCATTGAAAAACATGGCAGCCAGGTGGCTGAGCCATTTTTCCTTATATGGCTTTATTTAAAACTTTGAAAATCTTTTTGTCAGAAACCACTGGTCGGATTTTAAAATATTTATCATAAATGTTCTTTGGTTAGTTCTGTACCATTTAAGTTGCTCATATGGTTCTGCTCCTTGGAAAATCATGGCCACCAGGGAGCAGGACTATTTTCCATATTTTGTTATACTGAAAACTTTGAAAGTCTTCTTGTCACAAACCACTGATTAGATTTCGTAAAAAAGTCATATCTTCCTTGGGAAGTTCTATTCCAAAGTTGCTCAAATGGTTCCACTACATTGAAAAGTATAGCGGGGATGGGACCATTTTTATTTATGTGTCTCTATTGAAAACTTTGAAAATCTTCTTGACAAAAACCACTGTAAGGCTAACACTTTTACACATTTAAACTGAATCGTTTCGTGTTTTGCTGAAAAACGTTTACAAAACTCTGAAACATTTAAACAGTATTTGAAAAGACTTGGAATTCGTCTTTTGTAAGTATACCCTTTAAGTATACCCTTTAATCCTTAAAACATTTTCTGCAGAAATGAATGCTCTGTACAGTAGGTCTTTAACATATGATGCACGTAGGAACAACATGCACGAGGAAATTTTCCCGCCATTTTATGCAAGAACAAAGCATTTATAATATACATGTTTTGTAATTAAGATATTTATACTTCACCAGTTCAATGGTGGAAATAATAAAAAACAGTTAAAACCCTAAACACATGCCCATATTAACATAATTCATCAAATAAAAAAGGCCCCATAAGTAGATTGAGTGTAAGCTAATGATTCGAGTACAATGAAAATAGTGGGTTTGAATTTGATGTGCACTGGACATAAACATCCGATAGAAATGATAACGTTCAGTTTCGCAACAACAATGATGCTTTTTCTTTTAAAAGGCTAGAGAAATACTGTTTAATGGTGATGTTTTGTTTATTTCATTTCATTTAAACGTTTGCAAAAGAATGAAACATGTTAGCCTTAAACCACTGGTTGGATTTTGTATTTAATTTCACAGCATTGTTCCTTGGGTGGTTCTCTATCAAAGTTGCTAAAGGGTTTCAGGCCCGTTTTAAAATATGGCCACATGGGGCGGAGCCATTTTGTCCTTATATGTCTATTTTGAAAATCTCCTTGTCAGAAACCACTTGGATTTTGAAATCATTCCACAGAAATGATCCTTGGGTGTCTCTCTACCAAAATACTTTCAATTAATGTGATTCGTTAAAAAACATGGCCACCAGAGGGCCCAGCGCTTTTTCTTATAGAGTCCTTTCCTTTCTTGCCAGTGCAGTGATACAGGCACTCTTGACATCTTCCATTTAAGAACGTAAAAGTTCCGTCAAATTTCCGTCAAATTTTATAAAACGTGATTTTTTTATTAAATTTGATCCCCTGAGAAAAAAAAAAAATTATGTTAATATAATACAACAATAGAATCAAGAAAAATCAAAATAGCCGATGTTATTTTACACTGATGTGAAAAAATAAATAATTTTTTTTTATAAAAATTCATCGTCTTTTTGACGGACTGAACTCCCATCTTCTTCACCAGTTCGGCCCATATAGGCATTTTTATAGACTAATTCGAACTTTTATGTCCAACAAAGAGAATTTGTTGTTGGGGTATGTATTGCTTTGCATTCATTTTGCTTTGTAATTTCATTTTTTCAATTATTTTGCAAAATAAAGGATTTAGAATTATGTAGATTATGAACAATGAATTTCTGTCAAAAAAGCGACGTTCGCAAAAACGGTCCATCTACTCGGTTATTGTGTACGTATGTGGTGGGTGGGGAGTCTAACACAGTGTTAGTCTAAGTTCTTTCTTGAGATACAGATGGTTTCTCAAGTTTTGAAGCCATAATCGGAAATTTAAAGTAAAAAAAATGTGCGATCGTAATTTCTGTCAATTTTTGTAATTGACGTTCGCACAGTCGTTGCCCAGTTTTACTTGTGACCGGTTTGACTTGACCCCTGAAAAGAAACTGCGATTAAATCCGTGCATATCCGAATGCAAAAACATGGCTGACACGATGCACATCATTACGTGATGCAAATTATTTTGTGTAAGTATGTGTCTGTCAAACGATTTGAATGTTCGCAATTGTTGACGATGGCAACATTAAGTACTTATATATGTTTGTATACATTTTAAAGCAGAGAAAACATATTATAGTTGAGATGTATGTAGTCAATTGACGAACGCATTTTCGTCTGTTGCTACCAATGGCTCTTTATGCTTTGTGGAGTTGTGAATGTCATTGTTGACGGACTTACTTGTTGCATACGTCATATTTCGACAGACACCATTGAAGTTGAATAAATCAGTATCTGACATGTTCTATGCAGAGATAGTACTTCCTTTGCATACAGTTTTCAATCTTTTGTTACTTTTGATAAATGTTGATTATTACAATAATGGGAACGCCTAAATTTTTAACTTTTTAAAATTGGGAACATAAAAATATCCGTCAAATATTCTGTCAAATTATGACATTAGCAACATAAAATTTAAAATGTGATTTAAATTTTAAAAAAGTCAGCTAGAATTTAAATTTTCATGATTTTGTCTTAGTATAATAGCCATCTTATCCTCTATCTTAAAAAAACTGCATTTTTTTTATATAAGCAAAAAAAATTCTTTGGGAGCTATTTTGACGGAAATTTTATGTTCTTAAATGGAAGATGCCTCTTGCAAAATTACAAGAATTACAATTTTTACTTAGGTCTGTTGATTATATACAAATGTTCTGTTCCTTTTGTCTGCTATTTAACCAAACTGTTAAGCCAACATGTTTACATTGGTGGGGGTGCTTATTAGGACCGAGGGAGTCTTTAAATGAATGTATAAGGTATGTACAATCCTAGAGTGTTGTGTTTTAAGTACCTTGTTCTAACTTTCTTGAGATAAGGTTATTAGATTTGTTGAAATGTTTTTTTGAGAATACACATCATAATTTTTTGACATTATGAGGTATTGTATTTTTATTTAAATATATATTGGTGTTAAACATAAAATATTATGTGAGAAAAAAGTTCAGTTTGAAATCAGCAATTCTGAAAATGTGAAAAGAAGTTTATTAAAGATGCAGCTGTAAATGAGGTTAAGTATTTTTTGTAATGGAATAAGAAGTCACCAGAATGGCTTCCAATTTTGAAAGCTCTATTCAAATAGCATCTGATTTATTCTTTGACTTTTGTTGTTCCACATGTGAGGAGAATGGGGTAAATAGAGAAGCTGATTTCTATTGTGAAAAATGTTCCAACTTTTACTGTGACAAATGTATGGGACTTCACAATCAGCTCCTGAAAAAGCACAACATCCTTGGCAAAAATAAGGTAAAACAGTGGCCAGTTGCCACAGCTACAGTGGATCCAGAAGAACTATGTCAGGAGCACGGAGATGAGAAACTTACAGCATTTTGTGAGGGCCATGATCAGCTGATATGTATTGCATGTCATGTCTACCATCACAAGTAAGAACAGTTTCTAATTACATATATATACATGTATTGCATGGATGCTAAAATAATTGAAAAGTTAAAGGCCAGGGAGCTTACGCGATAGAGTGTTGTCCATCATGTATGCATGCACTTGTGCATCAACGCACACTTTTAACATGTTCTCATAAACTACTGGGGAGAATTCAACCAAATAACACAGAAATCATCCTGGTACAAATTTGAATTTGTTCATATGGTTCTGGTCCATTGCATAATTAGGTCACAAGAGCTAAAAATATATATTATTTTTTAACAAAAATGTACAAATCTTCAAGTCTTTAACTACAAGGCCTAGGCGCTTGATATTTTGTATGTAGCATCACCTAATGGCCCTTTTCTTTAAAAAAAACAGCCCCATCCTCTGGCTTGATATTTTTGATGCCCCCTTCTTAAAATCAAACTTTCTGTCCGTACATGCGTCATTTATCTGTCCGTTCGTCCGGCTGGCCAAGGTTAAAGTGTTTTATCATTTTATCATGTCAAATAACTTGAATACTATCAAAGGTATTAACTTGAAACTTAAATACTTATTTAGTATCAATGTCTCCACCAGGGAAAGCAACCCCCATAACTATGTTGTGTATTTTGACAGATTTATGCCCCTTTTCTAACTTTTTGGTTAAAGTTTTTCATAAAGTCCAATATCTTGAATACTATCAAAGGTATTCACTTGAAACTTGAAAGACTTCTTTACTTTCAACGTCTCCACCAGGGAAAATAAGCCCCATAACTCTGTTTTGTTTTTTGACAAACTAATGCCCCTTTTTAACTTAACAATTTTGGTTTAAAGTTTTTTTATAAGTTTTTCCAGAGCAGCCATTTTGACTAAAATAATTAATTTTACAGTTTTCATTCACTTTTACTTACAAGAATCATTTTTGTGTTGCCTGAAAAGACGGCATATAGGGGTTACTTTGGTCGCGGTGGCGGCGGCGTTGTTGGCGGCGGTATTGTTGGCAGCGGCGGCCCCATCAGTTTGTGCAAACAATGACTTAAGCGGTTTTTGTTCAATCTCTATGAAACTTTATGGAAGTGTTATTAGGCGTAAAAGGAAGGTTAAGTTCGATTTTCGGCATAATTTCTCATATCGTTTTTGAGTTTTGCCCCCTTTAAAAAATAATAAAAGTTCAAATAAGTCTTGTGCAGACAATTTTCGGCATAATTGCTCTTATCTTACTTGAGCTATGCCCCTTTGTAAAAAAAAAAGTTGAAGTAAGTCTTGTGCAAACAATAACTTAAGAAGTTTTTGTGCAATCATTATGAAACTTTAAGGAAGTGTTAGTAGCCATATAAGGAAGGTAAAGTTTTCCGCATAATTGCTTTTATCGTACTTGAGTTATGCCATGTCAGGTGACACATCCGACTCGCTGAGTTTTAGTGGTGTCAAAGGTTGTACTTACTGACTGCATTCGGGGACATATGTCACCTGATAGAGGCAGCACTTGTTTTTTAATGGACTTCATTAGGAAAAAACCTTTAAGTTTTCTTGTCTGACTGTACAAGCCCTGGGTCTTTAATATTTCGTATGTAGCATTGCCTTATTATACGCCTGTTTAAAACATGGGTCATATTATTGGAATGCCCAAGCAGGCGGGCTGGCGTTCGGTGGGAGATTTTTGTCCAGAGCATAACTTGGCAGAAGAGATAATCATGATGAGACGGAGTGTCGCGTGCAAGAACCAGGTCACTAGGTCCAATGTCAAGGTCACAATTCAAGGTCAAAGGGCAATAAAGGAAATCGATCCTGAACACTTTGTCCGGAGCATAACTTTGTCCGGAGCATAACTTTGTCGAGCATGGATGGATTTTCAAATAACTTAGCATAAGGGATAAGCATGATGAGACAAAGTGTTGCAGGCAAGAACAAGATCCCTAGGTCCAAGGTCAAGGTCACAATTCAAGGTCAGAGGTCAAATATAAGAAATAAATTCTTACCTCTTTGTCCGGAGCATATTTTTGTCTAGCATGGATGAATTTTCAAATAACTTGGCAGAAGTGATAACCATGGTGAGACGGAGTGTACTGTGCAAGAACCAGGTCCCAAGGTCAAGGTCACAATTCAAGGTCAGAGGTCAAATATAAGAAATCAATCCGTACCGCTTTGTCCAGAGCATTATCGTTAACAAGCACGGATGGATTTTCAAATAACTTGGCAGAAGTGATAAGCATGATGAGACAGAGTTTTGCGTGCAAGAACCAGGTCCTTAGGTCCAAGGTCAAGGTCACAATAAGGTCAGAAGTCAAATACAGTCGACTCCTGATGGCTCGAAGTCTTAGAGATCGTCAAGGAAACTTTTTGCCATCGAAACTTTAAGCTAAACGGAGCTCGAGAATGTGAATATGTAAATATATATATATAATATTAGGACTGAAATTCGTCTGTTTTATTTCAAATCTCCACATAAAGAGTATTCAAATAAAATATTATGGTAATCAATATACATAAAACATTTATTTGTATAATTTATTATTGTTTTTAATGTTGGTCAAAGTTTTGGAATCAATTATTGCGTTTCTCAACATTTAACTAACTAAGGGCATCTAATCTATTAACGACTTGATTTGACCAAAGGGACTTTGAGCCAAACAAACAATTGAATGTGTGAAAACTGTAACTAGGACTGTGTAAAACCCATTCGAGCCATCTGAAAATTTGACCCTAACGAATTCGAACCAAACAACAGAAATGTATATGAATTTAAAGCAATAAAATATCGATCCCCCGAAGAAACTTCAAGCCAACGAGAAATTCGAGACAAGCGTGTTAGAGGCATCGGTAGTCGACTGTATAAGGAATCAATCCTTACAACTTGTTCGGTGCATATCTGTGTCCAGCATGGATGAATTTTCAAATAACTTGGCAGAAGTGATAAGCATGGTGAGACGATGTGTCGCGCGCAAGAACCAGGTCTCTTGGTCCAAGGTCAAGATAACAATTCAAAGTCAAAGATCAAATATAAGAAATCAAATCCTGAACACTTTGTCTGGAGTATATCTTTGTCAAGATTGGATGGACTTTCAAATAACTTGGCAGAAGTGATAAGCATAGTGAGACAGAGTGTAAAGTGCAAGAACCAGGACCCTGGGTCCAAGGTCAAGGTCACAATTCATGGTCAAAGGTCAAATATAAGAAAACAATCCTTATCACTTTGTCCTGAGAATATCTTTGTCCAGCATTGATGGATTTTCTCTCTTTAGTCATTGAGTCTTTACCCCTAAAAGTGCTGATTTGACGGGCATATCTTTGTGACAATGGCACTCTTGTTCACATAGATTTTCTGGTTAAAGTTTATATTCAAAAGTCTTGTAACTTCCAAACTATATTAAGTTATTCACTTGAAACTTGGAATATACCTTTGTAATTAGTTAAAGCATCAGGTGCAACATTCCCCATAACTTTGTTTTGCATTTTGAAAGAGTTATGCATTTTTTCACATAGATTTTCTGGTTAAAGTTTATATTTGAAAGTCCTATAACTTGAAAACTACATAATTGTATTCACTTGAATCTTGGAATGTACCTTTGTTATCAACTCCAACATCAAGTGCAATATTCCCCATTACTCTGTTTAGTGCTTTAACAGAGTTATGCCCCTTTTTCACATAAATATTCTTGTTAAAGTATGTATTCAAAAGTCTTATAACTTCAAAATGTCACAAGAAATTCACTTGAAACTTGGAATATACCTTTGTCATCAACTCCACCATCAAGTGTAACATTCCTCATTCGTCAGTTTTGAATTTTGACAGAGTTTGCCCCTTTTTGTGTAGATTTTGTCGTAAAAGTTTTTATTTCAATATCAATATTCCCCATAATTTATGTCTGTTTTGTATTTTGCCATAGTTATGTCCCTTTTCATGCAGATTTTCAGGTTTAAGTTTTTATAAAAAAGTTGTCTAACTACAAAACTTGCAGCATCATGTGTCACAATCCACATAACCCTGTATTTGACAGTGTTGTGCCCTATTTTCACATAGATTTTCAGTGTAAAGTTGTTGTTTAAAGTCTTATAATTTTTAAACTATACAAGGTATTCATATGAAACTTGGAATAAATCTTTGTAATCAACTCCAGCATCAGGTGCAGCAATCCCCGTTTTTCATGTCTGGTCAATTACTCTGTCATTTCTGGATAGATTTTGAAATTACTGGGTAGAAATGTTCACCATCATGAAACAATGTGTCGCGCACAGGTCCCCTGTCCATAGCTCCAAGGTCTTTCTTGCTAGAAATGTTAACCTTATGAGACAATGTGCCGTGAACAAGACCCATATCTGTACATCCAAGGTCAAGGTCAAAGTTCAAAATTAGGGTCTGCTTTTGTGTCCGGTCAATAACTCTGTCATTTCTGGATAGATATTAAAGTTACTTGGCAGAAATGTTCACCACCATGAGACAATGTGTCATGCACAAGATTCAGGTCCATGCCTCCAAGGTCAAGGTCACGCTTAAAGGCCAAAGGTAATTGGGTCTGTTTTTCGTGTTCGGTTTCCACCTGTTGTTCTGCATGTAAATTTATTTTAGCTTTACTAAATACACTCACTTGTGATAAAAATTTAACTGCTAATACATTTCTGTTACCAATTTTAATCAGTGGGGGCATCCATGTCCTATGAACACATTTCTAGTTTAACTTAGATATGTTGGTTAAAGTTTCTCATCAAGTCAAGGTATTTAATTGAAAAGTGGAATACTTCTTTACTATCAATGTCTCCACCAGGGAAAGCAATCCCAATCATTCTGTTTTAGTTTTTGACAAAAGAGCATTAATTTTGGGGGCATATGTCACATCATAGTGACAGCACTTTAATATTTTTTAGTCTGAAACTGCAACGCCTAGGTCTTTGCTCTTTGGTGTGTTGCATTGCCTTATGTTTCTTTACCAAAATAAAAAAAAAGGTGCTCCTGGACAAACAAATGGCGCCACCCTGGTGCTCAAAGTTCTTGATATTGACATATGTCAGATAATTTTTTTTAATTCTTCTTGTCTGGAACTATAAGGCCATACAGCTGTGATAGTTGGCATGTACCATTACCTTATGATCCTCTACCAATATTGTTCAGAAATTGCCACTGAGCCCCACCCTCATTTTTATGCCCCCGGCATCTTGATGCAGGTGGTATATAGTGATTGTCCTGTCTGTCTGTCTGTCCGTCCATGACAAGGTTAAGTAGATTTTACCGTTTCGTCTAGCACCAACACTGCTTGCTACAACACTTGAATACTTACACAGTTGTTGCTTATGACTATCCCCAATCCACCGATATCATCAGACCTAAATTTGACCTTGACCTAATTTGGACTTATAATAATTCAAAAGTGCCATTTTTTGGTTAAGTAGATTTTACCGTTCCGTCCAGCACCAACACCGCTTACTACAAAACTTGGATACTTACACAGTTGTTGCTTATGACCATTCCCTATCCACCCTATCCACCCATATCACCCAACCTTACTTTGACCTTGACCTTTGGACTAAGAAATGGGCTATCCAGTACCAACTGGGGGCATGTATGTTTATCAAACACAGAATCTTGTTTTTATTTATTTTATCTATACACTTTAATAGGAAAATGCATTAAAATCTTCTTGTCTAAAACTACAGGGCCTGGGCCTTTGATATTTGGTATGTAGCAATGCCTTATATTTTGATACTTAAATTGTTAAAATAATGCCCCTTGGTGAAAAATGGCTTCCTCATTGCATAAAATTTGTTAAATAGAAAAAATTATGACAAATCTTCTTGTCCAAAACGACTTAAACTATGAAAAGACCAAAACTGTTTATATTTAGTATGTAGCCTTGCCTTATGGTCCTGTTTAAAATTGTTTAAGTGATGCTTCTAGTCTATAAAGTTGCCCTGTGGCCATAAGGCCATTAGCGTTTCTGGTCCTCCTGGGCTCTTGTTTATGGGTATGATGGACAATATAGTATACATATCAGTGGTCCCAGTTTTCACAAATTAAGTTGCAATTGGGGGGTGGGGGTGTGTGGGGGTTGGCTTTATTAACTCGACTATTTGAAGAACAGGTGAGCTTTCCTACTAACCCCGGCATCTGCGTCCGCGTCTGAATTGGTTAAAGTTTTTTTTTGAAAAGTCTTGTAACTTCAAAACTACATAAGTTATTAACTTGAAACTTGGATTATACCTTTGTCATCAACTCCAGTGTCAGGGGCAACATTTCCCTTAACTCTGTTTTGTATTTTGACACTTTCTCACTTAGATTTTCTGGTAAAAGTTTATATTCAAAAGTTCGGTAACTTCAAAACTACCTAAGTTATTCACCTGAAACTTGGCACTAACCTTTGTCATCAACTCTAGTGCAACATTACCCATAATTCTGTTTTGTATTTTGAAGAGTTATGCACACTTTTTACATAGATTTTGTGGTTAAAGTTTTTGTTCCAAAAATGTATAAATTATACATGGCTTCACATAAAAGTTTTTTATTTTAACAAATTTATGCCCCTTCCACTATCCAAAATATGTACCAACTGAAATACTTCGAATAGTCGAGCAGGCTGTCCTGACAACTCTTGTTTTAATAAATGTTATTGATAAGTAATATAACAAAGTTTACTAAAAATATCATAATTGTCATCATTTTGGAAGTAATCTTCTTTGTGCAGAATATTTTATCAGTTATCAATGAAAGCTATGTTACTATCTTTTTTCAACAGAAAATGCACCAGTGTGGTCTTTTTAGCTGATAAAGTGAAAATGCTACACCACCAGACTGATTTTAAACTGCTGTCAACCAACATTGCAACCTTAAAAGGACAGTTGGTTCAGAGAACAAAGCATTTTGAGGAAAGTATGAAGACTCTTGAAAAATCGTATCAAGCAAGTTTGGAAGAAATCAGCAATGCATGCAAGCAAATCAATAAAGCTCTTTATCATCTGGAGAGGAAAACTGTCAAGAAGTTGGACATATTGCGGGCTACCACAAGGACATCCATTGAGGCTGATATCAAAAGCTGCACTGAGGTTGTTACCAAGATGAAACATCTACAGGGGGATATGCATGGCTTAGAAGTCAAAAGTGAAACATTACAGTTTATCATGTATCGAAAATGCCATGACCAGTCCCGTCAGGCTGATTCATTACTTCATGACATGTCCACAAAGAACATGGTCACACTAGCATTCCAACCTGATACACAAATTGAACAGGTTCTTAAGGGTTTGTCTGCTTTGGGAAAGATTGTCAGCAAAGAGGAGCAA
This sequence comes from Congeria kusceri, assembly GCA_027627225.1. Lineage (NCBI taxonomy): Eukaryota > Metazoa > Mollusca > Bivalvia > Myida > Dreissenidae > Congeria > Congeria kusceri. Next base: position 23,457,777 of record CM051035.1, read on the forward strand.
ATACAAACAGCAATTAACACAAAGAATGATGAAGTCGCTTATCAAGCACAATCTAAAACACATGGTCAGGCATCAATTCCATCCACTCAATCTGGAAAAGGAAACCAAGAAAGCAAAGCCAAGAAGTCCAACGATAAATCCAACCTTAAACAAGTCATTCGAGTAAAGGATAAAACATGCCAAACAGGGAGAATAGAAAGTGATTTGTACACAAATACATGTATACCAGGTATCTGTGAGAAGTATGGGAGAGCTCCTTATTACAGACATGAGTAGCAGGAAAGTGAAGCTGCTGGATCAGACCTACAAGGTGGTGGCCCATCTTGATCTGCCTCATGAACCATGGTCCATGTGCAGCATAGATTCCAATCTGGTGGCGGTTACTGTGGAAAATGAAATAAGATTCATTGAAATGACCAATCGTCGTCTTAAGTTGAACAAACCTATGGAGCTCCAACATGACTGTAGAGGTATTGCCCACCACCAAGGCATCCTGTACATCACATCAGCATTGCACTGTACCACTACACTGTGGATGGGAGACTGTTGGGCAAGTTGTTCGAAGATACATCAGTTAGATGGACAGGTAATGTAAACTGATGTGCTTCTTTTCCAATTTCGTAATATAAAGACTTACAGTCCTATAAAATAATAATGATACAATTTTGATAACGTGTAATTAAAGCGATAATTTATTTATGTGTCCATTAGAATGTATATGTTTATGGACATTGATAAGTAGTGTTGTTAGAACACCTGAGCATGAAGTGCTCAGTGAGCTATTGGTATAGGGGACCTCTCCTGCGTCGTCCATCGTCCGTGTGCCGTCAACAATTGGGTTCGTACTCACGCTGGAGACTTCACTTTGTCAAATCTTAACCAAACTTGCACAGTTTGTGTATGACCATAAAATCTCGGATCAGATTGTTATTGGGTCAGATCACACCCCTTTTTCATGCAAAAAAAGTGCAAAAATGCCTTTTTTCAACATACAGACTTCATTTTCCATCCATTCAAACTTTCACAGTTTGTGTATGACCATCAGATCTCAATGGGCCTGATCGTGTTTTAAACACCAGGGTTATTGCCATTTGTTTATTAAAAAATATACAAAAATGGACATTCTTCAGGATAGGGACTTCATTTTTCATCCAGTCTTCACCAATCTTCCACAGTCTGTCTATTACCATGAGATTACAGTTGAAGTCAAATATAAGCAAGATCAGACCAGACATACCGGAGCTGTTGCCCTTTGTTTGAGAAAACAATATGCAAAAATGGACATTATTTAGGATAGAGACTTCATTTTTCATCCAATCTTCACCAATCATACACAGTTTGTCTATGACCGTAAGATTAAAGGTGAAGTCGAATATAAGCAAAATCGGGCCAGAAACACCAGATTTATTGCCCTTTGTTTGTGAAAAAAATATACAAAAATGGACGTTATTCAGGATAGAGACTTCATTTTTCATCGAATCTTAACCAGTCGTGCACAGTTTGTCTATGAGCGTAAGACTACAGGTGAAGTCAGATATAAGCATTATTGGGCCAGAATCACTGGAGTTATTTCCCCTTGTGTATGGAAAAAAACATCAACAAGTTATCAATGATAGGCTTGCACACATGATTTTTGTATTCAATGCTGACCAGACTTGCACAGTTTGCGTATGACCATAAAAATTGATAGATAAAATTTGATTTCCAACAGTTGCAAACCATGCATGCAGTTATTTGTACATGCAACATTGATGGCTTCAGAGCCTGCATTAACATCATTTATTATCATTGGACAGAAAATTATCAAAGAAATAGCAAAACTTGACCTTATAGCACAGCCATCGCAATTATCGCATTGCAACTAGTTCTCCAAAACTGTCTGCGAAAAAGACATCAAAATCTACTGTTTCAGCATTTTCCAAAATTGTCGCTGACTTAATAAAAAAAGGGTCAGGTAAGAATATCGAAAAAAATGATTTGAGTTCTCATGTTTTTTAATAAACAAATGGCAATAACCCTTGTGTTTAAAACACGATCATTAGCTAAAACACTGCACATCCATTACCCAACTCGTACTTGCTCCATTGCTCTAACCAATGTTTTAACTCAATTTGATCCTATCCCCCTTTGCGTATTGTTCAGATACCTTAATTGTCAAACCAGTCACAACAGTATATCCTTTATCTGTACCAGTTCTCAGGTGAGCATTTGGGCCATCATGGCCCTCTTGTTTTAATGTTTTCATGAAAATTAAAAAAAAAATAGATGCCTGTTGGCAACGTGTCGAGTCTGTTGTCAAGAAAGCAACTTGTACTGTATTTCTTTTTTTAAATCACATTTTCTAGCAAGCAGACCTCCTTTTACCATCTCCATATGGTGAACGTTTATGGCAAGTTATTTCAAAATGCTCTGATGAATTATGAATTAACAGTCAGGACAAGCTGTATTATACCCAGTTTTGACATTTGACCTCTAAGTGTGACCTTGGACTTTGAGTTAGAGACACAGATCTTGCGTCTGACATGCTGTCTCCACATGGTGAACATTTGTGGCAAGTTATTTTAAAATTACCTGATGAATGATGCAGTTGTGCTGACCGCAGGCGGGCTCAACAAAAATAAAATTGTAATTTATTCATTACATTGAAAAGACTTTTGGCAATTCATGAAATATGATTAGACTTTCATGGAGAATAATAATTACAAATATTTATTTAATGCTCAGAGTGGATTCGGAGCCTTGAATTAATGAATATTTCTTTATATATAGTCAATTTGATTTTCACCTTACATAATGTGTCTGTACATTGAGTACATTTCGTTATACACAGTTGGATCCTGTGCAGTTAGTCCAAAAGGAGACAGGATATATGTGACCAACAAGACAAGTTGCAAGCTGGTCACACTGTCATGTGATGGCACAGTAATCTCCACACTGACTGATCCTGCACTGAAGTGGTGGAGTTTGTCTGTCCCACCAGGCCTTCATGTGACAGATTCCAGACAAGTTCTTGTATGTGGAGTCTGGTCCAACACAATCCTCCAGGTGGACAGGGATGGGAGACAGAGACTGGCAGAGGTGGTCACAGCGAAAGATGGTGTGAGGGAACCATCATCTGTCTACTACAGTAAACACACAAGAACACTCATTGTGGGAACTTGGGATCAGTGCAACATCCTGGCATTCAAGACTTACTAACTGTTAAAATGTAAATGCTTTGGTGGAGAATTGTATGTACTAAATAAAATATATATATTTTTTTGTAATCATACACACTTTGTATGCTATTAATGATTGGGTTTTGTGAGAAGAATGAAATACGTTTTCATGGTTAGCTTTTGTGATCACCTTTTGTCCCTGGTTAGTCGATACTCTCTCAGTGTCAACATATGCCTTGTGAACACTCTATAGACCACATTTATTGCCCAATCTTTATTAATCTTGCCCAGTACATTCATTTCAATGATATCTCGGACGAGTTTGAAATTAATTCATGTGGTATCGAAAACTTGGTCACTAGGTCAAATTTAAGAAAAGCTTATGAACATTTAAGAGGCCACGTTTGCCTAATCAACATGAAACTTGGTCAGAACATTTGTTCTTATGATATCTCGGTCGAGTTTGAAAATGGCTCCGTGCCATTGAAAAACATTGCCACCTAGGTGTGGAACTGTTTTCCTTATATGGCCATAATTGAACAAAAATCTTCCTTCTTGTCTGTAACCACTGGCTTGATTTCGAAATAATTTCATAGAAATGTTCCTTGGCTGACCATCTACCTAATTCCTTCAAGTCATTTTGATGCGTTAAAAAACATGCCGCCAGGGGAAAGGGGTGTTTTCTTATATGGCTGTATAGAAAACTTCGAACATCTTTTTGTTGAAAAATTGCTTCCTGGATTTCAAACTTATTTCACAGGAATGGTCTTTACGTAATTTCATAAAAATGCTCCCTTAAGGCCCACTTGTTTAGCAAAAAATTGCATTTTTGGACTTGTTTCGCGTGTTACTCAAAAGTGATAACTGCCAGAGTGATGAAACTGTATAAACATATTCATCAGCATGTAAACTTGTGCTCATGGGTATTTTGGTGCAGATTTGTCATAGAACAGTTGAGTTATGGCCTTTTTGTTAAGCACAATTTGTCATTTTATGCTCGACTTTTCGAGGAAAAAATGTCGAGCTAATGAAAACTATCAAAGGTATCCATTTAATACTTTAAATACTTGTTCACTAACAAATCGGTAATTCATTACAAAAAGGCAGGTAACCCTGTGATTTGTATTTCCAGTGTTATCTGCCCATTTTTGGAATTACAACTTAGAATATTTTGACATTTTTGTTTGTAATACATAATTGCTCAAAAACTATCAAAGACATCAATTGAAACTCAAGGTACTTGTTTATGGTGCTGTTCCCATTCTGCAGGCATGAGGATGTAACTCTTTCATGGATTTTGTTGGAGTTATTACCCTTGTTGTGTAACCTGAAAAGATGAAATGTTGGAGTTTCAGGGCTCCCTCTGGCTTTTGATAAGTTGTTGCCACTTTTTTTCGCCAAATTTGTAAACTTGGAGCCCATTAGGCGTTGCACGTAATTTTGAGTAAGAGACGTTAGGGTGGCATGCTTTATATAACTATACTATATATAACTGATATTTTCACTTATAATTGTTACTGTAACGCATTAATAATTATTCCTGATGAAGAATACAATAAATAAACAAAACACCATATATCTCTTTTATCAATTTATTTCAATAACATTGAATTTAATAAGTAACAAAACATAGCATATTTCACATACAAATGCAGTAAAAATAATTATTTATTTATTATTATGTGCTTGGATCATAATAGTTTCAACAAGAAATATTGTAGCAATGCACTATTAATATGTGTATTAACATCATCAATATATTTTTCGGCGTAGCTGTCTAAGATCACTTTTGACCTAGATTTCGTGCGATAATTATGCAGCGGGAAAATTGAATGCCAATAGAATTGGGCAAATTTTCTAATTTTAGGGAATGCAAACTTCAAACAATGGTTTAAGGTATACCAATAACTGTTGCATACTTTTGGGGATTAAACATTTACATAATTGTTTACATAAGCGGTTAAAATGAAGTTATAAATATGTTTTTGATATACACTCTAGAACTGAGCATAAGTATGAATATATTTTCTCATTGTATGTCATGAACATAATAATTATTATGTTCATTCCCAGAATTAATGAACTGTTTTGTTTAGCCTAGCAGTACGCTCTATAAATAACAATTGATTCTAGCGAGTTCAACACACTCACGATCTTTCTAAAAATAGTTCTCGTTTAGCTGCCGGTCTATAGCTGTTATAATATGTATGCGTCATTTAGCGTCCAGAGAAACATAAGAGCAAATATTTCAATAAAGGGGGAATTTATGTGATTGAACTGACTGTGCATGTTTATTTGAAATTGAACTGTGGTTGCGTTCTGTTAATAATTAATGTGAATTACACATTTTTATCAACTTCTCCAGTAGATGTTAATCAACCTATTAAAAGATAACTTTCAATAAATAAAATGTGGTGAAATAAATCTCTGAATACGTCCACATGTTATTCGTGTTACTTTTACTTCATTTGCACGAATACGTGATTTGCACAACCAATTATGCACAGAAACCCTTGATACATCATGTTCCTACCAAATATAATTTTGAATCGCCATAGTCTTATGAAATTTTATTTTTTGTGCTATCAACATGGAAGTTATCATTATATCAAATGCGCTGCATGTTCTCTGAAGATTGCTTTTCATTAGGATACACGGTATAAGGCTAAAGAAAAATAATGAATTGTTTCTCAGGTCCTTTTTCCAATAAATCAGGAGTTAGGGCGAGTTTTTTTTATTGAAGTATTTTTTCTCCTACTCTTTTCTATTGGCTTTGTAAAACAAGTAATTAAGTACAGATTAAAGACAATATTAAGTTTTAATAACAACATAAGCATTCCTTTTTTTAAATTCTAACTATAGATTTATTAATCACAAACCGTCATTTATGCAATCTGGTGTAAAAAGGCAATCAATTTGAATGTTCATAATTAACAAAGTGCCTTCAAATTGATACACCATCAGCATTAAAATACTTCTATTTATTTATAGAATTTAACTTTTCGTACTTCATATTTTTTATAACTGTCAAAAAAAGAAATTATTTTTGCAGTAAATCACCAATATTTTTGGAAAGGAAAATCAACACTTGTCAATGCAGCTGGCATTTTCGATTGTTTCCATAGGACTTATATTGACACAGATTTTCTTTAAAAAATATGGAGTGAAATATGAAATATTATTCAAGCAAAAGCATCTATGAAACAAAAGTTTAAATCATGAAATAGAACATATTTATAAAGGTTCCCAATCGAATATAACTTTTTTTTTCAAAATTTACACAGTATTTCAGACAGGAAAAAGTTACTGAGTATACAGAAATATCTACCAGCGTACTCTTCTTCCGCTATGTTAAAATGCGGATTCGTTTAATTTTAAGCCGCTGTCCATCAATACATCGTAATTTTAGTAATAGTTCTTATGAACGTTTATGGTGTTTATTCATCCGGAATATGTTTCTTATTTACGAAAGGCATTGTTTAAAAGCGCTTGGTACGAACGAAATACTATAATGTACATACTGGTTTACTCCAGAGTCATCACCAGTTATCGCATACAGAAAATAGACCACAGCAAGTTACCAAAATGTTAATAATTCACGGATTTCAAATGCGTAGTTTTGTTATTTTGTTCGATAACATGCCCATTAGAAACACTTTCTACAAAGTTTCATTTTTATTAACATATTTCTGGACTGCTCCTTTAAAACCCGGGCGCGATCGTCAAAAAATAGTAAAAAAATAATTTCTTTTGGCATTAAATCAGATTCATGGCGGCCATAAAAATATGTTGCGGCGCTGCCTGGGAAAAAATCTTTTTTTTAGCCTATAAATGATAAATGTACTTCGAAATGTGTATGTATTATGCATAAATAACTTCCAAGATGTAGGTAGGGTATAATACTTAAGAATAACTATACGATAATCTGATACAAAATAATTTTCATTCATTCCCGCAATTATTTTCGTACATTGTTATGTTATTTTGTTAAATTTGGCTGACACATTTATATAATAATGATGTTTACGTAAATTATTTAAGTTATTCATGTATCACTGGTGAAAACATGGGGCGGTATGATCGGTTTATTTACCGTACAAATATTATTAATTATTGAATTAATCACACATTAATTTTGGGATCCGAAACGTTTTCTTATGGTTTCCCAAAAAACCTGGGTCCGAGAAGTCTCTTTACATCGGTTGAGACCGAAAAATCTGGGGTCCGAGAAGCCACATAACCGACCATCTTGACCCTCTTGTATCTTATGTTTAGGGTAAAAATGATATCTCGGTATATTAATGTCAACGCCGATTGTCTTTTTCTTGTTTCACAAATATGAAGTAGCATGTGACTGCTATTTAAAGGGACCATTTTTACTTATGACTTTTAAATTTTGTAATATTGTAATGATACATAAAACTTTAAATGTCCTGATATGGGTACCCATTATAATTTCCTACTAACACCTATCAACAACCCCTGTGGATCACACACAAAAACCGACAAACTCACTCCTATATACCCCCCCCCCCCCCCAAACTTCGTTTGTGGGGGTATAACAATGGGCTCATGGGCAGCATTCATTGTCTAATTAAAGATGATCGCTAGCAAGCTCTCGTTATATCAACAGATCAAAAGCAATATCTGTGTTATACCAAATTATACACTAAATGGATCATTCATAAATTTGCTCTTTTTTTGTAAATAAACATAAAAATTGCCTACCAACCTACCCATTACCAGCAACCTTGCCATTGCCTAAATGGCAAACAAACAATTTTTTTATGTTGGCTTAAAGTGTCATAATGATTGCACAAAAACGTCCCAATTTATTGTCTGCACAAACTAAAGTGGCCGCCGCCGCCATAAGAAACTCAGGGTTGGCGCTGGCGATCGCCACTGTCGCCAAATGCCACAAAATCGCAAAAGTGGCGACAAATTTTAAAGTTTGGCGATTTTTATGGCGACCGCGTTCTTTGTCAGAATTATTTACTATTGAAATGACGTAAGCGACATTTTAGCCTAAGCGGTCTTGCTGACTCGGTTAACCTCTACAGTTATCGTGTATGTATTGATTTTTAGTGGTGCAAGCGGTATGATTAAATTAACTGAATTGTGAAACTGAATGCATAGGGATAAGGTGATAACAGCCGACTGATTATATGGCCCAAGGCAATTAAATTAAGCTGGGCAATACTGACAATTTATTTCTACATCCCTGTTTCTATTACTGTGGACATATTAAAAATCCAGAGTGGGATGATACTATTTCAATCAGCTTGCAGTAAGATAATCAGGTTATCATTCACTCTTTCAGCGCATCACATGAACGATATCATGTCTTAAAATCATCTGACAATGAGAGTAAAGGTTCAATGTAAGGCTCACAGGACGTCTAGAATAATCATCCACAATGATCTTGAAAATGTTAAACGTCAGATTAATGACAAAATATTTATCTCAAAGTTAGACAGTGGTGATGTGGGTTTAACTAGTTGACTGTGTCACATACTAAATAAAGCAGACACTGAACTGTGATTTTCCATATATCAGCGTGAAATGACCTGTGTATATCAGCAGGCATGATAACAAAGAAGGGCCAGAAAACTTTTTATTTTTATGTATCATTTCATTTCATTCATAAGTTTCAAATACAAAAATTAGTTTTGTAACTTGTCAAGCTGAAAAATGCATAGCCTATGCGAGACACCTTTTCATTTTCACAAAAAGCTCAGCAACGAGAAAATTTTGCATAATTTTGAAGGCAGATATGAAGATAATGTCGGTCTGTCAGTCTGTTGGCTTTTGGTTTCCAGATGATAACTCAAGAAAGGCTTGACATATTCAAATAATTTTTGGTACACATGTGTAACATCGTAGAATACAGGTCAAGTTCGATGTTGGTTACAAACCACTAAATTTTGACCGAGTTATGGCCCCTTTTCGACTTAGAATTCCCTAAAAACATGGTTTCCAGATGATAACTCAAGAAAGGCCTAAAATATTCAAATAGTTTTTGGTACACATGTGTAACATCATAGAATACAGGTCAACTTCGACTTAAAATTCCCTAAAAACATGATTTCCGGATGATAACTCAAGAATGGCTTGACATATTCAAATAATTCTGGGTATACATGTGTAGCATCATAAAATACGGTTCAAGTTCGACTTTGGTTACAAACCACTAAATTTTGACAGAGTTATGGCCCTTATTTGACTTAAATTCCCTGAAACATGGTTTCCTGACGATAACTTAACAATGGCTTGAGATATATAAATAATTATTGGTACACGTGTGTAGCATCATAAAATACATGTCAAGCTCGACTTTGGTTACAAACCACTAAATTTTGACACAGTTATGGCCCCTTTTTGAATTAAATTCCTGAAAACTCATTAAAGGCTTCACATATTAAAATTATTTTTGGTACATAGGTGTAACTTCATAAAATACTGATCAAGTTCAACTTTGATTACAAACCACTAAATGTTTAAAGAGTTATGGCTCCTATTGAAATTAATTTTTTTTAAATACACTGTTGACCGTCACAAATTAAAGCATTCTCTCTCTGTCCATTTCTTTCCAATGGATGCCATAGCTTTGTGACAAGGCCATATTGTGGGGGTATATCCTTCACTCATGTGACAATTCTAGTTTTCACAAGTTTGGTAAAACATTAGTAGAATTGCATTTTGATGTGGCTTATTATAAGCAAGGGTCTAGCTGATGAAAGTTCATTAATTAACCCAATGGAAAATGACGGAAATGAAAGAAGCGCAAGCTTTTATTTAACCCAAAGAAATAATAAAATATTCAGAATTAAAACAAAAACTGGTTTGATTTACCAAAGAAAAACTTTTGAGTAGGGACTTTTTCGTCGGGTAAGTAGGCAATGGCAAACAAAGTTAATTTTAATTTTGGCCTTAGGGAAGTGTTAGTAGGCATGAAAGGAAGGTAATGTTCAATTTTCGGCATATTTGCTTTTGTCATACTTGAGTTATGCCCCCCTTTTTTAAAAAGTAGTTCAAATAAGTCTTGTGCAGACAATAACGTGAGAAGTTTTTGTGCAATCATTATGAACTTTAGGGCAGTGTTAGTAGGCATAAAAGGAAGGTCAATTTGGATTTTCGACACAATTGCTCTTATCGTACTTGAGTTATGCCCCCTTTTTTACAAAAAAGTTTAAATAAGGCTTGTGCAGATAATAACTTGAGAAGTTTTTGTGTTATCATTATGAAACTGTCTGGAAGTGTTAGTAGGCATAAAAGGAAGGTTAAATTTTCAGTGTAATTGCTCTTATCGTACTTGAGTTATGCCCCTTTTTAAAAGAAAAAAGTTATAATAAGTCTTATGCAGACAATAACTTGAGAAGTTTTTGTGCAATCATTATGAAACTTTAGGGAAGTGTTAGTAGGCATAAAAGAAAGGTTTAGTTTGGTTTTCTGCCTAATTGCTCGTATTGTACTTGAGTTATGCAGCGACACAGAGAGTACTAATTTCAACTTTTTGCATTAGGTCAAATTTCTCCAAACTTGTATTAAGTATTGACACTCAAAGTACTTAACTACAGTGATGACTTTATTTTGTAGACAAGCGGAGTTAACTCTAGGATTTCGTTTGAGTAATTGCCATTTTTCTACTTTTTCACTGAGGTCAAATTTCACAATAACTGTAAGAGGTATTGACTTTAAACTCAAAATACTTGATCACAGTTATAAACCCATTCTTTATACAAGATGAGGTAACTATATCAAAGATTTTGGTGGAGTTATTGCCCTTTTTTCAACTTAGAATTTTAGCTTAAGGTCAAATTTCTCACTGTCTATAAGAGGGATTGACTTGAAATTCAACACACTTCACCACAGAGATAAACCCATTCTATTAAGAAAAGGCCAGAATACTATCAAATACAAGAAAGTTGAGCGTCCAGCACCTATAGGTGGTGCTCTTGTTTACTTGTGTTGCATGTAACACAAAAAATATAACAGCTAGAGTGAGGAAACTTTATATACATATTCATTAGCGTTTAAACTTGTGCACCTGGGTATTTTGGTGCAGATTTGTAAAAGACTATCAGAGTTATGATCCTTATTTAGCAAAAATTTACATTTTTGGACTTGTGTCACGTGTAACTCAAAGTATACCTGCTAGAGTGATGAAACTTTAGAGACATATTTATGATCATGTGAACTTGTGCATCTGGGTATAGTAATTGCATAGGCTTTTGTGACAACCACCAGAATGTGTCGGCACCTGTGTCCTTTGGACACATGTCTAGTTTTACCCCCAATCGAAGATGGCAGGGTATATTGGTTTGCTAATGTCGGTCGGTCTGTCAGTTGGTTGATTGGTAGACCACTTTTGTTTCCGCTTGCTAAGTTCAACAGTTTTTATCTGATCTTCCCCAAACTTCATGAAAATGTTTGTTAGTATATTATCTAGGACAAGTTTGAAAATCAGCCAAATCACCCTGGGAATTGCAAAGTGATGGCCCTTGAATTATCTACAAGAGAAAAATGCGGAAACCGCATTAAAGCCGGATTTTTTATTTTGCCGATGGGGGTACATGGACCTTTTTAGCTCTAGTGGCCTTTTTGTGCAGTGAGGCAGAACCATTTGAATAAGTTTGGTTGAGTGTAAAGTTTCATCAAGATTGATCAAGAACTTTAGAAACTATGACAGGAATACAAAACTTTAACGCAAATTATATTTTTAGCTCTAGTGGCCATTTTGTGCAGTGAATCGGAACCATTTAAATAAGTTTGGTAGAGGAACACGAAATGAACATTTCTGTAAAGTATTTGAAAATCTAGCCAGAGGTTTAGAAGAAAATGGCGTTTAGACATAATTCTATTTTTATCTCTTGTGGCCATCTTGTGCAGTGAAGCATAACCATTTTCACAGGTTTGGTAGAGGACCATCCAAGGAACATTTCTGTAAAGTTTCATGAAGATTGACAAAGAACTTTAGAAAATATGACAGGAATACAAAACTTTAACGCAAATTCTATTTTTAGCTCTAGTGGCCACTTTATGCAGTTAGGGGGAATCATTTAAATAAGTTTGGTAGAGGAACACTAAACAAACATTTGTTTAAAAGTATTTGAAAATCTAGCCATAGGTTAAAAAGACAATGGCGTTTAGACATAATTCTATTTTTAGCTCTGGCGGCCGTCTTGTGCAGTGAGATATTTTCACAGGTTTGGTAGAGAACCATCCAAGGAACATTTCTGTAAAGTTTCATGAGGTTGACCAAGAACTTTTGAAATTGAAAGGAATACGAAACTTTTAACGCAAATTGTAAACGACATCGGAACGCGCGCCCGCCTTACCGCCCGCCTGCCCGACCAACGGGTTTTTGCGAATGTATAAGCCGAGAGCTGTTTACGCTCTCCAACAGTTTTCATCCAATCTTCACCAAACTTCATGAAAATGTTTGTATTAATAATATCTAGGTCAAGTTCGATAATCAGCCAAATCGCCCCAGGAATTGTGGAGTTATTGCCCTTGAATTATCAGAAATTCGCCTTTTAAGCGGTTTCCGCTCTCTAAGACCAACAGTTTTCATCCGATCTTCAAGCAACTTCATGAAAATGTTTAATATGTTAAATATCTCAGCCAAGTTTGAGAACAAGTCAAATCAGCCCAGGAATTGTGGAGTTATTGCCCTTGAATTACTTAAAATTGGCCTTTTTAGCCATTTCCATTCTCTAAGTCTAACAATTTATAGCCGTTCTTCATCAAACTTGGTGAAAATCTTTGTGGGCATATATTCTCAGTTAAGTTTGATAATCAAATCGTCCCAGTAACTGTGGAGTTATGGCCCTTGATTATCTAAAATTAGCCTTTTTAGCAATTTTAACCTAGAGGGGGCATAACTGTTTTACAAACAGCTTTGTTCGGCCTTGCTAAGATCACTTTTGACCTAGATTTCTTGCGATAATGATGCAGCAGGAAAATTGAATGCCAATAGAATTGGGCAAATTTTCTAATTTTAGGGAATTCAAACTTCAAATAATGGTTTAATGTATACCAATAACTGTTGCATACTTTTGGGGATTAAAATTTACATAATTGTTTACATAAGCAATTAAATAAAGTTATAAACATATCTTCGACATACACTCTAGAAATGAACATAATTATGAACAATTTTACTCATTGTATGTCATGATCAGAATGTTGTATTCATTCAAAAATTTAATTAACTATATTGTTATTAGCCTACATAATCGGCACGCTATATAAATAGCAATTACAATGCTACAATTCACAGGGACGACAGTCGGTCACAACGTACAATGTTGCCTGTTGAGCTCGCAAGCACAAAATATAAAGTGGTACATTTCTGGTATTTTTCTGATAAATAAGCAAAACAAATATTAGCAAACTTGATTGAGCTTATATTTCCGACTGTCGTCCCCGTGAATTAATTCTAGCAAGTACAACTCCAGCAGGAGAATCATTCTAAAAATAGCGCGCGGTTAAGATGTGTTAATACACACGCATCAATTAGGGTCTGGAGGATCATAAACCCAAAAATTTCAATAATTGGGGAATTTATAAACTTACTGCGGATGTTAATTTATATTTGAATTGTGTTTGCGTTTTATTAAGAATTATTTATAATTGCACCTTTTTATCAGCTTCTTATTCCATCTATAAAAATGTTAAACGTATTTCTCTCAGTAAAATGTGGTGAAAAAAGACTTGTATACGTCAAAATGTTATTTATGCTACTTTAACGTCATTTACGTAGAATGAATACACTATGTGCAATACTAATGATACATATAGTATATTATTTAACATAACTGATATATATATATAATAATTTTCATTCATTCCCGCTGTTAGTTTTTAATTTGTTATATTTGCCTGACAAATTCATGTATCAATTATGTTTGGGGCCGATACGTTTCCTTATGGTGTCCGAAAAATCGAGTGTCCGAGAAGTCTCCTTAGTAGAGACCGAAAAATCTGGGTTCCGAGAAGTCTCCTTAGTAAGGACCGAAACATATGGGGTCCGTGAAGTCACGTTGCTGATAATCTTGGTCCTCTTTTATTATATTTAGGGCAAAAAATGACATCTCAATATTAATTTCAACGCTGTCTGTCTTTTTTAAAGACATTTCTTGTTTACACTAGTATCAGTTAAGATTAATAATTTTTATATAAACACTCTTTGCATTTAATGGTGACATTATCCTTCAAATGAATACTGTTAGTTTTAGATGATTACATTATCATTGAGATAAATATTTTATGTACTTTATGTATTTCAATGTGACATTGTCCTTAGTATGAATATTTAGACTGTTTCTCATGTTGACATTATCCTTAAGAAGATGAATATTAACACTGTTTGTTTTTCAGGGTGACATACAGTTGTTGTTTCAATATAACAGTGTATGTTAGGTGAATATTTACACTGTGTTTCAATGTATCAGTGTGCTGAAGATAAATATTTACACTTTATAAGTTTCATTGTTTCAGTGTATTTTTGATGAATATTTACACTTTTTGTTACAATATGACATTGTCCTCAATTTGAGTATTACACTGTTGGTTTTTTTAACATTACATTTTCCTGAAGATAAATATTTACACTGTTTGTGTTTCAAGTGACATTGTTCATATGATCAATATTGACACTGTTTGCGTTTTTAAGGTGACATTTCCATTAAAATGAATATTTACACTGTGTTTCAAGGTGACATTGTCCATATGATCAATATTGACACTGTTTGTGTTTTTTAAGGTGACATTTTCATTAAGATGAATATTTACACTGTTTGTGTTTCAAGGTGACATTGTCCATATGATTAATATTGATACTGTTTGTGTTTCAAGGTGACATTGTCCATATGATCAATATTGACACTGTTTGTGTTTCAAGGTGACATTGTCCATATGATCAATATTTACACTGTTTGTGTTTCAAGGTGACATTGTCCATATGATTAATATTGATACTGTTTGTGTTTTTAAGGTGACATTTCCATTAAGATGAACATTTACACTGTTTGTGTTTCAATGTGACATTGTTCATATGGTCAATATTGTCACTGTTAGCCACTACTGTTATGCAATATCTCATCTATGGCATGCCATATGCATTCGGAAATTAATTACATTTTTATGCCCCCACTTTAGAGGGGGGGGGCCTATAGATTTGCCCTTGTCCGTCCGTCCTTCAGTCGGATTTTGGTGTCGCGCATAACTCAAAAAATATAACTGCTAGAGTGATGAAACTTTATACGCATATTCATCGGCGTTGGGGCTTGTGCACCTGGGTATTTTGGTGCAGTTTTTTCCGACATCAGCGGAGTTATGGCCCTGTTTTAGCAAAAAATGATATTTTTGGACTTGTGTCGCGTGTAACTCAAAAAGTATTACTGCTAGAGTGATAAAAATTAATTAACATATTAATCAGCATTTGAACTTGTGCACCTGTGTATTTTGGTGCAGTTTTTTAAGACATCAGTGCAGTTATGGCCCTTTTTTTAGCAAAAAATGACATTTTTAGACATGTGTCGCACATAACTACAAAACTATTACTGCTACAGTGATGAAACCTTATATACATATTAATCAACATGTGAACTTGTGCACCTGGGTATTTTGATGCAGTTTTTCTGACATCTGCGGAGTTATGGCCCTTTTTTAAGCAAAAAATGCCATGTTTGGACTTGTGTCACGTGTAACTCAAAAAGAATTATTGCTAGAGTGATGGATTTATAAACATATTATTCAGTATGTGAACAAGTGCACCTGGGTATTTTGGTGCAGTTTTTTCTGCCATCAGTGGAGTTATGACCCTTTTTTAGCAAAAAAAAATACATTTTTGGATATGTGTCTCGTGTAACTCAAAAAGTATAACTGGTAGACTGATGAAACTTTATAAACATATCAGCAGCATGTGAACTTGTGCACCTGGGTATTTTGGTGCATTTTTTCCGACATCAGCAGAGTTTTGTGACAACCAGCGGAATGTGGGGGCATCCGTGTCCTACAGACACATGTCTAGTTTTTCAAACAGAGAAAATCAAGGTTTAAATCCTTATCCTGTGTCAACAGTGATGTATTTCAATATACAGAATAGCAGTCATGTCACAGAGATAGACCTCAGCTCTCTTAAGACTGTTCATTAGCAAAATTCTACTTCTTTTTGTACAACGCAATAGTAAAGGGACGAAATATAGTTTCAATAATAGCAATTAAAAATATGTTTCAAATTAAAGTTCCTCATTAAGCGAACATGACATGGTGTAAAGTATTTAATGCAATCCAGATTGTTTGACTTTTTACAAGCATATTCACTTATTTAATTTCACTGAATATTTTCTGTTATGTCATATGGGCAATGAACTAATTTGAATTTCTATAACATGTGTATTGAACAATTAAGAATGTAGTTCAATTATTAATATGCAAAAATAATTAAAGGCCCAAAACTCCAAAAACATTACTGAAATAGATTATGATGACGGAACTTTTTTTTTAATCCTGCAAGTGTTTGTTGAAAAATATCCTGTATTAGAAATGTGCGATATATATACAGATTGCAGCTTAATAAATCATTTAATAGTTTTTTTTCCTGTGCATACCCAATGTATATATAACTATTTTAAACTAGCACTTGATTCAAATAGTCTTCCTGTTCGTGGAAGATCTCCTGATTTATGATTATTGTAGGTTCTAAACTCATCGCTTCTTCAAACAACGTCTCATACTTTGCCTGACGAAAATAAAATAGGCCGGACCAACAAGTGTTTTCTTAATAAATGTTTTTGAAAACTTGAAAAAGCTTTCAGACATTGGCCTGACATGTCTGTCGGACTGATATTTTGGGGGAAGTCTGGTTAGTCTACCGACTTAAATTTAGTGTAATACTGCAAACCAATGAGTTTGTCAACATGATATTTTACAAAATGACAATTTCATGGACAATATTAAATTTATGGATTTCAAATTTCATAAAGACATGATTGTGCTACAATGGCCTGAGCTTGTAACGTGTCACATGTCACAGTCATCTTGTGTTTCTACGATTCTAGGACATTAGCCCATTGGACAAGATCCTCTTTCTGAAAAATTGCTAATGCGGACATTAGTCCATTTCAAGTAGGACATTAACCCCTTCCAATTTCTGCACAGGAGGACACTATCCCCTTAATATAAACACACTTAACCCAATGTAATGCAGATATGTCTGTATGTGAAGTCCATAGTAAGTCACAGTTGCATGAAATCAACTAAAAAAAAGCACAACATTTTTATTTGATCAACACTATGAATTATATTGCACCTCTATATTTTTCAAAGATCTTCTTGGTATGGAATATTGTCCTAGTTTTATGGGGATAATGTCCGGGTTAATAAAATAAATCGCGAAAGGGGCTATTGTCTGCACTGAAAAAAATCAGGAAGGGGCTATTGTCCGCCTATGAATTTTTTTAGGAAGAGGGTCATGTCTGAAAGGCTAATATCCATTTACCAACACTACAGGAAGTGTGGCCTTGTTAACACTATACCAATTAAGCAATTGTTCCTAGTTATGAAATGAAACGATTAAAATGTGTGACTGTTAACAAGTGTTTGAATGAGTTTTTAGTTAGTCATAATCTGTACACATCCTGTATAATGTGTGGCCATGTGTAACGTGCATGTGATTTTACAAGAAAGTTTTTAAAAAAATACAGTCAGGTATGTGCACCTGAATTTCTAAATGAAACTACAAAAAATTGGAACAATCTGTAGATGTTTTTGACCAATCTGTTAACTTTAAGCATCTTGTTTAAATTGGTGGATGTGCTTAATAGGAAAGAGGAAGTGGTTAAATGAGTTTATAAGGTATGTAATATTCATTAGATAGTTGGTCATAAAGTACCTTCTTCTGATATTCCTGAGATACGGTTTTAATATTTGTTTAAATGTGTTTTTAATGCACATCATGCGGTATTGTTAATAGGTATTGATATTTAATTTAAATAGATATTTTATGTTAACAAAAAAGATTAAGTTAGATAAAAGTAAAGTTTAAAATGAGTTAAGCTGAAAATGTGAACAGAAGTTTACGAAAGGTGCAGCTGTAAAGGAGATAAAGTACTTTGTGTTATGGAATGAGTTTGGTACCAAATGGCTTCAAATTTTGAGGGTTCTATTCAGAAATCATCAGATGTATTCTATGATTTCTGTTGTTCCTCATGTGAGGAGAATGGCGTTAATCAAGAAGCTGATTTTTATTGTGAAAAATGTTCCCAGTTTTACTGTGAAAAATGTGTGGGACTTCACAATAATCTTCTGAAAGGCACAACATCCTGGGGAAAGATAAGGTGAAACAGTGGCCAGTTGCCTAGGCAACAGTGGAAGCATTAGAAAAGTGTCCAGACCACAAGGATGAGAAACTGACAGCATTCTGTGAGGACCATGATCAGCTGATATGTCATATCTGTCTTATCAAAATCCACAAGTAAGACTACTTCAATGTTTTATCCTTTACATATATACAGTACAATGGCTCTCAACAGTAAACATGGCCAGGTATAAAGTTGCTAGTGACTTTACAATCTACTCTGATCACTCTAACCAATATTCATTACATGCCCATTGAGGCTTGTTAAGACTTCTTTAGCAATATAATTAAATGTGAAATATATACAGTTGAACACCTCTATTTTTAAGTCGTTGGGATCGACAAAAATATTTTGAAATAGGAAAATTCAAAATAGCGATGTTCTTCATTGTACTAATTAATTTTATATGCGGTGCGGTTAAATAACAGCATACCATGTGTACATGTAAAGATCGTAAATCTGTCGGCATTGTTTGTTATACACTATTATAACTACCGTTTATCCACTTAATGTTGATTTTTAACCCACGCGTCAGTCATCACTCAAGTTAAACCCGATAATTATGGAAGGCGCGAAAACTTTAATAAGCGATAACTGCCAAGTCATCATAACTTTGATTGACAGCTTGGGCTTAAGTGCAACTTCGAAATAAACACTGGTGATGTGAAAAACGTAGTTGGGACCCAAATTTTAGTTAGAAGTAGAGATGAATTCGAAACAGCACTTCGAATTAATGTTTGATATTTTAGTTAAATAAAGAAGGCAAAAAATCAGGACAGAGAAAATAGTTGGAAATAGCGATTTATTGGATTAACGTTGTTCGAAAAAGCAGTGTTCAACTGTATAGACATGAACTACAACAAATTGTAAAAAGTTCATTATTTGGTTATTTGGTAATGTGTTTTATTAAAATATTTTATCATAATGCTTTTAAAAGATATCTTGCCAATTTAATGTTGTTTTTTAACAGGCAATGCAGCAAAGTGGTCCTCGTAGCTGATAAAGTAAAAGATCTTAATGAAAATAGTGGTTTCAAGCAGCTGTCAGCAAACATTAAAACATTACAAGAACAGTTAATCCAGAAGACAAAGGGTTTTGAGAAAAGTATTAAGTTTCTTGAGAAATCATATGAGGCAAATTTGGACAAAATCTGTGAATTCAACAGGAGAATCAATGCAATTATTGATCACCTTAGGGAGAATACTTTAAAGCAGTTGGACATATTGCGGGCCTCCTTGAGGACATCCATTGAGGCTGACATAAAATGTTGCACAGAGACTCTAACTAACATGAAACATCTACAAAATGATATGCACGGTTTAGAAGTCGGAAGTGAAACATTGCAGTTTATCCTGTACAGAAAAAATTGCTCAGCCAGTCCCTTCATGCAGAATCATTGTTTCATGAGATGTCCACCAAGAATGCAGTCACAATATCATTCCAACCTGATACAACATTTGAACACAGTCTATCTGCTCTGTCAGCTCTCGGAACGATTGTCAGCAAACAGAAGCACTCACAAATTGAGACTAACAAGAAACGAAACAAAGTCACTATTTTGGCACAATCTAAAACAGCTGGTCATATATTGAGTCCATCCAGCAAATCTGATGATGGTAATCACGAAAGCAGACTAAAAATCTTCAGCCAAAAATTAAATCGAAATGAAGTTATTTTAGTAGAGGGTAAGACAGAGCATACAGTCAGATTGAAAAGTGATTCAGACAGGTCCAGTATATCCGGTATCTGTGAGACAGCTACTGGAGAACTCCTCTTGACAGACAAGAACAAGAAAGTGAAGCTGCTGGATCAGACCTATTATGTGGTGGCCCACTGTGACTTGCCTGGTGAACCATTGTCACTGTGCAGCATTGACTCAAATCGGGTGGCTGTTGCTGTGGGAAATAAAATAAAATTCATTAAAGTGACCAATGGTCATCTTACGATTGACAAATCTCTGAAGTTCAAACATGACTGTATGGGTGTTGCCCACCACCAGGGCAACCTGTACATCACATCAGGTACAGCACTGTACCACTGTGGATGGGAAACGAGTGAGCTAAACATATGAGGATACATCTGATATAAAGACAGGTAATTTCAACTGCTGTTGTTTTCGTTTCCAATTTCCTATGATAAAGTCTTGACAATAAGGTGACTTACCCTTCATAGTTTTGATGGAGCATAATTATTTCAAATATTTAATTCATGCTCAGAGTGGATTCATAGCCTTTAATTTAGTTTCTTGGCATAATTATAATCAAATTTCACTTTACATAATTAATATATCGGCACATTGAGTGCATTTTCTTACACGCAGTCACTTCCTGCGCAGTCAGTCAAGATGGAGACAGGATATATGTGGCCACTAGGGCCAGTATGAAGTTGGTCACACTGTCCACGGATGGTGCAGTGATCTCTACACTGACTGACCCTGCGCTTAATTGGAGCCTAATTGGCCTAACTATCCAGCCTGGCCCCATGTGACAAACTTGGGTCACATTTTGGTATGTGGAGGTGACACAGACAAGATCCTCCAGGTGGACAGAGATGGGAGACAGATTCTTTCAGAGGTGGTCACAAGGATGGATGGTGTGAAGACACCACTATCTGTCGATTACAATAAATACAATGCCTCACTCATTGTGGGAATGTTGATCAATGACAACAACCTGGTGTTCAAGACTCAATGACTGTTAAAATGTTAATGCTTGTACGAAGAATTGTTGGTGTACCAAATACAATGCATCTTGATGGAATCAAAAATATATGGATTTATGTTTAGAAGAGACTTCCTTGAAACAGAAAATACCATAAAAGTGGAAAGACGACACTTTACGCGCATGCATTAAGCCTGATTTTCACACAGCATGCCTCATTTTAATCTTATGCACATTATAGACTATTGATTATTTGGTTTTGTAAAAAGTATTAATACATGTACGTTTATTTTTGTATTTTTAAATATTTATCAATCAATAAATAATACATAAATCAATAAATAATACATAAATCAATAAATATACATGAATATTGATTATCAGTAGTTGAATACAAAGAAAGATATCAAAAACACCATAATCATCCATAATGTAACATTTAAACTCAAGAAAGAATGCAGTTTTATGTTAGGCAAGAATAAGAGTGGTGCATGACTTTGTGACATTTGTGTTATTTGAGAATTGGTATGCAATACACATACATAGGAAGGTTTTACATGTTTTTCAGTGTAAATGAATACAATTTGATTGTTACTTCTGATATTCTGACGCACAGATTTATATTGACACGTAATTGTTCATGTGTTGATTAGAGATGGACATTATGGAAGGGTATAATGCATTCTAGATGCTATTACGATGGACATTTTCACTAGATACAAAGTAATATTTTGCGTTGTGTTTGGCAAACATTTTTGCTGATGTTTGAATGTTCAGATAAAAAATGAAACAGCATTTGGTACTGTGTTTGGAATTTTCTCACAGTGGTAACATTTACTGAAGAGTTGAAATCTGCAGTTTTGAGAAATCATTAAACTAGCAAATGCTTTTTTATGCATTGTACAAGCTTTTTCAGTATCACAATATATAACATTGTTTGATGGATCGAAAAGATGTATATTATAGAGTGATGTATCATTGTGTTTATTTAATATATACAGACAATATTTTATATTTCATAACAGTGTTTTGTGTGTGTCAGTTGTGTGGCTTGGGTCCATGTGTTTACATAATGCTTGGGGCCCGTATTCACCAACCTATTCTAATACTTAAGACTAAGAATAAAGAATATTCTTGAAACTGTAGTGTTCTAAGAGTGCTTTACTGTTGAATCTTACTTGGTATTCACCATCTCTAATTACATCAGCGCTTATTTGGAATGATTTGTTAATGACATAAGCAACATTGGTACCCAGTATATTTGCAAACGCTGAAGTATTTTTGCTTTAGTCTATTCTTTATTCGAATCCCAGACATCAGTCCCTACGGACATTGGTCACTATGCTATTTTTGACATAGGCAGACATTGGTTCCTAAATGATTATAACACCCCGGATACTACATTATTTTCATAGCCCAGACATTGGTTCCTACAATATTTTGACAGCCCGGACAATAGTTCCTGTGTAATAATTGACACAAGACAGTGGCCTTTAGTATGTATTTGATAATATTACTCTGATAAATATTTATATCACATCAAAACCATTGTGGTCTTTGTTTATCTCACCTCTGGCTTGATGTCAACAGTTGGGTACTGTGGATTAAAGTCGCGCAAAATTAGCAAACAAATTTAAAAAAAAAGCAAACTGCGAAAATCGAAAATCAGTAATGGAGACAATTAGGTTTGTGAATACATGGGTCACGTGAGCACAACATTGACCTGCGTTAACAGCGAACACCCAAGCACGAGGTTAGACGGACAGCACTGCATTAATAGCTGTACAATAATAGTTGATACGCAGTGGGTGTAAATACTGATTTAATAATTATGTTTATTGGGTATTTAATATTTTTGGGACAACTTTTCGCCTTCATACCATTGTGTATGTAGTGAAACAGCGAGAATAGAAAAGATAAATGCATGTTGTAAACAGGCTATTTAATTTAAAAACAAAATAAAATATTGACGGTTCAAAATCAATTCATTTTCAAATTGAAAAAAAAAGAAAAGTGTCTGAGCATGATATACCATTATGACGTATTGAGAAAATTACCGTTAAATATTTACTGATATGATGACATTTTTTTCGTTTGTTTGTAATGCAACATTAAATGTTTTATAATGGTCAATAAAACAATAAAACCTGATTAACTTGTGTGTTTTTAGAAAGAACAGAACAGAACAATACAGGATTATTATTATTGAACTGCAAACTGTATAGAGACTCATCAAAAAAACAATAAATAATTTTGTGTTTATTTCAACAAATGCATGACTTTATAAGCGATCTTTTGGGTGTTTATCCTAAAATGGTGACTCTATATCGCCGACAAATACACAATATCAAACATGATGTCTGGGGTGACAGTAATCTTATATAGGAACGATTGTCCGGGCTGTCAAAATTTACAAATATCAACATTCGTATATAATATACATCATGTACTTTATTTATCAATTTAATTATTATTTTGATTTTTAACAATATTGTCTACTCTTTGCAGATTCACAAACAAACTGTACACAGAACGTTTAACGGTTATTATGCAACAAAACGCAAAAATAGCGATTTCAGTATCTAAACAACCTATGCCTTCATCATGTATTAAATTTGCGTTATCAAATAAAATAAGTAAAAAGCTGTTTTTTAGTAAAATGATTTTGCTAAGTAACTCTAAGCTAACATTCTTCTGGCGACTAAAATTAAGAAAATACGGTATCATCACAGAAAGTTTGAGCGTAATTCCGATGTTTTTGACAGCAACTTCTTTTTTTGAATTCCATACACATTTGTGTTTAACTTTAAAGCTTTTTTCGTTGCAGATATTCTTGTTGTGTGCTAAATATTTACGGTGCTTGAACAGGCTTCGCTTTAATCTTGAAATATAATGTAACAATACAACTATCTTTTTTATTACTGTTAACACAATATTACAATAACTAAAGATGATGTCACTCCTCATTAAATGTTATAACTGATGTTGTATTAAAGAGATTTAATAAATAATTTGTTTATTATTGTGTCATGTGTTTAAACAATGTTCATGATAACTTCATATAATCAACGAAATAGATACACCGATAACACCCGACCCAATGGGTCTATATGTCACCAGGAAATAGATATGTTGTGATAATTATGTACATAATAGGGTGAGTATCTATAATAAAACAGACATAGATATATACATTTTGAAAAAAGTTTACACAATTCAGAGTAAGTAATTAACTAAGCCAACAGAAGAGTATAATATACGTTTGAATAATTATATTTTATACTTGTTGAGTCTGTTTGATCAAGTATTTAGTTTTCCTTCATGTATATAACTCTAACTGAGATTATTTCTTCATTTCTGTCGGAATCGTGGTAAACAAACAACATTTTATTCTCGCAGCAGCTACGGTAATTCCCATATGTTTTAGAAAAACAAAACACGATGAGCTCATAAATGTTCACCACCTTTCAATTCTTCAGCATTGAAAATTAAATGCTGTGCTTCATTATTTCACTCTTCAATTTAAATTAATTTATTAATTCGAAAAAGTGTTAAATGATTTTAATTATGTTCTGTTCTGTTCAATAAGGTGGCGAAATTTCATAGGGTGATTGGCAAATAACACCAACGGAAACAACAACATTTTAAAATGTGAGATAAACTTGATTTTGAGACGCAAACAATGGAGACAAAGTGTGACATGTTAGTTGTCTCTGCATGTAGATCTTCATCATGGACCATATGTGCCGGACCCGTCTGGCCCAATAGTCTCATTCTCGTCTATCAGGAAATTCTGTTGGAGAGGGATACCGTCAATACGAAATCCAAATATTTGCCCCTTGCGCGGAGAGGTAAAATACAATGGGCCCATCTGTCTAGCACGTTTTGGCTAAAGTCAAACGTTTAATGCACATAGGGGTCTGACTGACAAGCCTCACGTGAACGCTTAACACATGTATTGTACTGATCGCGTTCCTTCTGGGCTAGCAATACATGGTCTCGTAATGTATTGGTTGACTCTAAATTTTCATCCTCCGTTACCGAATATTTTACTTGTTTCCGGAGCCGCTCACATGTGGCACACACGTCTTCTATTTTGATGTGAGGTAGGCAAGTTCTGCAGATGTTGTTGAAGGTTGAATACTTCACAGCAAGTGCTGGCGGGACGTGATTGGCACAGCTTTCAGTGTATAGCTGATGTACAGCAAGTTTGGTTGATTCACTAGGTAGATACAAAGGCGCATCCCCATCACGACCACGTGGCGCTGCAGGCTGTGGATTTCCAACTTCGTCACCGAAATTGCTGATAAATTTCACAATGTTTCGGACATCTTCAAACAAAAGATTTAGTAGGTTTCTTTCCTGCGTTCCCGTGCACATGTGGCACAAGACCGTTTTCATGAAGATGTTTAATTATGTTTTGTAAACCATGTTTGCTAACATTAAAAAGCAACATAAATGTTCTTTTGCAAACTTGGTGGCCTCGAAATGTGAATTCATAATGAGATCTAGTCGTTTCTTGCCGCGTTGTGTTGTTTCCTTTTCCATGTTTTGTTTAAGCGATGCCATTATCAGCATTTCCTGTTCCGATTTCTCCATCTCTCGGATGTTTAATATATGTCCGTACAGTTCAGACACGGAGTGTTGATCCACACATTTTTTATTACAGCACCCGGATTCTTTAATGCAACTGATTTTCTAGAGGTCATCTTCATTTTCTGCATCACTGTCACTGCACGGGTTTTCACCAAGGAACCTTCGTGATCGTTTATCTGCATTCGGTTGTATATCACTGGTAAATAGCCCAGTATCATCCTCGTTGCCGCTGCCGTCGTCACTTATGTCCTGACTGGCTTGTGGCACCGTATGAGTTTTCCCGAAATGATCCGAGAAAAGACTCTCTAATTCATAAAACGACATGATTTAAAATTCAACTTACTTTACCTTTTGACGTATTGTTATATTAACTACAGGCTTCTTTACTGAAATTTACACATAATTAGTAAATAATATTATGTACACTATAAATATAAACTTTGCCGTATGACGATAGCTTATAATAACACAAATGTTGTGTTGTTGTTTTTTTACATTGTTATATAACGTGCAGAATTGGAGTTAAAATACTTTAAACAATTTTTTTTTTCTGAAACTACAAGTACAAAAAGAAAAGCAGAAGAAATAATAGTCCCAGATTCCAACCCGTGCCCGAACGACGAAAAATTTCAACCCAAACGTCATAACCTCTACACTATGCTTCTAGATATAATTTATCAGTTCATTTCCATAAAATGTTTTACACTCTTGTAATATTACTTGGCATTATTTAGGCCTAAATCATTATTAAAAAGCATATACATATGCATTGAACTTTTAACGTTTCAACAATACCAATAATGAACATAAATTATGTTTGCTTATTTTGTGAAGAAAAAAATGACGAAATTTTTATCCGTCTTTATTTTAATAAATAATTTTACAAAAAATCGTAGATAAAAATAGTCTTACTGAAAAAATTGTGTTGTTGTTTAAACACATGGACAATTGTTTCCTTCATGCGATTTCGCGAACTTTTCAAATGGCGCGCTAAATTTTACTGCGAAACATTTTAGCTTTTAAAATAAACTTAAAATATTAAACAACATAAATATACATACCTCAAGTTCACCATCCATCATTAATGTCCGCAAAACGTGAAATCACGTTATTTAAATGTAAAAAATATGATTAATTACTCTGTTTCCTTTACTGACTAAAATCGAAAGTACTGTTTACAATATGACACAATAAATTGAAGTTTTTGACGTCATCATGCGGATGTCATTAAGCCCGGTTTTCCTGGAGCGGTGTTCATATATATTTCTTTATATATCTATATTGCTTAGTTTTACTTTGTATAGATTAACATACTGACGTTGCATGATGCGCAGATGAGTCTGACTTATTTGGGTTATTCAAGAAGCACTGATCTAAAACATGGTACAGGTCATCAATTCATTGCTTTGACATGAAATAATGCTATTCTTTGTCTTTATTTCAAATATAGAAATATTACATACGACTGTTTCAGGAACTAGCCACATGAAAATATGAGAGTGCTATTTGATAATGAAAATTTATTTATTTTATTTTAAATAATAAAAAAAACATAAAATAAATGCGTGTAGAATGACATTCTGTGAAGAAATGAAACCGTTTGTTAATAAACCAAATCTCCATGTGCAGCAGTTTTAAAAATGTGTGTAGGATATTCAATTTACACTCTTAGCAAACATGAATATCATACGCCGAATATCTTTTCAAAAGATATTTCTTGTTTCCTGATATGTCTATATTGAAAACTTTGACTATCTTGTCTGAAATCTCTGGCTGGATTTGAAAATAATTTCACTATATAATAATAACATTACGTATGTTAAAATAATAAGTTTCTTGGACCACTATTTTATTTGTTAAATTAAATACCACCTTTTAGTTTGATAAAAATAAGTAAAAAGTCAATATTAAGCACTATTGTTTAATTATGCTACATTATAATAAATACTTCCTCATATCACTATATAATGTATTGCTACACATTGTGGAATAAAGCAAGCACACACAGTCTAATGACATTTTTTTCATGATTTTTGTGTTGTCATTTGTTCTTCATGTCATTTAGTAGATTCTATGTTTTCTATGTTTATTAATCAAAATAAACATACAAGGCTTCTGGTTCAGGTTTTCTAAGCCACAGTTAATAAACCTATCTTCATTCAACACTAACCTAGAATTCCCAGTGTATTGTATGCTTTTTAGTGAAATGTATTGGTGACATAAAATTTGATATTTCCACTGTTGGAACAGTAAACATTTATAATTTTATATTTTCATAAAACTGACTATTTTTCTATAAATTGCATACCAGTAGTAGTGTTTACCTCCCATGGCAATTTTATATACAGACATACATGTAAATAACAGAAAACACATGGTAAAATTCAACATTAATATTAAGCGATGATGCAGAATGTTTGGCACTATTTTTCCACCATAAGAATGTTTCACAATTATGGAATCATTATTGATATCATTTTTGATGTCAGAATACACAAACTTGTGACACTGAAGCGTATGACAAGCAATTTCATTTATTTATGTCTAAAAGCATTAAATAAAAAGAAAATTTATTGGTTTCGGTGAATGGTTCACCACTCCCAAAAATATTTTATTCTATAACCAAATATCCAATTGTGAAATAAAATTCGATCCTTCACTGAAATCAACCATAAAAATATATCCTCGATTTCTCCCACCCAGGCTCGCGCAGTGATCATGTTCGTGAACGAGGACAACTGTCGCAAGCTTCTGTCGACCCTGCGCCGGATGAACCGCACCACAGAGCTCACGCTGCTGGCAAGTGACAGCTGGGGCGCCAAGATCCACCCCGTGTACGGACAGGAAGTGGTCGCAGAGGGAACTGTCAGTCTGCTGCCCAAACGGAGGGTCATTGAGGGTAGGTTGGGGTCTTGTGTATAGTGGTATCAACTTCTGATTATAATTGACCATGCAACGATGTTGGACAAGGCCTGTAGCCATTCAGAAAATACCAGCTTCATTGTTTGACAGAGATATAAACATTAGTATTCTGTCAACTGTGTTTGTCGGCATCTTGTGAACTTTGTTGAACAGTATAGACGGAATTCAATTTTTTTTAAGGATTTAAAGAAACATCCTTCAAGAAGCCTAGGTTTTGTGATTCTAAATCAAATTCACATCAGTTCCACAGAGTTGTTTGGTATAAACTGAACAAGAAACCTTCACAATTTAATTTCAATCAGCAATCACTTTTAACAGCATATGCACTGAGAATACAAATTATGTTGAAGCATTGCCCAAATGAACTAGTCTCTTATTGAGACATAATTATTTTCTCACAGATGAACATTTCTTTTTTATTTTCTTCAGGAAACCATTCCTCAGATCTTTTTGCAGGCAAATTGCGTGAAATGGGATTCATCAGGGCAAAAATCATGCATAGTTTGCTTTCTTTCTTTCAGTTATATTAAATTGTCATTTAATGTAATATAGATTGTGCTTTTTTATGCTATATCAAACTGAAGTGACAAAAAAATATTGCATCCATGGTAACATACTTCCATGAAGACATGAACCACATTTTTATACATTTTCAAAAAAAATTCCGGATAGAAAATTTGAGTGGCAATCAAGTGAGACATACATTAGATGAACAATATTTTTATTTCTGTATTTTAAATAAAATAAATACATTAAAGCAAACTCTAGCTACGACGAAGATTGATATTTCTTTTCCAATTTATTTATTTTTTAGCTCACCTGAGCACAAAGTGCTCATGGTGAGCTTTTGTGATCGCCCTTCGTGCGTTGGTGCGTGCGTGTGTGCGTGCGTCGTCAACTTTTAATTCAAACAACATCTCCTCCTAAACCGCTTGGCAGATTTTCACCAAACTTCACAGGAATGATTCTTGGGTGGACCTCTTTCAATGTTGTTCAAATCTTTCCGGTCTGCTGCATATGTAGGTCACCAGAGCTAAAAGTAGATTTAAAAAGTGAAAACTTTTAAAATCTTCTCCTATGAAACCGCAAGGCTCAGGGCTTTCATATTTGATGTGTGACATCCTCTAGTGGTCCTCTACTAAGATTGTTCAAATGATGGCCCTGGGGTTAAAACTGGCCACTCCCCAGGGGTCACATGGTTTATATAGACTTATATAGCAAAATGACTTTAAAAATCTTCCCCTCTGAAACCGCAAGGCCCAGAGGTTTCATATTTGGTATGTAACATTGTATAGTGGTCCTCTACAAAAAAAATTCAAATGATGCCCCTGAGGTCAAAACTGGCCACACCCCAGGGGTCACATGGTTTATATAGACTTAAATAGCAAAATGACTTCAAAAATCTTCTTTTCTGAAAGCGCAAGGCCCAGAGGTTTCATATTTGGTATGTAGCGTTGCATAGCGGTCCTCTACAAAGAATGTTGAAATGATGCCCCTGGGGTCAAAACTGGCCACAATCCGGGGGTCACATGGTTTATACAGACTTAAATGGCCAAATGACTATAAAAATCTTCTCCTCTGAAACAGCAAGGCCTAGAGATTTCATATTTGGTATGTAACATTGTATAGTGGTCCACTACAAAGATTGTTCAAATAATGCCCCTGGGGTCAAAACTGGCCATGCCCCGGGGGTCACATTGTTTATATAGACTTATATAGCAAAATGACTTTAAAAATCTCCTCTGAAACTGCAAGGCCTAGAGGTTTGATATTTGGTATGTAACATTGTATAGTGGTCCTCTACAGAGATTGTTCAAATGATGCCCCTGGGGTCAAAACTGGCCACACCCCAGGGTCACATGGTTTATATAGACTTAAATAGCAAAATGACTTTAAAAATCTTCTCCGAAACCGCAAGGCCCAGAGGTTTCATACTTTGTATGTAATATTGTATAGTGATTCTCTACAAAGATTGTTCAAATGATGCCCCTGGGGTCAAAATTAGCCACACCCCGGGGGTCACATTATTTATACAGACTTAAATAGCAAAATGACTTCAAAAATCTTCTCCTGAAACTTCAATGCCTAGAGGTTTCATATTTGGTTGGTAACATTGTGTAGTGGTCCTTTACAAAGATTGTTAAAATGATGCCCTTGGGTTCAAAATTGGCCACACCCCGGGGTTCTCATGGTTTATATGGACTTAAATAGCAAAATGACTTTAAAATTCTTCTCCTTTGAAACCGCCAGGCCGAGAGGTTTCATATTTGGTATGAAACATTGTATAGTGGTCCTCTACAAAGATTGTTCAAATGATGCCCCTGGGGTTAAAACTGGCCACACCCCAGGGGTCACATGGTTTATATAGACTTAAATAGCAAAATGACTTTAAAAATCTTCTCTGAAACCGCAAGGCCCAGAGGTTTCATATTTGGTATGTAACATTATATAGTGGGCCTGTACATTGTTCAAATGATACCCTGGATTAAAAACTGGCCAAACCCCAGGTGTCACATATTTTATATAGACCCTTGGGTCAAACTGTCCACTCCCCAGGGCTCACATGGTTAATATAAATGTAAATAGCAAAATGACTTTAAAAAACTTCTCCTCTGAAACCAAAGGGCCCAGAGGTTTCATATTTGGTTGGAAACATTGTATAAGATGTTCAAATGATGCCCCTCGGGTCAAAACTGGGCACACCCTAGGGGTCACCAGGTTCATATAGACTTAAATAGCAAAATGGCTTTAAAAATCTTCTCTGAAACTGCAAGGCCCAGAGGTTTCATATTTGGTATGTAACATTGTATAGTGGTCCTCTACAAAGGCTGCTCAAATGATGCCCCTGGGGTCAAAACTGGCCACACCCCAGGGCTCACATGGTTGATATGGACTTAAATAGCAAGATGACTTGAAAAATCTTCTCCTCTGAAACTGCAAGGCCTGTAGGTTTCAAATGTGGTATGTGACATTTTATAGTGGTCCTCTGCAAAGATTGTTCAAATGATGTCCCATTGGTCAAAACTGGCTCAGCCCTGGGGGTCACATTGCTTATATAGACTTAAGTAGCCAAATGACTTTAAAATCTCTGAAACCGCAGTTTTTTCGTATTTGATATGTAACATTGTATAGTGGCTGTCTACTAAGATTGTTCAAATGATGCCCCTGGGGTAAAACGTGGCCATGACCCGGGGCATCACATGATTTATATAGACTTATATGGCAAGTGGGCCTTACAAATCTTCCTTGTTGAAACCGTAAGGCCCAGAGGTTTTATATTTTGCGTGAAACATTGTGGAGTGGTCCTCTACAAAGATTGTTCAAATGATGTCCCTGGGGTAAAAATTGGCCACCCCCTGGGGGTCACATGGTTTATATACATTTAAATAGCAAAATGACTTGAAAAATCTCCTCTGAAACCGCAAGGCCTAGTGGAATCATATTGGGTATGTAACATTGAAAAGTGGTCCACTACAAATATTGTTCAAATTATGCCCCTGGGGTACAAGGTGGCCATGCCCTGTGGGTCACATGGTTTATACAGACTAAAAAAACATCTGAAATTGCAAGGCCCAGATCTTTATACTCAGGTAAGGCATTTAGTGCCATTTTTCCCTCTTGTTATTAGCCATTATGCCTTAAACTCAGGTGAGCGACCTAGGGCCATCATGGCCCTCTTGTCATACACTTTTCTCCATTGGCCAGTTTTCAAATGACAAAACTGATATTCATTTCCAATTGGGTTTTTTTCATACAATTTTCGTTCTCATTGGCCAATTTTAAACTGAGACTAGCACCATAAAAAACGTTGACAATGCATTTGTCTGTTAAATTCCACTATATTTTGTAAATAGCACTTTTCAACTTCTGCAACTGAACAGTTCTTTTGACATTTTGTCAGCAATTTTAGGAATGTATTTCTTATTTAAATAGGCAGTACAAACTTTTTAATCTTTCGTGTCTCGTATACCTATGACAGAGGGGTATCAAAGCGATCTCACCAAACTTCATGAAAATTTTGGTAATAATTAAATCTTGGCCAAGTTTGATAATCAACCAAATCCCTTCACGAATTGTGGCGTTATGGCCCTTGAATTATTTAAATATTGTCCTTTTTAGCTGTTTTCGTTCTCTAAGTCCAACAGTTTTTATCCGATCTTCACCAAACTTAGTGACAATGTTTGAGGTGATATTATCTTAGCCAAGTTCGATGATTTATTTAAAAAAAGCTTTTTTAACAGTTTCGCTCCCCACGTGTATGTCCAACAGTTTTCATCCGGACTTCGCCAAAATTGAATTTTTTCAAGATTGCCTGAAACCTACAGGGGGCATAACTGTTTTACAAACAGCTCTTGTTACCGTTTGTTTCATGTTATGTGTGAATAACTTAACACATTTAAATAATTTTCACCCATTTCCTTATTGGTCTTGGTCATTGTCTCCTACGTCGAGTTATGCTCTTGTACGGAGCCGAAAAGAAATAAGAAATTAGTCAGTGATAAATTTGCAGATATTGCAGTACATGTACCAGTACATACTGTAAATATACTATTACTCACACACGGCATATTAACTTAAGCAATATTGTTTTTATGTTAAAAAATAACAGTATTTATGTATCAAATCTATGTGTATGTAAAGACAAATAACAGTATTTATGTATCAAATCTATGTGTATGTAAAGACAAATAACAGTATTTATGTATCCAATCTATGTGTATGTAAAGACAAATAACAGTATTTATGTATCAAATCTATGTGTATGTAAAGAAAAATAACAGTATTTATGTATCAAATCTATGTGTATGTAAAGACAAATAACAGTATTTATGTATCAAATCTATGTGTATGTAAAGAAAAATAACAGTATTTATGTATCCAATCTATGTGTATGTAAAGACAAATAACAGTATTTATGTATCAAATCTATGTGTATGTAAAGACAAATAACAGTATTTATGTATCCAATCTATGTGTATGTAAAGACAAATATTAAGGTTTAGACAACAAATAATGTCATTTTCTCGTCAGCTTGGAAAATACAACTTGTTTGTTTGATTGCTTGTTTACTGGAATGTTTCTTCAACATTAATTTATGCAATAAAAATATTACTTGTATTTGAGTTTAATTTGCTTGAATTCACAAGTTCATACAAAAACATCAAAAAATTGTTTCGAATTTAGCTTAATTTTGTTACATTTTGCTAAGTCATACAAAATCACCAATCAAAGATTGCCTTTGAGACTGGTATAACTCTCAGGTCTAATTAATCTGGTAGAATTTCCAGAGATTTTTTTTTCTGCAATCTGCAACTTGCATCAATTGACAGCATGGTTGGATAAGAACTTAGGTGGATAAAAGGAGGGATGGAAAAGAATCCAGCTAGCATAATGCCAGGTTATATTAGAAGTACAATGTGATTTATTAGTTGAGAAGTATTGATGTACTCTAGGCTAAATTAGGAAATGAAGAATTTGGGTAAATTTAGCAAAGTAATTTGAGATATTTTGGATTGTCTTAAACAGATGTGTAATTAACAGTGTCCTTACATCATCACAAAGTCCAATTTCATTGTCAATTGTAATTAACAGTGTTCTTACATAATTACAAAGTCCTGTTTCATTGATTTATAAGTACTTTCAAATGCACTTTTTAAATGAAAACCATGTTTTAGTGAAAATATATTCCTGGGGTCATATTCCAGAAACATCTTAAAACACTGTATCATGTGAAGTTAGAATAAGACATCAAACATAGAATGGACATGATTTTGGTTATTTTTTTCACATAAAATTGAGCATTTCATGTTGTTTATGTATGTTTGTTATATGTATGAAAATATATTCCTGGGGTCATATTCCAGAAACATCTTAAAACACTGTATCATGTGAAGTTAGAATAAGACATCAAACATAGAATGGACATGATTTTTTTTTTTTTCACATAAAATTGAGCATTTCATGTTGTTTATGTATGTTTGTTATATTCTGTGAATACGTTTGGTATAATGACCAATTTTTCTTGACTTATTAATTAAAACTGATTGTGTCTTTGATCATTTTTATTGTACTTATTAACTGTGTTCATGCACTCATGGACACAGTTCAATTTGTGTGTGAAAACTTTGTAAATGCATACAAGTATACAGTTTTGTGTTAAAATCAGTTTTGCTGATGCAGCTATATATGCAGGTGTCTATTGCACTAATTACTCTACACAATTCTTAAATTACAATTGGTAAACTGCATAAAAAACATTGCTGTTATAAAACAGTTTATTCCATGTTTGACGTCTTATTCCAACTTCACATAATAGCGTGTTTTAAGTTTATCTTCAACTATTTTCACTTAAGTTCTAATTTGTGTAAGGTTATATTTTTAAAACAACATAAATTAATGAATCCAATTACAGTATAGTAAAAAAGTAGTTAATAATAAGTTTATAATTAGTGAACATTTAGCAGATTTTGGTGTATGCATGAAAAAAAATGCTTAAGAAAACGGGCAGTTTTAAGGCTAAGGATAAGATTTCACTCAAGATGTTTCTGGAATATGACCTCTGATAAGCCAGTGATCATTTCAAATGTTTATTCAACGGCATTGTGCCAATTTCCATTTTACATTTACAATGTAATAAGAAATATAAACATCTGTTAATCATTGAAATCAAGATTAAAATAAAATGACCATTGATATTAATGCATCTTTGTGCCTAAATATTATCTAAAGTCTGACCCAGCATGTCTTGAAATAGAGGCCTTTGAGTCTCACTGAAGTTAATAAAATGACCACTGATATTAATGCATCTTTGTGCCTAAATATTATCTAAAGTCTGACCCAGCATGTCTTGAAATAGAGGCCTTTGAGTCTCACTGAAGTTAATAAAATGACCACTGATATTAATGCATCTTTGTGCCTAAATATTATCTAAAGTCTGACCCAGCATGTCTTGAAATAGAGGCCTTTGAGTCTCACTGAAGTTACAAAGTCTGACCCAGCATGTCTTGAAATAGAGGCCTTTGAGTCTCACTGAAGTTACCAAGTCTGACCCAGCATGTTTTGAAATAGAGGCCTTTGAGTCTCACTGAAGTTAATAAAATGACCATGGATATTAATGCATCTTTGTGCCTAAATATTATCTAAAGTCTGACCCAGCATGTCTTGAAATAGAGGCCTTTGAGTCTCACTGAAGTTACAAAGTCTGACCCAGCATGTCTTGAAATAGAGGCCTTTGAGTCTCACTGAAGTTACCAAGTCTGACCCAGCATGTCTTGAAATAGAGGCCTTTGAGTCTCACTGAAGTTACAAAGTCTGACCCAGCATGTCTTGAAATAGAGGCCTTTGAGTCTCACTGAAGTTACAAAGTCTGACCCAGCATGTATTGAAATAGAGGCCTTTGAGTCTCACTGAAGTTAATAAAATGACCATTGATATTAATGCATCTTTGTGCCTAAATATTATCTAAAGTCTGACCCAGCATGTCTTGAAATAGAGGCCTTTGAGTCTCACTGAAGTTAATAAAATGACCATGGATATTAATGCATCTTTGTGCCTAAATATTATCTAAAGTCTGACCCAGCATGTCTTGAAATAGAGGCCTTTGAGTCTCACTGAAGTTACAAAGTCTGACCCAGCATGTCTTAAAATAGAGGCCTTTGAGTCTCAATGAAGTTAATAAAATGACCATTGATATTAATGCATCTTTGTGCCTAAATATTATCTAAAGTCTGACCCAGCATGTCTTGAAATAGAGGCCTTTGTGTCTCACTGAAGTTACAATGCTGTTAGCCACTTAAAGAGGGACTGCCGGATTTTTATGCCCCCGGCATCTTGATGCGGGAGGAATATAGTGATTGTCCTGTCCGTCCGTGACAAGTTTAAGTAGATTTTACCGTTTCATCTAGCACAAACACCGCTTACAACAACGCTTGGATACTTACACAGTTGTTGCTTATGACCATTCCCTATTTACCCATATCACCCAACCTCATTTTGACCTTGACCTAATTTGCACTTAGAATAATTCAAATGGGCTGTTTGTTGGTTAACTAGATTTTACCGTTTCGTCTTGCACCAACACCGTTTGCTACAACACTTGGATACTTACACAGTTGTTGCTTATGACCATCCCAATCCACCCATATCACCCAACCTCACTTTGACCTTGACCTATCTTGGACTTAGAATAATTCAGATGGGCTATTTCTTGGTTAGGCCATACAAATTTTATTCTATGTTTGGCGTCCCCATGAATTTTCAAAACCTGCCAACCAGGCTGGAAAAAGCAAACAATGAGTCGACACAAAAAATAATTTCTTTTACATATTATTCAGGGCCATGGTTCAAGCTGAAGCAAATGTTTACTGGAAAAACTGTTGTATATCATCTTCATATTGGGAACCTATTTTAACACAGTAGTTTAACTGTGAAAATTGACCAGTTGCACACTGTTTCTATAAACATTGGTAAAAAAACCTAAAAGTCTTTTTATTTTCAAACTTTTATATGCTTTTCAACTCGATATTTTAAATTGTCAAAATTGTTATTTTTTCGTCCAGGCATCTAAAAACCTACCAGCCCGAGGACGCTAAACATAGAATCAAATTTGTAATGCTTTAACTAGATTTTACCGTTTCGTCTAGCACCAGCACCGCTTACTACAGCACTTTGATACATACACAGTTGTTGCTTATGACCATTCCGAATCAACCCATATCACCCAACCATACTATGACCTTGACATAATTTTGACAATAATTTAAATGGGCTGTCCAGCACTAACCGGGGGCATGTGTGTTTATCAAACACAGTGTCTTGTTATAATTTTATTTCAGGTCTCTTCTTTACCCATTAACGAAAAAAATGTTTTAAATAACATAAAAACTGTCAACATCGACAAAATAATTATAGTTTATTTATCGAAAAATTCAAGTATATATTTTCTGTCAATAGAGATCCCTTAATCCTACAGCAACAGCTACGTTCAGTTATGTTTTAGAAAATAAGAACTGTGTATGTGCAAGCAAGCAATCAATCTGACTCATCGAGACGCTGTATATACATCTATATAATAGTTTGCTGTGCAGAAAAGTATTCTTTTTGTTTGAAATTTCTCTCATAATGCACATTTCTCAACTAAGTTATACTCAACATTTATTTTAATATTATTTTTAAAATATACTGACATCATAAATGGATGGTTTTACGTTATAATTTTTGTACAAAATCATATTGTCCCTCTTGAACATGCTTGATTGTCCATGGGAATTTTTAGTTTTCAGACTAACAGTTGTATTTTAGCATGTTTTCTGGCAAAAATAACTAATACGGCTATCAAAGTATCAGATTTCCGATGAAGATTTCCCAGGATTAAAAAAATAAACCACTGTTTTTGTCAGTCTCGTAGATGCACGAAAGCATGTGCAGGTAGCATGTGCAGATGTTTTTGCTGACCTACTAGCAGCATTTCTGGTTAGAAAGTGGTACTTTATCTGGATTTTTTCTGAAGAAGTTATTTTGTGTCCTTTTTAGGTGCATTTTATTTAGATGTAAAACCTTTTAGAGCTTCAAAAGTCAATGATTATGATGCACAATGACCTGTCATGTCATATTTCTGCTACTGTAAAGTTGTGAAATCAGGGGTGAGTTGCTCAAAACTTTAACGGCAAGTTACGCTAACAATAGTTACATTTTGGATTTATTTATTTATGTTAGTGAAACGTTACATTTGTAAACTGTGAGTTTATTCTATATACAATGTTATGCTAAATAATGTACAAAATGTTTGATGAACAAGTTGCTTGTACTATTTGCTTTATTTAAAATACTTAAGTTAACAGGCTGTTAGCTTAATTGGCCGTTAAAGTTTTGAGCAACTGGGCCCAGATCTATAAGCTTTGGTTGAATTTAAAGATATATTATAATCCTTCAAAATCATTGTCACATTATGAAATCAATGTATAATAATAATAAACAGCATGAAATCAATGTATACAAAATCAAATATTATAAGTTACTACTATTATGATCAATTATATAAAGTTAAAATTATAGAAAGATTTAACCAAGAAAGAAAAGAAATCAATTTGTAATTATAAAATAAATATATGCAAAATGTAAAAAAAACAACTTGTAAAAGTAGGATTGCTTTTTAACATTTGTTGATAAATTGTATACAATAAATGCAAGTTGTTTTCACTATACATAGTTATATTTACGTATTAGTTTTACATTATATACATAATAAAACTAATTAAAACTGTATGTGCTTAATTATTAATCATATATTTCATACTGTTTTATTTTGAAAATTTGTGAAAAATATTAAATTCTATTGCATTAATTTTCAGAATTTCATGGTTACTTCCAGGACATTGACAATTTGATCACCAAGTATTACACACCTTGTGTTCTATTTTTAGAATTCGATGATTACTTCCTTGACCTTGACCTGTCCCATGCCGAGATGGACCCGTGGTTCAGCGAGTACTGGGAGTCCATCTTTGACTGCAGCTTTGAAGGCAAAACAAACAAAACAAAATGCACAGGTAAGTTGTGGTAGCCTCTTTGAATTTTGGAAACTGGTATAATTTTGTCCAATAATGTGCACATACTTTTGTGTAAAATATTGCTTTATACAGTGGTCATCTCAAAAACATCTCAGCATTTCCATTATATTGCCCAATTTTTCGCTAGTGAATGACTTGTGTATATAATTTTTGATTACATCTTTGAGAGGAAAATAAATAAAACACAATGCATAGACAACTCTTGTAAGCCTCACGGAATATCTCCATACCATTTCTCTGCACAAGAGCAATTAACCATTATCATTTGAGTGTTTTATTGCCCCAATTTTTCTAAACTGAATGGACTAGTATATCATATACTAAAGCACATACATTATTAACTA
This sequence comes from Congeria kusceri, assembly GCA_027627225.1. NCBI lineage: Eukaryota > Metazoa > Mollusca > Bivalvia > Myida > Dreissenidae > Congeria > Congeria kusceri. Next base: position 23,497,390 of record CM051035.1, read on the forward strand.
TATGTTTTATTCAGGCAAGGAGGACATACGGAAATTCAACCAAGAGCATTACGAGCAGGAAGGCCTGGTGCAGTTCGTCATCGACTCGGTGTACGCCCTCGCACTGGCGATACACAACCTCCTGAAGGCGGCGTGCCCCACCCAACCCCATGAGTGTCTCGAGAGGGGGGTCCTCAAGGGGGAGGACATACTGCACTATATCCGCAATGTCTCCTTTATTGGTAAATAGTTTATACTGCTAAACAATTGATAAGGGTCACTTCTGCTAATGCTGTCATGTTTTTCTACTGTTAAATGAATTTTAAATATACAGATGACAATGTATGAAGTAATTAATCAAAAAATAATCATCATTATAGTGACATGAATGTTTCGTTGTTTTTTTATACAAATTTACCACAACTACACAATAAAAATGAAATACTATTAAACAAGTGATTCTTATCCAATTTTAAGTAGTTTGTTTGTTTGGATTATTCGCCGTATTCAACAGTATTTCAGTCATATAACGGCGGTCAGTTAACCTACTCACACTTTTCCTGGGCAACTGCCCTGCTTGAATCAGAGTAGGGGGAGAATGGTCGTAGAAATATTTTCATGACCAATCCCCAAACAAGTTATGTGGCCGGGCTGGGAATTGAACCCACGATCCTCAGATTTGTAGTCCAGCGCTCTACCAACTGAGCTAGCCGGCCCGGCACAATTTTTAGAGTTTCAAGATATATTGGTATGCTCTTGTCTCGAGATATATTGGTATGCTGTTGTCTCGAGATATATTGGTATGCTCTTGTCTCGAGATAAATTGGTATGCTCTTGTATCAAGATATATAGGTGTGTTTTTGTCTCAAGATATATTGGTATGTTCTTGTCTCGAGAGAATTATATTGGTATGCTCTAGTTTCAAGATATATTGGTATGCTCTTGTCTCAAGATATATTGGTATGCCCTTGTCTCAAGATATATTGGTATGCTCTTGTCTCAAGATATATTGGTATGCTCTTGCCTCAAATATATCGTTATGCTCTTGTCTCAAGATATATTGGTATGCTCTTGTCTCAAGATATATTGGTATGCTCTTGCCTCAAATATATTGTTATGCCCTTGTCTCAAGATATATTGGTATGCTCTTGTCTCGATATATATTGGTATGCTCTTGTCTCGAGATATATTGGTATGCTTTTGTCTCGAGATATATTGGTATGCTTTTGTCTCGAGATATATTGTATTGCTCTTGTCTTGAGATATATTGGTATGCTCTTGTCTTGAGATATATTGGTATGCTCTTGTCTCAAGATAATTATATTGGTATGCTCTTGTCTCAAGATATATTGGTATGCTCTTGTCTCGAGAAATATTGGTATGCTCTTGTCTCAAGATATATTGGTATGCTCTTGTCTCAAGATAATTATATTGGTATGCTCGTGTCTCAAGATATATTGGTATGCTCTTGTCTCAAGATAATTATATTGGTATGCTCTTGTCTCAAGATATATTGGTATGCTCTTGTCTCAAGATAATTATATTGGTATGCTCTTGTCTCAAGATATATTGGTATGCTCTTGTCTCAAGATATATTGGTATGCTCTTGTCTCAAGATAATTATATTGGTATGTTCTTGTCTCAAGATATATTGGTATGCTCTTGTCTCAAGATATATTGGTATGCTCTTGTCTCAAGATAATTATATTGGTATGCTCTTGTCTCAAGATAATTATATTGGTATGCTCTTGTCTCAAGATAATTATATTGGTATGTTCTTGTCTCAAGATATATTGGTATGCTCTTGTCTCAAGATATATTGGTATGCTCTTGTCTCAAGATATATTGGTATGCTCTTGTCTCAAGATAATTATATTGGTATGCTCTTGTCTCAAGATAATTATATTGGTATGTTCTTGTCTCAAGATATATTGGTATGCTCTTGTCTCAAGATATATTGTTATGCTCTTGTCTCGAGATATATTGGTATGCTCTTGTCTCAAGATATATCGTTATGCTCTTGTCTCGAGATATATTGGTATGCTCTTGTCTCAAGATATATCGTTATGCTCTTGTCTCGAGATATATTGGTATGCTCTTGTCTCAAGATATATCGTTATGCTCTTGTCTCGAGATATATTGGTATGCTCTTGTCTCGAGATATATTGGTATGCAACCCTCCTCTTCTTCCCTTGTTAGTAAAAAAATAATTAAAAAAATAATTTTTATTAAAAAACAACAATATTTTGATAAAAAATAGTTTTCTTCTCAATGTAAAAACAGTTCAGCAGAAAAAACAACAATAAACCAAACTTTTTTTTTGCTTTATTAAAAAAAACACATAAACAATACAATAAAGCATAATAACAGCAAAATGTCAGAACTGGGCTCATATTAATGAAGCTCCTTAGTAAACAGTTAATTTCACTTATTATTTAATTTGATCAAAGGTTTTATTCTAATAAATGAGGCATGTCATGGGAAAACCAGGCTTAATGCATGTGCATAAAGTGTCGTCCCGGATCAGCTTGTGCAGGCTTCACAGGCTAATCCGGGATGGCACTTTCTGCCTGCAGTGGATTTATGTTTAGAAGAGACTTTTTTGAAACAGAAAATACCATAAGACTGTGGACTGCACAGGCTGATCCGGGACAACACTCTAGACACATGCATTAAGCCCGGTTTTCCCACTACATGCCTCAAATAGTGAACTGTTGAAGTGTCAAATAAAAATTCTTTATTTTAGCCAAAAGATGGCCTAATTGAAATATAACATGCATTACTGTTTTTCTTTGGAGCGGTATGAATATGTGCCCAGACAGATTACACATTTCTTTCAGTATCAATTTAGCTTGTCATCGTCCTGTGTCAGTCAACAATTTTTTCTGAAAAGATTGTTTTGGAATGAACGCATAGACTAGTTTTGGCTTTCACTCGTACCCTAGTTCTAAAATAAATGCATACCCTGATTGGAATGAACACGTCATAGTGTAGGAATAAACACAGTATCATTGTTCGTTAATAAACATGTACTATTGTTTTGGAATAAACATGTACCCCAGTTTGGCTTAACATGTAACAATTAAATTTAATCCACCACATTCCATATTTCCATATCTTATTTCATTGTACAACATTTTGAAATTTTTTTAATTATTGCTGATATATTTTCGGCTTTCTAATTCATATATCATGGCAGTTTTGACCTTTTAAGAGTAATTAGGCATCCATGTAAATTAAGAAATACTTAAGTATTCTAGACAATTATACATGTACAATCGTCATGAACACATTGCCAGGACAAGACAAGGTAACAAGCATCAAGTCATTCAGAGAAGTGAAGAAAAGCAATAAGTATCATAACAAATAACATACAAACTTGATGTCATCAACAGATAATATACATAGAAACTGAAGGTCATCAGCAAATATTAATAACAATCTCAAGGTAATCAACAAATAAACAAACTCAAGGTCATAAAATATTGTGTGTCATCAATAAATTATATACAAACTCAAGGTCATAAAATATTGTATGTCATCAATAAATTATATACAAACTCAATGTCATCAAAAAATTATATACAAGCTCAATGTCATCAACATATTATATACAAACTCAATGTCATCATCAATTTATATAGAAACTCAATGTCGTGAACAATTTATATACAAGCTCAATGTCATCAACATATTATATACAAACTCAATGTCATCGTCAATTTATATAGAAACTCAATGTCGTGAACAATTTGTATACAAACTCAATGTCGTGAACAATTTATATACAAACTCAATGTCATCATCAATTTATATACAAGCTCAATGTCATCAACATATTTATATACAAACTCAGCAAATAACTCAAGTTATAAAAAAATAGTATCATAGCAAAAGTGTCATGAAAGAATAATACAATAAGGCAGAAATTATGAGAAAAAACAATCAATGTGCGAAATACTATTAATAGAAAGTTGTCCATACATGTAAATGTTACTGACTTCTGGAATCAAAGAGAGTAAAAATTTTGTTTACAAAATTTGAGTATGATTTTTTATTTTTATTTTGCTGGAATGTTCAATTTTATTCTGCATTCAAACAAGCTCAACAACTGTTGATTCTTCCAACCGTTGTCGATCATTTCCTAGATTGAACCTCTCCGTATTCTGGCCAATTATTTTCCAAGAAAAAATTGTCACCCAAATAAATCAACACGTAATCACATTAGCTAGAAGGTTATGAGATTGTATCTCAAAATAAATGTATTTTACTGCTCGTTTCTGTCTCTGGTATTACCCCTTTGCTATTTAAGAAAACTGTTCAGATTGATATGAAAGTTTGATTTATCTTAGCCATTTATTGACTTGCTTGAAGAATAATTACTTTTTCGCTGTTCATGATTTATTTAAACTGACGAAAAGAGATTTGATTTAATTTTTGTCCCTGGTGTACTTGTGGGTGTATAAATGTAAAAATATGGGTGCACAATTCGAACAACTACACTTAATGTGAACAACGACTTTCATTTTGTATTTCTGTTCATTTTTATTTACGACCCTTTCCACCCCACACCCCACGCAAGTGAATAATTAAACAGAACTCATCAGCTGGTCAAGAATTACTAGACAATAATACAATATGCACATCAAGGACTTGGTGGTCAGCACAACTGCCAAGATTTCTCAAACTCCATTTAGCCTTTATGTAAAACAAATTACCGCTAATTACCATATTCATCATGAAATGGTCAGAGCTCTGTAAAAAAATCATAGTAAGTAGGCTGCCAGCTTCACCTACAAGTAAATCATTCAGAATGAATGGACAATAACTCTTTATACACAAGTTTCAATATCAGGCATTTGGCACATTTTATTAACACCTGTTAACATGTGAAGAGGAACAAGAACAGACAATTGAATTATCGAATGTAAAGTGCAATAACTCTGAACCAGAACTGACTGGTCAGCACAAAACCTATTTTTTGCATCATTAAAAAAGGGCAATAATTTTATTATGGACAGTGCTGACCAAATAAGTAATATGTATCCCAGATACTGGGTTGTAGAGGGCATTACGTTAGTATGCATACATCATTGTTACTATTAGAAGTCACAGTAGTAGTCGTATTAGTAGTAGAAGTAGTAGTAGTAGCAGTAGTAGTGGTAGTAGTTCTAGTGCTAGTATTAGTATTTTAGTAGTTATTGTAGAAGTAAAAGTGTGAGTGTTAATGTATTATACATAAACTGTTAATAAGTGAAACAACCTGATGTAGATCAAATCAAATAAAAATAATTTTAGGGAGCAATCAATGACAAATTTTCAGTGTTCCAAGAATGTCCCTATATTCTGCCTGCAAATGATTTGGTCATTTATTTTCATTGCGTATGTTGTAATAGTATACACTATATTACACAATTGATAAATGTTCTGTCGGCTGCACCTCTACTGGGATTTCAGTCGGCACCATGCTGGTATAGGGATATTTAGTTAGTAACCCAGACAATCATATGGTAAAATCATTGAAATTTATGTGCATTTTTTTCTGCTGTAAGTAATCCTTTAGCTATGTCTGTCTTGGTGATTAATTTTGGTGCATATGAAATAAAGTTAATGGCTATAGTTTTTTTTACAGATATCTTGTTCCAAAAGTTCTGAAATGTAGTAAAATAAAAATGCATTGAAATGAGAATAAAGTTTAATTAATCATAGTAAACCATTATAATAGTGCCCATGGGTCTAGTTGAAGGTGAAATTCTTGTATGAATGGTGAAATTTACAATGTTCTGTGACCAGAACAACATAAATGTTAGCATTAACCTTCTCGCAAAAAGTGTATTTAATGCGCATTTAATGTGTATTAAACGCTGCTGTATTGGCACCGTTTTTTTTTCTGCGTTAAATGCGCATTAAATACACTTTTAGTACACGAAGTGTATTTTTTCTGTACTTTTTCTGCATTTTTTACAAAAAAGTGTATTAATGCACTAAAAAATAATCTTCAAATACACTTTAAATACACTGAAGTGTTTTTTTTTTTAAGATATAGTGTATTTTTCAAGGAGAAAAATACACTTTAAATGCACTTAAGTGTGTTAATGCAGGAAAAACACACTTGTTTTCTGTAAAAGGCTATTTTTTCGGCATTGTCGAGTGCATTAAATGCGTATTAAATGCAGAAAAAATATGGTGCCAAGACCGCAGCGTTTAATACGCATTAAATGCGTATTAAATACCCTTGTCGAGAAGGGTAATAAAGTCAAGTATACTGACAAATAACCCATGACGTACAATCAGGGATTGCTTTACGTCACTTACTATTATGGCTATTTATCGCCTAAACTGACTCTTCTATAAAAAGGTGCAAACAGCACAAATTACATAAATACGTAGATATGTCCTTTGAGTAATATGTTTGATTTTGCATCATGTGACCTGCTGTATGTACTTTACACTTAATGATAGAAGTTAAAAACTGCATCAAACATCTTTACCACATAATAAAAATACTATTTTTTTTTGTACATTTCTGTCACAGGAGTGTTATTTTACGTCTTGGAATATATGACAAATATTTTGAAACTTTTCAATTTGCGAATCTGTAAATAGTTCCCTTTAAGGCATGTAAAATGCCAAGTCTATTGGTCCCTTAAAAGCATGTAAAATGTCAAGCATATAGGTCTCTTTAAGGCATGTACAATGCCAAGGCAATAGATTCCTTTAAGGCTTGTAAAATGCAAAGTCAGTAGGTCCCTTTAAGGCTTGTAAAATGTCAAGTTCATAGGTCCCGTTAAGGCCTGTAAAAGGCCAAGTCAATATGTACCCTTAAGGTTAGTAAATTCCAAGTCATTTGGTCCATTTAATGTTATTAAAATGCAAAGTCAATAGGTCCCTTTAAGGCATGTAAAATGCCATGTTAATAGGTCCCTTTAAGGCCTGTAAAATGCCAGGTCAGTATATCCCTTTAAGGCATGTAAAATGCCAAGTCAATAGGTCCCTTTAAAGTTAGTAAAATGCCACGTCAATATGTTCTTTTAAGGTTAGTAAAATGCCTAGGTCCCTGTAAGGTTGTAAAAGGCCAAGTCAGTATATCCTTTGAAGGCTAGTAAAATGCCAAGTCAATAGGTCCCTTTAAGGCCTGTACAATGCCAAGTCAATAGGTCCCTTTAAGGCCTGTACAATGCCAAGTCAGTCGGTCCCTTTAAGGCATGTACAATGCCAAGTCAGTAGGTCCCTTTAAAGCCTGTACAATGCCAAGTCAATAGGTCCCTTTAAGGCCTGTACAATGCCAAGTCAGTAGGTCCCTTTAAGGCATGTACAATGCCCAGTAAATAGGTCCTTTTAAGGCATGTAAAATGCCAAGACAATAGGTCCCTTTAAGGTTAGTAAAATGCCAAGTCAATAGGTCCCATTAAGGCATGTAAAATGCCAAGACAACAGGACCCTTTACAATTTAGTAAAAGTGCCAAGTCATAAAGGTCCATTTAAGGCGTGTACAATGCCAAGTCAATAGTTCCCTTTAAGGCCTGTACAATGCCAAGTCAATTTGTCCCTTAAAGGCTTGTAAAATTCCAAGTCATCACTAACACGTTACCACGGATTTATTTCAGGTATCAGCGGGGAGGAGGTGCAGTTCGATGAAATAGGGGATGGGCTGGGCAAGTATGACATCTTCCAGTACCAGTACATCAGCGAGGGACGCTATGACTACGTGCCAGTCGGGGAGTGGACTGACAGGTGACATGACTTTCTAAGGTTTATACTGTACAGATAGCTGGGTATTGTACAGAAAACATGGCTTTGTGGTAAAACATCAATATATTCATGGACAGATGGGTAACTTTGGCTGATTGTGTTTTGTATTGTCAAACATTGAGATTTAATTTGATTGATTTAATTTCATTGAATTTATGGCCAAGTTATTCACTGTAGAGTAACATCATTGCAGTTTGTTATTGACAGATATTTAAATTGCTAGTGTTTCCTAAATTGGCTTTTCAGTTTAAATTGTTACATTGTTTTATCCTTACAGGTCAGTTATCCATGTTGTTTTGTATCTTGTATGATATTTTAATTGTAAACGTCCATTTCAGGTTGGTCATTTTCAACGACTCCCTTCGATTCCGAAATCATGCCCTTGAGCCACCAAGGTCGGTGTGTAGCGAGGAATGTCCGTTTGGTTACGTGAAGAACAATACAGTGGATAGCGACACCTGTTGTTGGGTGTGCATCCGTTGCCATGAGAACCAGATTCTCAAGAATGAGTTCACCTGCCATGACTGCCCCAATGGCTTCAGGCCGAGCGAAAACCTGACCTTGTGTATACCACTTCCTGTGTTACATCTGAACTGGGACTCGCTGTGGGTTCTGCTTCCTGTTTCGGTGTCTACGCTCGGAATGTTTGCAGCTGCTTATGTCATCTATGTGTTTATTAAGTACAATAACACACCACTGATAATGGCGTCCGGGCGGGAACTCTGCTACGTTCTTTTAAGTGGAATATTCATGTCCTACGCCACAACTTTTATTCTTCTCGCACGACCATCGATAATCATCTGCACAATAAAAAGATTTGTTCTAGGAATCTCCATGTGCTTGATATACGCTTCTGTTCTCATTAAAACAAACCGAATATACAGGATATTTAATCGAGGAGTGAAAGCGATGGTGAAAAAGCCGAGTTACACGAGTCCTCGGTCACAGATCTGCATTTGTTTGTGTCTGGTGTCAGTTCAGGTCGTAGGGGGACTGACCTGGATTGGGTTCGAAAAACCAGAAACAATGTATGTGAAACATTACACCGACTCCCTGGTGCTGACGTGTAAAGCGAGTCAGATTGCTATCTTGCTATATCTCGTGTATAACATGCTTCTCATAATCCTGTGTACTGTGTTCGGATTTAAGACACGGAAGATTCCACAGAATTTCAACGAGGCCAAGTATATAGCCTTCACCATGTATAGTACATGCATCGTCTGGCTAGCATTCATACCAATTTACTTTGGTGCCATTCATGATTTCAAGGTGAGGAGATTTTTATTCAAGAAATGTTTGATATTTAATTCTAACATGACACACACAGTTTTCTATAGACAAAGAAGAAAAATTTCAGTTGTTATGCAACCGGGGAGAGTGGCGGGCAGACCCAGTGGAATTTGACAAATTTTATATTTTTGGATCTAATTCCCCACCCTAGAGTCAAGCATATTTGTCTAAATCCCGTCAGTGGGAGATGCTATATGTCTATCAAAAGGCCCGGGGGCCTTTATTACCGGGATCTAAAATCCGACCAGTCTATTACCCCGGGACCCGGAATCATTCGGAATGTCAAATTCCCGCCTGTCGGGAATCGCTTTCAGTCTAAAGTCCCGTATATGCCCGCCGCTCCCCCCTGGGTGAAAACATTGATAGGTGCATTAAATTGCCAATAAAAAAATCAAAAAAAGTAGTTCAGTAACTGTAAAATATTGTGCGCATTGTAATTGAAGAATATATTGTCAGGACATGTTAGAATCAAAATAATTTTTGCTTTATCATTGTTTATCTGAAAATAAACAACAATTTTTAGTTCTGATGCATGTATATTAAATCACTCTGGCTTACGCCCTCATGGTTTAATTTCTGCACATCAGAACTCAAAATTGTTGTTTATTCACAGATAACAACGCAAAATCAAAAATTATTTCTTAAATAAAAAACAGTCCATTCAGTTGTTCTGCATTATAATTATTCTTGCCCAACTTTGTATTTTGTATCTGAAATTCTAGTTACTGTAAGTTTTTTCAGCTCTGTATTTTCTATCCAAGAGGCTAGAGACAAATATTGCAAATATTTGACACAGGTCAAACATGTCCGCCGACAACAGTGTTATAGCAACAGCATGTTTTTACAAGACATCTCCGTCAAACAAGAAAGTCCTGGCTTTTAGAATGGCTAACTGCATGGTCAAATATTGTCGATAGGTCAATTGAGACCTGCTTTTCACTATCTGTACAAATTTAATTCCAGATTGAGGTCACATCGCTGTGTATGTGTGTCAGTATCAGCTCCACGGTGGCACTGGTGTGCCTGTTCGGACCAAAGGTGTACATCGTGATCTTCCAGCCGCACAAGAACATTCGCCAGGGCACCATGCCATCCCTGCAGGCCGCGGGGCGGAGTCTCGCCAAGCCCTTCCTGCCAAACGCCAATCAGAGTAGATTGTGCAGCACTCCCATGTACACGTATGAGACAAACAACGGACATTTTCACAGCGTTCCAACGAACCCAGAATCGATACTAACGACGACCACTGTTGAGGCTGTGAACGACATGTTTTCTGACAGTTTAGAGGAAGATGAGGAGGACTTTTGTGATGACTCGTGCACGGTTCCAAGGTCAATGGAGGACAAAGCCACGTCGACGTCAGAACAATAACGAGATTTTGCGTGTTTTGTTATGTTCACACACATTGTAAGTTCATACTTTGCTCAGCAAAATATTTACACTTAAATTTCTGTTCTACAAATATACTGAACCCAAAAAGAAACTTTCGTAAAGTACATGCTGAATTGTCACCATTACGTGAGAGATTACGTGGTTATTGTAAAATTGTTCTACTTTAAAAAAAATCGCCCCGTTGATCCCAGTAGATTCATATGACAAACTTATACAACTAACAGAAGATTTCAGTCAAACCTGTTCAAACGATAAAAATATCGACATTCAAACTGAGCGAGTTTTTTGGGGGGGTTCAGTATACATTTTCAATATTATTTTACTTTATAGTATGGTTTGGACATCTTTAAGTACTTGTGTACAAGACCTAGTTCAAGAGAAAAATATTGTTTTGACCGTGTGTTTATTTTTTCCATTTCATTGTACCAAGATGTTTGTCACAATTAAAATGTTACAGATTTCCATCATAATATGTATAAAGTTACGCAACCAAAGAATTGTATTTTTACTGCATGTTTATACTTTTATTTTATGTTGTCGTTTGTTTTAACCAGAAATTGGCTGTGTATTGGTGTATTGACTTATGATATTGTTTAAATGCAAAGTAAGAAAGTAAGTTTTGATAGCTGTTTTTTGACATTTCAATTATTATTCGATGGGAATGGTGTTGTTACAATAATACTTTGACCTCATCAGTTGAATTGTATAAAGTTGATCTATTTTGTTTGTAGATTGGGACTGAGAAAGAAATTTAAGAAAGTATATTTCTGTACACAATTTCTGAAATCTGTTGTGCATTAGACATTAACCTATTTTAACTTTATGGTATAATTTTATATTCATTGACTATTATTCATGGACTATTATTCATGGACTATTATTTATTGACTATTATTCACTGATAATTATTCATCGACTATTATTCATTGACTAGTATGTGAATCACATAACAGTTTCCATGCTCATTGTAATATTATATATGCCAACAATCAAATATAATGTACAAAAATTAAATATGAAACAAAATTTCAGTTATTGTTGTTGTGTATTCACTTTTTATGTTCCCTGAAAAATTACGGGAGAGCATATTAGTCACCTGCCGCTTTGTCCGTCCATCCTTCTGTCTCACTTTCTTGTTCGGGCTATTTCTCTGGCTCAAATTCAACGAAACTTTATGCGAAGCTTCATTACTAAGAGGAGGTGTGCATACATGTATATCTACTGAAAAGGCTAGTGTATACATGTATATCTACTGAATGGCCTACATGTATATCTACTGAAAAGGCTAGTGTATACATGTATATCTACTGAATGGCCTACATGTATATCTACTGAAAAGGCTAGTGTATACATGTATATCTACTGAATGGCCGTTCAAGTTAATTCACTAGCCTTTGTTCCCCCGATCTCAAACATAAATGTAATTAAGTAAATAATTCACCCTTTTCAATGTAGTTAACATCCATTATGTATTAAATCCATATATAAAATATTCCATTTGTATATGAAAATATAAACATAATATTATTCCTTTAATTCCGTTGAATAAATTTCAAATCGCGTATAAAAATATAAGTCCGAAACGCCTATTCGAATTTCACTATTCACGTGAAGTAAACATAAATTCTATTAACAATTACAACACACGTGTATTTCGTGTAAACTCTGTTCTGTTTGAAAAAGCGCGCGAAAAAATGCTGACAATCATGTACAACGTCACGTCATTTGAATGGAAAGCGTGGGTGTATTGAACGCCATATAAAAACTTTGTAGTGCAGAGAACATTGAGATCTTTACTTTTGTATAAAAGTTTCGTAGCACACAGCAACAAAATTAGGTGTTTATATCGCGAACGATATGCGGTTAGCATTTCTCCTGAAACAAAAAAGAAACAGATAAGCCGTATCAATTACGTTATTGTCATTCAGATAGCTCAGTATTGATTTATGACATACAGTTACTGTATACACCCTCCATGTGGACTGCGTGTAATTCGGGTGCTAAATAGAGCGACAGCAGTGAAAGGACGTTCATGCGCGCTGAACTCTGATGTCAAACTGTTACACTTTGATGTCTTTAAAGTCATTTTGCTATTTAAGTCTATATAAACCATGTGACCCCCGGGGTAGCCCAGTTTGACCCCAGTGGCATCATTTGAACAATCTTTGAAGAGGACCACTATACAACGTTACATACCAAATATGAAACCTCTGGGCCTTACCATTTCAGAGAAGATTTTAAAAGTAATTTTGCTATTTAAGTCTATGCAAACCATGTGACCCCCCAGGTTAGCACAAGTTTGACCCCAGGGGCATCATTTTAACAATCTTTGTAGAGGACCACTACCGTAAATACTCTCTCATAAGTCAAGATTTAAAGCCTCTAAAATCGTGGTTATAAAGTACAATCGACTTATGAGGCAGTTCACAAAAAATCGTAGCATATTATATTGAAATACTTGTCAAATGCAGTTTATTTCTTACCTGCATATTTGCTAATCCACACACTATAGTCCATTCATAATTATCACAGTTTGCCCTTTCTATTAATTACCGACAATTAAGCCAAAAAGCATAACTGTTTCATTATTAAATAAGATGCAAACTGTGAATGAAACTATCTATTTGAATTGACTTAATTTCCCACCTATAGCCCCCAGCTAGACCGTCAGCCACCAATAAAAAATCAAAAAACCTGCAGACCAAACACATGATTTTCGTGTATTACTGCTAATTAAACTGGCTGGAACCGGTTTTTGTCCACATCAAAACCTGTCAAAGAGGCTTAGGCAGTGATTTCAGCTTCATGGCATTTATTTCAGACTGTATATACCTACCTATTAGGGCATACTCTGCCCAATTTTCAGATGGTGTTTTATGATCATTCTAACTCGACTTATGGGATGGTTATTACTAGAAATATGTTTCTGGAATGAATTTTAACTTCTTGACTTATGAGAGGTCTAGACTTATAACTGCATATTTACGGTATGCAATGTTACATACCAAATATGAAACCTCTAGGCCTTGAGATTTCAGAGGAGATTTTTAAAGTCATTTTTCTATAAAGTCAATATAAAACATGTGACCCCCGGGGTGTGGCCAGCTTTTACCCCAGGGGCATTATTTGAACAATCTTTGTAGGGGACCACTGTACAATGTTACATACCAATATAAAAATTCTGGGCCTTGCGGTTTCAGAGGAGAAGATTGTTAAAGTCATTTTGCTTTTTAAGTCTATATAAACCATGTGACCCCCGGGGTGTTGCCAATTTTGAACCCAGGGGCACCATTTTAACAATCTTTGTAGAGGACCACTATACAATGTTACCAACCAAATATGAAACCTCTAGGCCTTGCAGTTTCAGAGGAGAAGATTTTAAAAGTTATTTTACTATTTAAGTCTATATAAAATATGTGACACCTGGGGTTTGGCCAGTTTTTAATCCAGGGTATCATTTGAACAATGTACAGGACCAGTATATAATGTTACATACCAAATATGAAACCTCTGGGCCTTGCGGTTTCAGAGAAGATTTTTAAAGTCATTTTGCTATTTAAGTCTATATAAACCATGTGACCCCTGGGGTGTGGCCAGTTTTAACCCCAGGGGCATCATTTGAACAATCATTGTAGAGGACCATTAAACAATGTTACATGCCTAATATGAAACCTCGAGGCCTTGCAGTTTCAGAGGAGATTTTTAAAGTCATTTTGCTATACAAGTTTTTATAAACTGTGTGACCCCTGGGGCATGGCCAGTTTTGACCCCAGGGGTATTATTTGAACAATCTTCGTAGAGGACCACTATACAATGTTTCATACCAAATATGAAACCTCTTGGCCTTGCGGTTTCAAAGGAGAATTTTTAAGTCATTTTGCTATTAAAGTCCATATAAACCATGAGAACCCCGGGGTGTGGCCAATTTTGAACCCAAGGGCATCATTTTAACAATCTTTGTAAAGGACCACGACACAATGGTACCAACCAAATATGAAACCTCTAGGCATTGAAGTTTCAGGAGAAGATTTTTGAAGTCATGTTGCTATTTAAGTCTATAGAAATCATGTGACCCCCGGGGGTGTGGCCAATTTTGACCCCAGGGGCATCATTTGAACAATCTTTGTAGAGGACCACTATACAATGTTACATACCAAATATCAAACCTCTAGGCCTTGCGGTTTCAGAGAAGATTTTTAAAGTCATTTTGCTAAATAAGTCTATATAAACCATGGCCAGTTTTGACCCCAGGGGCATCATTTGAACAATCTTTGTAGAGGACCACTAGAGGATGTCACATATCAAATATGAAAGCTCTGAGCCTTGCGGTTTCATAGAAGATTTTTTTAAGTTCAGTCTCTCCGTCCGTCCGTCACGTTTCTTGTGCAGAGCACAACTCCATTAGTATTGAAGGGATTCAAACGAAACTTCCTATAAAGATAGAGGACAATGAGAGGAAGTGCAGAGTACAAGAACTACAACTGTTTCTTCAATATTTATGGAGTTATTGCCCTTTGTTTAATTTTCTTGTCCGGAGCATATCTCCATTTGTATTGAAGGGATTTAAATGAAACTTCATATAATGCTAGGGGACAATGAGAGAAGTGCAGAGCCAAAACTCTTTCTTCAATAATTACTGAGTTATTGCCCTTTGTTTTATTTCCTTATGTGAAGCATTAATTTTCTTGTAATCGCATTGTCCGTCCAACTGTCTGTCCGTCCGTCACGTTTCTTGTGCGGAACATAACTCCATTAGTATTGAAGAGATTTAAATGAAACTTAATATAATGATACAGGACAATGAGAGAAAGTGCAGAGCACAAGAACCATAACTTTCTTCCATACTTACAGAGTAATTTCCCTTTGTTTAATTTTCTTGTTCGGAGCATAACTCCATTAGTATTGAAGGGATTCAAATGAAACTTCATATAATGATAGAGGACAATGAGAGAAAGTGCAGAGTACAAGAAACACAACTCTTTATAATACGGAGTTATTGCCCTTTGTTTAATTTTCTTGTGCGGAGCTTAAATCCATTAGTATTGAAGGGATTCAAATGAAACTTCATATAATGATAGAGGACAATGAATGGAAGTGCAGAGCACAAGGACCACAACTCTTTCTTCAGTATTTACAGAGTGATTGGCCTTTGTTTAATTTTCTTGTGCAGAGCATAACTCCATTAGTATTGAAGGGATTCTAATGAAACTTTATATAATGATAAGAGTACAATGAGAGGAAATGCACAGCACAAGGACCACAACTCTTTCTTCAATATTAAAGGAGTTATTGCCCTTTGTTTTATTTCCTTATGTGAAGCATTAATTTTCTTATGCGGAGCATATCTCCATTAGTATTCAAGGGATTCAGATGAAACTTCATATAATGATTGAGGACAATGAGAAGAAGTGCAGAGCACAAGGACCATGAGGACAATGAGAGGAAGTGCAGAGCACAAGGACCATAACTCTTTCTTCAATATTTACAGAGTTACATTTCAAAAGTGAATATCTTATGTAGTTTTAGGACTTTACTGGACTTTGTAACCTAAACAGAAACCTGAACATCTAAGGGGAAAGGGGGCATAACTCTGTCAAAATACAAAACTGAGTTAAGGGGATTGTTGCATCTGATGCTGGATTTGATGACAAAGGTATATTTCAAGTTTCAAGTGAATAACAAGGGTAGTTTTGAAGTTATAGGACTTTTGAATCAAAACTTTATCCAGAGTTCAGACGCTGACGTCATGGCGAGAAGGAAAGAATCTACGAATATTCTCTATATCATCCGTGAATGGAACACAAACCTGATTAGTTTGTGAAGTGATTTTTAGTGTGTCTTCAATCAAAATGTTAATTTAAGAATTTAAAGGTTAAAGGTGAATCATGGGACCACAACCAGATTAGCAAACATATCTTACTATAAATATCTTACACAGCCATCCGTCTTCAGGAAACATCAGTCTTCACTAAAATAAAAGTTTAAACAATTGAACAATAAATGTAAAAGTCACAAGTTTAAGGCTGTTCAGGACACACAAAATTTACAAGTTTTTGTTATAAAGTTTTCTGAATATCGGCCATAATTGTGTTTCACCATCCAAGAGCTACAATAACTAGAATTGTCACAGAAGTGACAGATATACCCCCACAATATGGCCTTGTCAAAAAACTATGGCATCCATTAGAAAGAAATGGAAACAGAGAGAATGCTTTAATTTGTGAATGTTTAATAGTGTACTTGGAAAAATGTAATTTCAACAGGAGCCATAACTCTGTTAACATTTAGCAGTTTGTAACCAAAGTTGAACTTAATATGTATTTTATGATGTTACAATGTGTAACAATTTTTTTTTTACAAGAAACATGGAAATTCCACGAAAACCTAATTTTTCGAACTAAATGCATAAAAGTCAGCACAATAATGAAAAAAAGTTCTGGGTGCAAGGTGAAGGTCATACACCTATGGCTAGGAAATGGTAACATTGACCTTGAATCCAAAGCAAGGTATCAATATAAGGTATCTACATTGGAAGTTTCATTAAAATATCTAAATAAGTTGTCTAGGTATTGAGCGGAAACTGTTTGTCTATTTTTAGTAATGGTGACCTTGACCCCACCCACCCCATATGCATTCCCAAGCAAGGTCTCAATATGAGGTATCTACATATGAAGTTTCATTAAAATATCTCAATGCATTCTCAATTTATTGAGCGGAACCAGTTTTTCTGTTTTAAGTAATGGTGATCTTCACCCTGACGCCACTCACCCCATATGCAATCCCAAGCAAGGTCTCAATATAAGGTATCTATGTATGAAGTTTCATTAAAATATCTCAATGCGTTCTCAAGTTTTTGAGTGGAAACTGTTTTTCTATCTTAGTAATGGCAACCTTGACCCCACCCAACCCAATGAAATGCAATCCCAAGCGAGGTCTCCATATAAGGTATCTATGTATGAAGTTTCATTAAAATATCTCAATACATTCTCAAGTAATGGAGCAGAAACCATTTTTCTATTTTTAGTAATGGTGACCTTGACCCCACCCACCCCATATGCAATCCCAGGGGAGGTGTCGATATAATGTATCTATGTATGAAGTTTCGTTAAAATATCTCAATGCGTTCTAAAATTATTGAGCGGAAACCGTTGTTCTATTTTTTGTAGTGGTGACCTTGACCTTGACCCCACCCACCCCATATGCAATCCCAAGCAAGGTCTCATTATAAGGTATCTATGCATGAAGTTTCATTTAAAATCTCAATGTGTTCTCAAATTATTGAGCAGAAACAGTTTTTCTATTTTTAGTAATGGTGACCTTTACCCCACCCCCACATACGCAATCCCAAGAGAGGTCTCTATATAAGATATCTATGAATGAAGTTTCATTAAAATATCTTGATGCGTTCTCTAGTTATTGAGTGGAAACCTTTTCTTTCAAAACAAGGGGCATAACTCTGTCAAATTTAGTGGTTTGTAACCAAAGTCAAACTTTACCCTATGATGCTGCACATATATACCAATAATTATTTGAATATGTCAAGCCATTGTTGAGTTATTGTCAGGAAACCATGTTTTTAGGGAATTTAATTTGAAAAGGGGCCATAACTCTGTCAAAATTTAGCGGTTTGTAACCAAAGTCGAACCTGACCCATATTTTAAGATGCTACACATGTACACCAAAAATTATTTCAATACGTCAAGGCATTCTTGAGTTATCATCGGGAAACCATGTTTTTAGGGAATTTAAGTCAAAAACGGGCCATACCTCTGTCAAATTTAGTGGTTTGTAACCAAAGTCAAACTTTAACGGTATTTTATGATGATACACATGCATACCAAGAATTGTTTGAATATGTCAAGCCTTTGTTAACTTATCGTCAGGAAACCATGTTTTTAGGGAATCTAAGTTGACAAGAGGGCCAAGATGGCCCTAGGTCGCTCACATTAGTTTATGGCATCAGAAAGGCTTATAACAATTAAGAGATGTTCTTTAAATGAAAATGTTGACACACAACGCATGACAGACAAAAGGCGATCTGAAAAGTCGTAACCAAAGTCGAACTTGACCAGTATTCTATGATGCTACACATGTATACCAAGAACTTTTTTAATACGGTATGTCAAGCCATTCTTGAGTTATTGTCCGGAAACCATGTTTTTAGGGAATTTAAGTCAAAAAGGGCCATAACTCTGTCAAAATTTAGTGGTTTTGTAACCAAAGTCGAAACTGACCTGTATTTAATGATGTTACACAGGTGTACCAAAAATTATTTGAATATGTCAAGCCCTTCTTGAGTAATCATCTGGAAACCAAAAAACCAACAGACCGACAAGCTCACTCCTATATACCCCCCCCCCAAACTTTGTTTGTGGGGGTATAACTAGCAGCAAAGCAAGAGGGAAAATACCAAAGAACATGTGTCAGTTACATATTTTATTTTGTTGTAATAACTTATTATATGATTCAAATTGCAAAAATGGAATGATTGCAACCAGAATGAGTACGAAAAAACTTAATGAACAAGGAATTATTCTCCACACACCTTTCTTCGAATATTTATAATGAACAGTAACAATATCTTTATAACATCTATAAACATTTGACAGCATTAAATAAGAATATTGTAGAGAAACATATTTACATAATAACAACAAAAATATAAATAATGTATACAAGTGCAACTTCTAACTCTACTGTGCAGACCATAGGAATTTAAAACAAGAGCTGTCTCAGGACAATGCGCTCGACTATTCAACCGCTTTGTCAGAGTTATTGGCCCTTTTCACTACAAAAATGGGGCATAATTCTGCTAAAATGCTGGTCACAGTTGTGTTCCTTGGCCAGTGACATTATATAATGACCCCGAAGACATATGTGTAGTTTCAATTGAATATCTGTAGTAGTTACAGAGATATGTACTTGTTGCAAAAAACATTAAACTGAATGTTCTCTTGCACCTGACTTTTCTAAGTACAGAAAGGGGCATAATTCTGCTAAATTGCTAGTCACAGTTTTGGGTCTTGGCCAGTGACCTTATATAATGACCCTGAAGAAATGTGTGAAGTTTCATTTGAATATCTGTAGTAGATATAGAGATATGGAGTTTTTGCACACAAACTCTAAACTGACTTTCTAAGTACAAAAAGGGGCATAATTCAATAAATTGCAGGTCCGAGTTATGGGCCTTGGTCAGTGACCTCACATTTATGACCCCAAAGACACGTGTGAAGTTTCAATTAAATACCTGTAGTAGTTACAGAGATATGGACTTGTTGCATGCAAACCTTAACCAGAGCATTACTCCGATGCCGACCAACGGGTAAGTAGTATAGCATGACAACTACTCGGTGAATAGTCGAGCTAAAACTATGTTCCAAATGTCATAGTAGAATACAACTTCATGATATCAAATTGTGTTCAAGCTAGCTTTGAATTTTGCTTTTGCTTGAATGTCATTGCAGTGTAATTTGTTTTCGAATGAACATTCCATATTCTATTTGAGTTTTTATGAAAAAATTTCATGAAACTGACTGACAGATGGTGTTAAGATTTTTTTTTCCCACTACATTTATACAAATTCCCAATTCATAGCTACACCATTTCTGCAAATTTCAACAAATTATTACTTGTGCACATTTTTTTTCTATCTAAGAACACACAAGTGAAGCTTGTTAATTCTAAAATGACCGAGAACGTGTGCAAACACTACTGGTAAGTGTATGATACAAAACAAACTACAGTTTTGATACATTGATTAAAATTTACATTAAACAAAACAAAGTTATAAAGTTTTATCACAATGAAGGGAAATTAAATAAAGACTTTTGGAATGAATTTTGAATATGAAATCACTATGGCTACACAAATGTTTGATTGGGTCTCATCAGCAGATAAAAAAAAAGCACATTTTCTGGTATACAAATGTTTATGAGGACCTATGATTACTGATTTCAAATGTCTTGCTACATGGTTAATACAAAGAGAAAACATGGGGAGACTTTCGTAGATGAACAGTGAAACCGTGCCAGCATTAGTAAGCATAAACGGAAGCCAACCCCAATGAACTTGCAACAGTGTTAGTAATGAATGCTTGATAATTAACGAAGAACACATTTATCTGAACACATAAATGAAGGTTTTTGGAATGCTTCTGACTTCTCCCACGTAGTTGTAGTATCGGGGAGCCCATTTTGCTAGCCCACGTCCTTTTGTCTCTGGGAGTCCCGTTTGCTCGAGGAAAACTGTGACACCTCTGTCCCAGTACAAGATACACTATACTGGTAGTTAAGGTGTATTCAGTTACTGTTTATTTTGATATTCCTTCTTCTGGCTATCACATTTTTGGTCTGGTCAAACCTCTGTAAAAGAAAATACAACATATTTCAGATTTAAACAGAACTGTAGAATAATTTCAGTTGCAAACATATTTTACACATCACAGAAATAATCAAAACAGATGCCGCTTGAGTCGTTTTTAAAAACCCCAGTGAGGAGCGTGAACCTGTTGTACCCGCTTAACATTTCTACAGTATATCAGATACAATAGTGTCTCGCGCAAGCCTTGATATGGTTTACAGTAGTGACTCAACACAAAGTAGCTAGCCTTACTGTCAACGTCTTGAAGTGTGTCGAATGAGCGCCGACGTCTACCGAGCCCTGGTCTCACTCTGTCATTGCGGGCTGCGTTCACACCCTGGGTGAATAGTACATAACAATATGTTACACTTGGGGGAACAAAGTGAATATATTAATATTTTTGTGGTATTATTTTTATATAGTCATATAGCCATGAACATACTAAAGTGCACACACTGAAAGTTTTATGTTGAGTAACCAAGATCATTTTTGTCTATGGATATTTTCCAAACAAACCATTTTGTGTCAGAAATAAGCAAACGGATAATTTATGGTACTGACTATAAACATACATGTTCAAAAACACATTTTGCTGTGTGTAAATATTTTGCACAAAATAAAAAGGGATTTAATCTGTAGCACTGATATAACTTATTGTTCAGCATTTCACACATACTCCACTACATTTATTCATCAGGTACAAGGTATAACAATACCTACATATGTAATATGATGATTATTTAGGGATAACCATGAAACATGGAACAGTCTACTACAAAATTATATCCAACTGGGCATTTACAAGAAAGTTGTAGCATTGAAAAGAGTGATTATACCGCTTAATTTCATGTTTCCCAAATTGTCTTGAATTTCAAAGAGTTAGGTAACAAAACACTTGTGACAACGTTTGTAATGAAGACATGCCAATTAAAAATGGACTCATGTTTCCCGCCTTGTCTTGAATTTCAAAGAGTTAGGTAACAAAACACTTGTGACAAGGTTTGTAATGAAGACATGCCAATTAAAAATGGACACATGTTTCTCACCTTGTCTTGAATTTCAAAGAGTTAGGTAACAAAACACTTGTGACAACGTTTGTAATGAAGACATGTCAATTAAAAATGGACACATATTTCCCGCCTTGTCTTGAATTTCAAAGAGTTATGTAACAAAACACTTGTGACAAGGTTTGTAATGAAGACATTCCAATTAAAAATGGACACATGTTTCCCACCTTGTCTTGAATTTCAAAGAGTGAGGTAACAAAACACTTGGGACAAGATTTGTAATGAAGACATGCCAATTAAAAATGGACACATGTTTCCCACCTTGTATTGAATTTCAAAGAGTGAGGTAACAAAACACTTGGGACAAGATTTGTAATGAAGACATGCCAATTAAAAATGGACACGTTTCCCACCTTGTCTTGAATTTCAAAGAGTGAGGTAACAAAACACTTGGGACAAGATTTGTAATGAAGACATGCCAATTAAAAATGGACACATGTTTCCCACCTTGTCTTGAATATCAAAGAGTGAGTTAACAAAACACTTGGGACAAGATTTGTAATGAAGACATGCCAATTAAAAATGGACACATGTTTCCCACCTTGTCTTGAATATCAAAGAGTGAGGTAACAAAACACTTGGGACAAGATTTGTAATGAAGACATGCTAATTACGAAAGGACACAAGTTTCCAGCCTTGTCTTGAATTTCGAAGAGTGAGGTAACAAAACACTTGGGACAGCCTCAGTAATGAAGACTTGGGCCCATATTTACCAACCCATTCTTATACTTACGATTAAAGAATTGACTTAGACTGCAGAAACAAGAGGGCCATGATGGCCCAAAGGGCTCACCTGAGTACTGGCAAAGATGAAAGCCTTACTGTTGTGAAAGGCTTGTGGGAATGTACGCCATAATGTCCTTAAATAATTTGTCTAGCTGATTTACTCTCATACATAGAACAAGTAAGGACCTGGATATATTTTCTCTACCCTGGTATCCAACTTTTTGCAGGCAATTTCGGAGGAATAGTGTTAATGCTGCAGTTCTGAAAGATAATGCCAACCGCTGCACAAAGGTCATGTCATGCTTGCCGGCTTGTTTCAAAGAGTACAGTGTATTGCCATTTACCCATCCTATATTGACATTCGCTTTAGATTTTATGGTCATAGACAAATTGTGCAAGTTTGGTCCAGACTGGTTAAAAATGAAGTCCCCGTCTTGCAACAAATTCATTTTTGCAATAATTTTCACGATTAAGTGGATATAACTGCTGTGGCCTGTCTCATTTGCTGCTTGTGTTGAGATCTTATGGCCATACAAAAGATGTGGAAGTTTTATCAAGATTGAATGAAAAATGAAATCTCGATGCACGAGAAAGGCAATTTCTGCATTTTTTTTTCACTCACAAAGGAACCACAACTCTGATGTTTGTTGCCCAATCTGACCCATTGTTGGCTTCTGTGCAGTTGTATGATCACATACAATCTGTGGAAGTTTAGTCAAGATTGGAAGAAAATGAAAGTTTCTATGAACATAAAAGGCAATT
The DNA here is from genome assembly GCA_027627225.1 of Congeria kusceri. Taxonomy (NCBI): domain Eukaryota; kingdom Metazoa; phylum Mollusca; class Bivalvia; order Myida; family Dreissenidae; genus Congeria; species Congeria kusceri. The sequence continues at coordinate 23,520,717 of CM051035.1, forward strand.
TTTGCAATTTTTTCCACATACAGGGAAACTCCAGTGCCTGTGGTCTAACCTTACCCATTTTTGGCTCCTGCTGAAATCTGTTGGTCACACGCAAAAGTTTTGGGCAAGATTGGAAGAAAAATGAAGTCTTAATCAAGGTAAAATGGCACTTTTTGCCTATTTTTCAATAAAAAAGAGGGCATAACTCTGGTGTTTGTGGCCCAATCCGGCCCAGTGTTGACTTCTAATGTGATCTTTTGATAATACACAAACCGTGGAAGTTTGGCCAAGATTGGTAGAAAAATGAAGTCTCTATGAACGAAAAAGGCAATTTTTGCATTTTTTCCGACAAACAAGGGGCAATAACTCTAAGGTTTCTGGTCCACTTTGGCCCATTATCAATACCAACCAAGATTTTATGGTCATACACAAGCTGTGCAAGTGAGGTCAAGACTGAATAAAAAATGTCTTTACCGCGATAACGGGCCAAATTGTTGATGGCATACGGCCGCCGCCGGAGAGGTCCGCCAATACCAATAGCTCACCGAGCACTTCGTGCTCAGGTGAGCTAAAAATATGTGAGTGTTTGCAAATATGCCCAGTACAAATGTCAATTGTATCATTAGTAAATCATTTTAAATAAAGAAAACTAAAATCTCCGTTGCTGAATACCACGTAAAAATCGAAGTAACAGCGTTCTAAGCACAGAACTGTTTAATAATATTCATTATTCTTACGTTCCAAGACCAAGAATTGTTTCGTGAATACGGGCCCTGCTAACTAACAAAGAAACAGGTGTCCCACCTTGTCCTGTCTCTCTATGAGGGAGGGTCGTGGTGAGGCGCTGTTGGCGCGGGATTTCGGAGGTAGCACAGTGGGTTGTGGGATATCAAGACCCTTCGTGTCATCATGGCCGCACAGTGGGTACCAGTGGGGCAGCTTGTCCAGGAATGCTTCTTCTACAGATGAAGAGAAAGTAATCTGGTCAAAAAATGTTTAAGAAATCAACAGTGTCACAAAAAGAGCACACATATTTAATTAAAGAAAAATATTGTGTACCCAAAAAACAAGGACAATAATGAAATATCGTCGCATGGCCTAAGTTCGTAGATAATGTAACTTCGTGGATTTCATATATTCTGTTACGTAACCAAAAACATATAAAGAACATGCTAAATTTCCATTAAAAAACCCGGATGTAACCTTGACCTACTTGTTAAAATACATTAAGTTATAAAATACTGCGTTTAAACAAGTACTCAACCTGAATACAAATTTAGGTATGTAAAATACCTAAAATTTGTAATATCCTATTAATCCAACAATATTTTATCCCATATTTCGTAAAATATTTCATATAAAAGTACACAATTTAGGTGGTCTGCATTGTTGACATGTCGTTTTGAGAGCCTCGTTTTCCTTTTTTCATAGAGATATTTAAGACCAAGAATATTTTATTGAATGTTGACTTGTACCCTTAATTAAAATAAAACTTTGGATTTGGAGATGAACCCCCAACATGTCAAACAGAAATAGTGTCTACATTCTTCTAAAGTTTTGCGAAATGTCTTTAAATGTGTCAAAACAGGCATAAACATGTAGGCAATAGTGTCAAACTCTTTGGAGTTACAGAATAAACATTGTAGAAATAGAATTAATGGCAAAATTCATATTGGATCTGTACTGCCATACTTCCCATATTATGTAGACCATGAGTTAATCATGAGCTGGAAGTATTTTACACCTATAACACATTAATTTAACTTACTCTTTTACATGAAACACACAATTTTGCTTGGCCTAAGTTGCATTGTCTTGGTCGTCTTGACACGCACGCGCTGTGTTTGGAGATGACGTAAAATCCACGAACTTACATTGTGCTAGAATTGTCGTAACAGAAATGACGTAGTACGTGGGTTTTTGCGTATGCTCAGCCATTTGTTTGAAATTTTCATGGATTTAAACATACTTCAGTATAAAATAAACCTAAGATAATGAGTCAGTGGTTTCTCTTTTGACTTTTGATAATTTTGTCAATTTATTATTTGACAATGTCTTACATCCACGAACTTAGGCAAGTCAAGGATATGTTAGTGGTCATAATTAGCAAAAGCTCACAAGCCCTGTACTTGTAAACTTTGAGCTTGGCTTAGTCAGAATAAGGGATTCTTAGTCCCAGCAATAATATAAGATTTCAAGTTTGATTGGATAAACTGCAAATGTTGATGTCTGTCATGTGCAATAAAGTTTATAGACATTCTTTATAAGTAAACCCATCATTTGGCCCCCACATTTAACCCCGATTGACCCGCTCATTTAACCCTCCACATTTGACCCTCTCATTGAACCTCATCCTTCAACAACATATTTGCCCCTTCATTAAACCACCTAATTTGCCTCCACCTTTATTTAACCCCTCATTGAAACCCAATATAACCCCCTCATTTATCCACCACACAGTTACCCCAATCATTAAACCCCTTACTTTAACCCTCTCATTTACCCCTTCACTTGAAACCCTCATTTAAACACCCACATTTACCTTCCCATTAAACACCCGCCTTTAATCCCCTCATTAACCTCTTCATTTGAAACCCAAAGTTTACCCTATCATTAAACCCCCACATTTAACCCTCACATTTACCTGCTGATTTGAAACCCCCATTTGATCCCCTCATTTGACCTCCTTGTTTGACCCCACATCTGACCCTTACCTGAGAAGTCGATGACGACCTCCCCCAGGAAGTCGTTGGCCTTGAACCTATCATAGTCCCAGACCATCACCTCCAGGGTTTTGTTACGCAGCTCTTCTATGTGCACGTTCTGGAACACCACCGTCTCGTTCCATTCAGGGTTCAGGGTACGGGCGATGTGCTTCGTGCGACGCTTGTTCTCAGCACTGGAGAATGAAGCGTGACTGTGAGTTCAAAACTTCAAAACAATGTCACAGTTGATTGATAAAATACTACTTTATATTTGCCTTTTTTTATGGGAAAATTAAGGACAACAATGGACTGTGACCTAAACAACCAAATATGCAATAAGCTCTGAATCAAACTTCTTTCTGGATAAAAAACTTCTGCAATCAAAAATACTTTATAGATCTGAAGACTTTTCCCATTTAATGTTTTTTACTATTTTGATGCCTTCCAGGTTCAACAGACAGTTGACAAATGATAAAAATTGCTTTCTTTTTAAACAAACTCCTTTATACATCTATACCCTTCTATAACAAATGATATGATCAGTGTTTTAAAACTCCAAGAGGTATCATGAATTGTCTCCCTTATATTGATAGCCCACACCCATTGTCTCACATTTTTCTACGTCCATGAATAGTCTCCCCTGCATACGGTACATACCATCTTCCAGGCAGGAGGTACAGCTTGGCGAAGGGATCGGAGAGTCCATTCAGATCCATGGGGAGGAGGTTTCGAGCCTGTATCACACGCACATTGAACTCGTTATTCTGTGGATCTTGCCATAATTGGAGCTAGAAGGAAATATACACAAAAAGTTAAAATAGACATTTGAAGCATGCCGTGGGAAACCTGGGCTTAATGCATGTGCGTAAAGTGTTGTCCCAGATAAGCCCGTGCAGTCCACATAGGCTAATCCAGGACGACACTTTCCGCTTTTATGGTATTTTCTGTTTCAAGGAAGTCTGTTCTAAAAATAAATCCTCTGTAGGCAGAAAGTGCTGTGCTGGATTAGCCTGTGTGGACTGCACAGGCTAATCCGGGACAACACTTAAAGCACATGCATTAAGCCCAATTTTCCCACGACACGCCTCATTTGTAAAAATCAGTGAGAACATAATGGGAGTTATGTATAAATGAACTGAGGATATTTAATCATAAATTAAACCATCATTATTAACATAGAGAATTTATAAAGTTGTAAAATAAATTTTTTATAAACAAATTTCAATAAGTGCAAATGCAAGTAATTTAATGCATTTGATTTACAAAATTAAACAAAAATCAGCTCACAAAGCTATTTTTATGACATGTTTACTGCTTTTAACAACATGTTGTTCTATATAGAGAGTTAAAAATATTTAAAAAACCTGACAGTTACATACAGCCAACTAGAAATAATCTGAGTTACATACAGCCAACAATAACAAGCGCTGTCAGAGGACAGCACGCTCGACTATTCAAAGTACTTCAGTTGGTACATATTTTGGAAAGTGGAAGGGGCATACATTTGTTGAAATACAAAACTGAGTTATTGCAATTATTTTATCAAATTATTCCAAGTTTCAACTTTATGCAGTTAATATCTTATGTAGTTTTGAAATTATAAGATCGTTAAATATAAACTTTAACCAGAAAATCAAAGTGAAAAAGGGGCATAACTCTGTCAAAATGCAAAACAGAGTTATAGGGAGGTTGGTCCTGACACTGGAGTTGATGACAAAGGAATTTTCCTATTTTAAAGTGAATAACTTATGTAGTTCTGAAGTTACAAATGTTTTGACTATAAACTTTAACCAGAAAATCTACGTGAAATGGGGTTATAACTCTGACAAAATACAAAACAGAGTTTTTTGGAATGTTGCCCCTGACACTGGAGTTGATGACAAAGGTATATTCCAATTTTTAAGTGAATAACTTGTGCACTACATGTATATCATTTCTATGATTCATAACAATAAACCTAAATACCTGAATGTCACCCATCTGTCTGTTGCCTCGGCTGCTACCTTTGGGAGACTGAAAAATATACGAGGCGCGTCGTGGGCAAACCGGTCTTAATGCATGTGCGTAAAGTGTCGTCCCGGATTAGCCTGTCCGGGATGGCACTTTCCGCTTTTATGGTATTGTCTGTTTCAATGAAGTGTCTTCTAACCATAAATCCACTTAAGGTGGAAAGTGTTGTCCCGGATTAGCCTGTGCAGACTGCACAGGCTAATCCTGGATGACACTTTAGGCACATGCATTAAGTCCGGTTTTCCCACGACGCGCCACATACATACGTAAGTTTGTGTTTGTGTTCCAAACTTTCTGAATAACGCGATGTCATGGGTCTGGATTATGGTATGCTTCTCTAGGAAATGACTCATTTTTTTACTATCGGAAAAGATTCTTGACTTCATCAGTACTACACAATAGCAAATGAATGTAGTGATAAATATTCAAAGTAATCAAAACTAATTCAAAGTATTGCTTATGTATTGAACTTAAGTATTGCTAATGTATTGAACTCGAAACTATGAAATTCTTAGCCACAATATTCTGCATACATACTCAAAAGTCAACATTCCTGGATACGGGATAAAACTATGGTAAAAAAATCACTAAGTCCATATTAGTTATTTGTCTTTTGTTGGTAGCAGCTAAAACAAAAATACCTTTTTTATATCTTCGTCCGATTCAGATCCCTTTCTTCTAACAAGTTCTGAAGCAGACACCGAGAGTCCCCGATGTTTGGTCGACCTCTGAACTTTAGACGGCGACAACTGCCTTTCATTGACGCCGGCGTGGTGAGACATTCTCAGAAAATCATCGAACGAGTTTGACTGCTGACTGAGAGGTTCCCGTTTTTGCGCATCCCGACTATCACTGTGTTGTTTCTCCATAATTCTCGAGACAGATCGGGTTGAGTCCTTGCGTACGGGTTTATCCATGTTTGTGGGTGCCGGCAGAGACTGTGATTGGGACTGTCGGCTTTTGGTAATACTAGCACTGGACAAATTCAGATTATGGTTATAGTTGTGCCTCTCCGAGTTCTCCGAACTACCTTGAAAATTCTGTTGTCCATGAGACGGTCTACGAAAATAATCTGAGGATGATGGGGTGAGCCTTATAGGAGCAGTTTCCAAGACAGCACCTATGGACAGTTTACCCTGGCTGCCATAGCGGTTTTTACTATTCACAGAAGATGATGAAGAGGATTTATATGCTTGGGAGGCTTGACTGGACCCAGTGTTCTTACGCCGGATGGTTGCTCGAGCCTGCGACTCGGAGGAAGTTGATGCGGGCTCAGATAGCGGAGAGCTACACCCTGAGGAGGCCGTGTTGTAGTCTTGCTGGCTGGAGGAGTGGGACATGCCAGGTGATGGCTCCTCCTCCGCAATGTCCTCCAGATCTGGGTCGTACGCTGTCTCCTCAATGTTGGAATCCTCCTCCCAGCGCTCTATACTCACCGCATGCTTCTCTTCACCCGCGTGTGTGGCTGCGGCTTAAAGGATAAACAACAAGAAAGATTATAGTACATGTAAACTCAACCTGTTATTTGACAAAACTATGCGAAGGTTTTCTGAACTTTAGTCTAACCTTTAAATTGTCTCATAATTAAATTGTGAAGAACTTTTTGTACTGAGGATAATTTCATAAAGATATGATTAAATACCAGCACGGACATATCCATGCAAATCAATACATATTAAACCACATAATGACCAGCAAATCATGTCTACATTTTATTATTAAAACTCTCTAATAGAACCACAACAATACACTAATGTTTACATTAATTGAGACATATCCTTTACCTTCCTCTGGGTCAGCAGTTTCTAGATTGTCATAAGAAAAATGGCAGCTTGTTTCCTGCAACTGTGCATCAATAAGAGCCTTCTTTGATGTACCACATCTGCAATAATAATCAATAATTTGCGTTTTCTAAATGCATTTATCGTGATGACGTATCAAGTAGGGATAGCAAAACTATTCCAATGATTGTTATTTAAATATTAAAATGCTATTCGAATATACATAAATGTGTATTACTTTTTAAAACATTAATTTAGTGATTGTAAAAAGTAGTTTTCTTTGAACGTAAAAGCAGTATTGCACCAGAAGATACATAACACTGTGTATTCAATAGATTAGCCCTGTATCATGTGTCAGACAAAGATATTGAATAATCGGTCCTTGTTTAACATGTAATTAAATCTGTGAAAAGATTATTAAACAACAGCTGTCTCTGGACAGCGCGCTCAACTATTCAACTGCTTTGTCAGAGTTATTGGCCTTTATCCCTACAAAAAAGGGCATAATTCTCCTAAAATGCAGGTCATAGTATTGTGCCTTGGCCAGTGACCTTATATAATGACATTGAAGACATGTGCAAAGTTTTAATTGAATATCTGTAGCAGATATAGAGATATGAAGTTGTTGCACGCAAACTTTAACCTGAAATTTTTAAGTAAAAAAAGGGGCATAATTCAGCTAAATTGCAGGTCAGAGTTATGGGCCTTGGTCAGTGACCTTATATAATGACCCGAAGACATGTTAAAAGTTTCAATTGAATATCTGTAGTAGTTACAGAGATATATACTCGTTGCATGCAAACCTTAAACTGCAATTTCTCAGAAAACAAAAATCGCCATAATTCTGCTAACTTGCAGGTCAGAGTAATATGATTTGGTCAGCGACCTTAGTTACATAATGACCCTGAAGACATGTGTGAAGTTTCAACTGAATATCTGTAGTAGTTACAGAGATAATGTACTTGTTGCACGCAAACCTTAACCTGAATTTTCTCTTGCATGCAAACCTTAACCTGATTTTTTTAAGTACAAAAAGAGGCATAATTCTGCTAAAATGCTGGTTACAGTTATGGCTCTCAGCCAGTGACCTTATATAATGACCCTGAAGGCATGTGTGAAGTTTCAATTGAATATCTGTAGTATAGAGATATGGAGTTGTTGCACACAAACTTTAACCTGATTTTCTAAGTACAAAAAGGGGCATAATTCTGCTAAATTGCAGGTTAGAGTTATGGGCCTTGGTCAGTGACCTCACATAATGACCCTGAAGAAATGTGTTTAGTTTCAATGGCATATCTGTAGTAGTTACACAGTAGTTACACAGATATGTACTTCTTGCACGCAAACCTTAACCAGAGCATTACGCCAACGCCAACGGCGACACCAATGAATGGGTAAGTAGTATACCTCGAACTATTCGGTGTATAGTCAAGCTATTTGGTGTATAGTCAAGCTAGAAAGGTTTTAACGCATGTATTTGGATTTTTATTGGCTTATATCTCAGATTAAGACTACGTTTGAAGATTGTTTGTAGTCATTGGGCCTTTTCTCCAAAGAAAAAACAACTCTTATTACTTTTTTCACAACTGATGGTCTCATACATAGATGTTTCCAGGCAAAATATCTGTACAAATAGTTGTTTACCTAGATATTATTAACCAGTATAATATATGCAAAACATAAACTATACAAAAGGACAAAGATTTGTATGCGAGGACAAAGATTTGTATGTGAGGACTTTATTACGTGGTCATAGAAAACGCATTTTTCACAAGTGTTGCTGCAGTGTTGTTATTTTCAACTCTCATGTACTACATGGCATGAAATAAATGTGGGAAAAGTTCAACTAATTCAGATCACTTACGGTCTTATGACCAACTCCACCTCTCCGTTCGGACCTTGAGAAATGATCTGCTGCACCTCCTCATACGACTTGCCTGTCAACTCCACGCCATTCCATTCTAGAATTTGGTCACCTGTTTGAAAACAATTCAAAGTTGTATTCTATTCATACAAATATTTTCATTATTATATCTATCTGTTTATCTCAAAGTGTTGTCGCCTATGAGAAGACGTATCGATCCACCATAAGTTTATCACACATTGCAAACATCTCAACACCTCTTTGCTCATATTTAAACTAATATGTGTTTATTTTAATTGCATAATTGATCACTGGTTTACAGTTCAGCATATGTAAACATAATCGCTATTTAATATTACGATTTATAGAACATTTGGATATGTATTCGGATATGTTGAACTTCAGATATCTCGAAGTCATTTGTGAACTCGTAGAAACTTCACGATAATGAAGTTCATTTGTACAAATAATATTTTGATGCACTTATATTATCTAAATCCTATCTATTATGAGCTGGATGCCTTAATTTACAAACAAAATATTCAAGGTTCTGAGTTTGGACGCACGTACAGTCATAAGGATGCTGCACTAAGGTATTTTATGGTACCCCGTTTCCACCTGGTAAATTTTACTCAATACAAGCATGCAAAGATCGGACAATGTAAAATTTATTTCTCATCTTAGCCGTCAGACATTCCACAAATACAAATTCAGATGATATTTAGCACCCTGAAATGTTTAAAATTTGTGCCTCCAAGAAGTTTTTCCAATACATCATACATTATGTTGCAAAGAGGTATTTACCGCAGTTGCAAATTCATATATATGTTAAGTCTTTATTGAAACAAGAGCTGTTGAAGGAAAGCGCGCATGACTTTTCTTGTACTTGTCAGACTTACTGGCATTTTTTTTCTTAAACAAACTGTATGGATAGTAGGGGCCAATTAAACAAAGTTAATTTTGTTCTCAAGTTACTGAGTGGAAAGCATTTTTCTAATTTCAAATCAGTGACTGTGACCATGACCCCACCAACCCCATTACAATCACATGCTATGTCTAGTTAATTTGTTCTTGAGTAATTGAGCACAAACTGTTTTTTCTATTTTTAGTAACAGTGACCTTGACCTTTACACCACCCATCCCACCCCAAATGTAATCCCAAGTAAAGTATTACGGTAGGCTATCTATGTATTAAAATTCATTCTCTAGTTAGAGCGTGGAAATCAAAAGTTGATGACGCAACCCCACCCGCGGGAATGTAAAATTTTTAAGTGTAAAAAGGCCCATAACTTTGACAAATTTCAAACTAGAGTTAGCAAAATTGGCCTATGGGTTTATTTTAATATAGGGAATAAGTGTTTTAAGTATGAATGAAATCCCTTAAGCCATTCCTGAGAAACTAGCTTACAGAAAAACTTTAACCTATCTAAATAGCTTATATGTAAAATTTCCAAGTGTAAAAAGGCCCATAATTTTGAAATTTTTTAAACTGGAGTTATCAAAATTGGCCTATGGGTTCATTTTAATATAGGTAATAAGTGTTTTAAGTTTGAATGAAATCCCTAAAGCCATTCCTGAGAAACTAGCTTACCGAAAAACTTTAACCTATCCAAATAGCTTACATGTAAAATTTCTAAGTCTAAAAAGACCAATAATATTTACAAATTTCAAACTAGAGTTACCAAACTTGGCCTATATGTTCATTTTAATATGGGGAATAAAAGTTTGAATGAAATCCCTCAAGCCATTCCTGAGTAACTAGTTTACCGAAAAACCGACGCCAATGCCGGGGCGAGTAGAAAAAAAACAAATTCAACAGCAATACATAACACATTAGACTCTCTCAGCTCATACCTTCGTTCACCTCCCCGTGTATCCGGTCGGCCACGCCTCCCTTGAAGATCATAGACACAAAGGCCCCGACTTCGTTAGACCCAGGGATGTATTTCCCTCCAACTATCTTCATGCCAATGCCGTTGCCTGGGCGACCTGATTAAAAATAACTTAAGGCATCAGATCTGATATGTAACGGGTATGAGAAGAATAAACATTAAAATTATATCAACACATGATGAGAAAATATTTAATTGCAGCAAAGTTGGCTATCTAAGCATTTTCACAAATATTGCACTTGCAACAAAAGCCAATTTTACTAAGGAATGATCTTTTTCAGAATCTAAGGAATATATTTTTCTTTATATTTTCTTTTAAGCTAGCATCAGGAAATGTCAACCAGAGTTATATATCCACCATTACCAACAAGTATTTACATTTAAAAAATTAAATTTTTAAAATGTATGTTGTCATTTCACTTTATTTTTTGCACAAGAGTAAGAAATGAATTTTGATTGGCAAGCAAAAATAGGTAATATTCCAAATTCTCCTATTTCATTCTTAAAAACACATACAACTAAATTAATAATTCATCAATGATGAAAATAAAGTCCACTTAATTTCTGGTATATCCATACCTTTGCCATATTTCTCTTTTGGGTCAGTAGTCAGCAATATTCTCTTCACTGGGAAGTTGTATTTCTTTGGGAATGATGGAGGGGGCTGTAAATGGAAAAGCAATAAAATATAAATTCTAACATGATACTCACTAATTTTTCTATAGAAAAAGAACAAAATTATCGTTGTTAAACAACCCATAAACAACGCAAAAAGAAGTCCCGATTCTGAGCGGAGCACAGTAAAAAGTAGTTCCAATAACAATTGCCAAAATATATGTCAAATCATGTTAGAATCAAAATATGTTCGCACTATCGATGTTTATCGGCCAATAAACAACCCTTTGTTGTTCTGATGCATGGCTATTAACGCCCTCGGGGTTTAATTCCTAGGCATCAGAACTCCAGATCGTTGTTATATCAAAATTTATTTCCTAATTAAAACATGAAAAACTGCTAAAATAATATGTTCAATGGCATAGTGAGTCTGTCATTAGTTTCGATAAAATAAATAACATATCAAAACACTTATGAAAAGCATTTTTGTGCTATCTGCATTTCTGAGTTTTGGGAATGTGTGACTAGTTTTAGAATGTGCTGAGTACCTGATTTGATATTTGTTTACGGGTATCTGTGCAATTGTGTTACTTGAACTTCTATATTTTGATTTTTAAATGATACAAGCTTCGTGTTGAACTCAAGTTCCTCTTCAAGCAGCCATCTTAGTGTGAATAAAAGCAAATTTTGAACAGACTTATTTGTTGTTACAATCAATTAACTAATAACAAGAGGGCCGTGAGGGCCCTAGGACCCTCACCTGAGACCTTGTTACCCACTTGGAATTTGCATCCCCGAGGCATGGCTTATTTTTATCCCAGGGGCATAATATGAACTATCTTGAACAAACCTCTGGGCCTTGCAGTTTCAGATTAGACCCCAGGGGCATAATTTGAACAATATTTGTAGAGGACCACTAAACCGATGTTACATACCAAATACCAAACCTCTAAGGATTGTGGTTTCAGAGGACAAGTTTTTTTAAATTCATTTTGCTATTTAAGTCTATATAAACCATGTGACCCTTGGGGTGTGGTCAGTTTTGACCCATGGGGCATAATTTGAACACTCTTTGTAGAGGACCACTTGAGGATGTTACATACCAAATACTAAACCTCTGGGCTTTGCGGTTTCAGAGGAGAAGATTTTTAAAGACATTTTGCTATTGAAGTTGATATAAACCATGTGACCCCCGGGGCGTGACCAGTTTTGACCCCAGGAACATCATTTGAACAATCTAGAGGACTAATATATGATTTTACATACAAAATAAGAAAGCTCTGGACCTCGCAGTTTCTGAGGAGAAGATTTTTAAAGTTATTTTGCTATTAATGTCTATATAAATCATGTGACCCCTGGGGCGGGGCCAGTTTTGACCCCAGGGGCATTATTTGAACAATATTTGTAGAGGACTACTATAGGATGTTACATACCAAATATGAAACCTCTGGGCCTTGCGATTTCAGAGAAGAGGATTTTAAAAAAAAATTTGCTATTTAAGTTTATATAAACCATGTGACCCCCGGGGCGTGGCCAGTTTTGATACCAGGGGCATAATTTGAACACTCTTTGTAGAGGACCACTATAGGATGTTATATACCAAATATGAAACCTCTGGGCCTTGTGGTTTCAGAAGAGAAGATTTTTAAAGTCATTTTGCTATATATTCTATATAAACCATGTGACCCCCAGGGCGTAGCACATTTTGACCCCAGGGAAATAATAAGAACACAATTTGTAAAGGACCACTTATGGATGTTACATGCCAAATATGAAACCTCTGGGCCTTGCTGTTTCAGAGGAGAAGATTTTTAAAGTCATTTTGTTATATATTCTATATAAACCATGTTACCCCTGGGGCGTGGCCAGTTTTGACTGCAGGAGCATAATTTGAACAGTATTTGTAGAGGACCACTATAGGATGTTACATACCAAATATGAAACCTCTGGGACTTGTGGTTTCAGAGGAGAAGATTTTAAAAGTCATTTTGCTATATATTCTATATAAACCATGCGACTCTCGGGGCGGGGCTCGTTTTGATCACAGGGGCATAATAGGAACAAACTTTGTAAAGGACCACTAAAGGTTGTTACATACCAAATATGAAACCTCTGGGCCTTGTGGTTTCAGAGGAGAAGATTTTTAAAGTCATTTTGCTATATATTCTATATAAACAATGTCACCCCCCCCCCCTGGCCCGTTTGATCCCAGGGGCATATTTGAACAAACTTAGTAAAGGACCACTAAAGGATTTTACATACCAGATATGAAACCTCTGGGCCTTGCGGTTTCAGAGGAGAAGATTTTTAAAGTCATTTTGCTATATATTCTATATAAACCATATGACCCCCGGGGCGTGGCCAGTTTTGATACCAGGGGCATCATTTTAACAATCTTTGTAGAGGACCACTAAAGGATGTTACATACCAAATATGAAACCTCTGGGCCTTGTGGTTTCAGAGGAGAAGATTTTAAAAGTCATTTTGCTATATATTCTATATAAACCATGTGACCCCGGGGCGTGGCCCGTTTTGACCCCAGGGGCAAAGTTTGAACGATCTTTGTAGAGGACCACCATAGGATGTTAAATACCAAATATGAAACTTCTGGGCCCTGCGGTTTCAGAGATTTTTAATAGTTTACACTTTTTAAATCTATTTTTAGCTCTGGTGACCTACATATGCAGCGGACTGTAATGATTTGAACAACTTTAAAAGAGGGTCACCTAATGATCATTCCTGTGAAGTTTGGTGAAAATCTGCAAAGTGGTTTAGGAGATGTTGTTTGAATGAAAAGTTGACGACACACACGCACTCTGAACAATGGGCGATCACGGGAGCTTACCATCAGCACTTTGTGCTCAGGTGAGCTAAAAAAATAGTTGGTTTAAGTTTAAATAGTGCCATAAACAAAATTTAATATAAATACACATTATATTTAATGCCCAAGCAGCTAAACTTTCATTCGGTGCCTAAAAAACGAAAGCAATACCGGTAGGTTTAAAATCATTAAATTATTCTGGAGAACAATGACAAATGAACACTTACGGTAAATAATAAAAGACAAGACTACTTTTAAGAGGAAATGATTTAATGTACCAATAACAATACATTTGTGACAAGTTCTCTCTTTTTTTTTTTTCATCTCGTAAAACTTAACCTCTAGAAATGAGGCATGTCGTGGGAAACCTGGGCTTAACGCATCTGCATAAGGTGTCGTCCCCAGTCCCCAAGGCTTATCTGGGACAGCACTTTCCGCTTTTATGGTATTGTCTATTTCAAGGAATTTTCTTCTTAACATAAATCCACTGTAGGAGGACAGTCCACACAAGCTAATAAAGGACTGCACAGTTTAATCCGGGATGACACTTAATGCACATGCATTAAGCTTAGTTTTCCCACGACACGCCTCATATGTTTACCAACTTAAACATGTAACTTCAGTGTACTTCACAAAGCATCCCTACCTGTTTTTTGCGCTCCAACTGTTTGAGAATGGTGATGCCTCCCTCCATCAAATGTTTCATTATCGGTTCATCTGCGTCGACACTGTTGTCACTCTCTACACGATACATTCCGTTCATTAAATCTAGCAATCATAGTAGCATACACTTATCATCAAATCTAATAAGAACCAATACAATCATAAACATACATTGAGATACATTATGGCATTTCATGCCAATTTGCTGATAAGCTGTTGTGATAAGCTGTTGTGAAATAAAACAGACAAAATTTACTAAAGATCAATGTCAGTGAAAAACAATTAAGCACACTCATAAAAGTTTCAAATGTTTAACGTGATTCTGTACAGTGATGGAATGTACCGATTTTTAAACCGTTTAATTTGAAAGAGAAGTATTAATGTTTACAGCATTTAATTTGAAAGGAGGGTATTTCAGTGTGAACAATGTACCTTCTATGCCAACATTAAATTCTGCAGACACAGGACGGCTACCAGTTCCGATTTCGTGAATGATTCGTCTCGATCGAGCCTTCACGTCCAACAACAGAGGCATTGCAGGGGTGCGATCACACAGCGGACTTGATTCCGCATCAGACGCCGGTCTGTTGTTATTTTCCAAGTCGGCTTTCAATATTGGCATGTTCGGTAACGTTGCACTTGTACACAACACTTTGTCTTTACCAACGTTTACATTCCCTGTGGAATAGGAATACGTGTCTGAATTTGATTTGGTAAGCTGTGGAACGAAAGCACTCTTTTCGCCAAAATCTGCACTAAAAAGAAATGGGGAGGAAAACGAGGAAAGCCCTTCGAGTCTTTGTCGCAGAAATTCCTCCTGTTTGTGAGCAAGATATTCACTTGAGCTGTAATTGGCTTGACCTTGAAATAACGATTTATCTGGTAGAAAATCATCATCAGCATCATCATCGTCGTCATCAATGGGTTTAATAATCCCAGTAGGTATTGGACGGGGATGAAATGGATGGATATTCATCCGTGTTGATATCTCATCACAGCTTTGAGCTATTTGTTTCTTTGAAGCACCTATGCTTGATCTCGCTTCCTTCAACTTGGCTTCCCGTTCGAGCAATTGTCTCTTGCGTTTCTCGATTTCAAACTGGAGCTCTCGTCGTTTTTCCTCCCTCTGTCTCGTCTCTTCATCCTCCTCATTCTGTGGTAAATTGCCCTCGGAATGACTTGAAATAAGGTGCGGCTGAATTGACGTGCCTTTCGCTGGCTTGTCATTTTCTGAATACTGGAATTGAGCATTGTTGTCGTAAAACAGTTTTGTATAGTCTGAAGGCTTCATTTTCTTGCACAGTTTATTGCTACCTTTCACCGGTTCAGACCTAATGCTATCGGTATCACTTACTCCAGATAGGGAACTATCATCAGTTCTCGATCCTTTACTGTCTTCTCGGTGAGCAATCTGCATCTCAGACTCAATGTCTTTGTCTTCTTTGATTGGCGAAAACTTCGCGACCATAGGATCTGAAGATTGTCTTTTGTGCCGTGCTCGGCGGTTTATCATTTGTGGCGATGTTCTGGAATTTGAGGTATTACGTTTCTTTCCATTTGATTTACTTGATACACCAATTTTCAATTCTCCCAATTGGAATTTCAGAACTCGCAATTCTTCATAGTCGTCTATTTTTCTTCTCCGACCTTCCGTGACCCTCCGTAATTCATCCTGCAGTCTTCGTTTCAATCCTTTCATCGCCGTGGTGATCGGTTCCCCATAAATACTAATCAGTGAGTCAATAATTGCATCCGTTTCATTCAGGTAGGCTTCCTTAACAAGTTCTTCATTTGATTTGAGGGACTGTGTATCAATGTCAGGAGGAATATTCACTTCCGAAACCTCTACAACTCGTGCAGTGTCTGCGCTCTTTGGTTTTATGTAGTTACCATTCTGCTTGTCGATGGATGGCTTGTCAAGATTGTTAATCTGCTTCTTGCGTGTAATGCTGGCCACTTCCTTGTCATCCTCGTTCATTGAAGAGTCATCACTTGTCCCAGACGATGCGGATGATTTCCCTTTGTGGATTCTGTGAAGGCAAAAAACTATTTCTTTAAACATTTTCACTTCATTTATGAAACTTACATGACTGCCCCGTTTAATGAGTAACTACTAAGAGCAAAGTTGACAAGAAGACTGAAAACCAAATTTATTTGGTAGACTAATGTAAAGTCTTTGCCCGGATTCACATTAAAATCCTTCAATTCGAAACATTCCTTAAGTTTGTGATTGTTTCATGTATACATGTAGGTCATTTAACGTGACAGTGTTTCAAACAAGTATAAATTGCTTAGATGTTTCATTTTTTACCCTTCAATAAATAGAAATCATTGAATTTCATATATAAAATTTGATCATTCAAGAACAACCTTGATTAAGATTCCCATTACGAGCTTTGTGAATACCAGCCAAGAACAAACAGTGTGATTTGAGTGCCTTAATGATTTTCTAATGAAAACTTAACTATAACTATTCTGATTTATTTATACCTCAATTTTGTCGACAATGATTAATTCCCATTACCCAAGAAAGAGATATTTTGACTGTCAAAAACGTTTTCTACCTTTTTGACATGTGACCAAGCGAAAGTGACTGTCAGTCATGTGACTGCGCTGATATCACTATTTAATGTGTAAACAAACAAATCTCTTCGACAGTAACTGTCAGAAAAAATGTATGTCAAGGTTTTTTTTAAGTGTTTCTAAAGAAGAAATAAGATTTATACACTACTGATGGACAGATTTAAACAAAAATTATGTTCGGTTTTATAAAATAAATATTATTACGGCATCGTGTGTGGCACTGATATTGACAACCCTCGAAACAGAATGTCACCACTCTGCTTTAACCTCAGGTGACATTTTGCCATGGGTTGACAATATCAATGTCATACACGATGCCATATCCTACTTGTGTATTTATATAATATCATGCTCATCAGCATCACAACAACAAACAAGAGGGCCATGATGGGCCAAAGCGCTCACCTGAGAACTGGTAAAATTGAAGACCATCCTGTTGTGACAGGTTTGAAAATTAAGGTATCTGAACAATATGCAAAGGGGGATAGGATCAATTTTGATTTAAAACATCAGTTAGTGCAATGGGCTAACTAAAGTACGAGTTGGGTAGTGGATGTGCGGTTTTTTTCGTTAATAGTTCTCAAATCATTTTTCTCAATATTCTTACCTGACCTTTTTCATTAAGTCAGTGACAATTCTGGAAAATGCAGAAACAGTAGATTTTGATGTCTTTTTCGCAGACAGTCTTGGAGATCTAGTTGCAATGTGATAATTGTGATGGCTGTGCTATAAGGTAAAGTTGTGCTTTTTCTTTGATAATTTTCTGTCCAATGATGATAAAGGATGTTAATGCAGGCTCTGAAGCCATCAATGTTGCATGTACAAATAACTGCATGCAAGGTTTGCAAGTGTTGGAAATCAAATTTTATCAATCAATTTTTATGGTCATACGTAAAACGTGTAAGTTTGGTCCACATTGAATCAAAAATCCTGTGTGCAAGCCAATCATTGATAACTTGCTGTTTTTTTCCAAACACAAAGGGCAATAACTCTGGTGTTTCTGGCCCGATCATGCTTATATTCGACTTCACCTGTAGTCTTACGTTCATAGATAAACTGTGCACGATTGGTGAAGATTGGATGAAAAATGAAGTTTCTATCCTGAATAATGTCCATTTTTGCATATTTTTTTCACAAACAAAGGGCAATAACTCCAGTGTTTCTGGTCCGATCTTGCTTATATTCGACTTCAACTGTAATCTCAAGGTAATAGACAAACTGGTGAAGAATGGATGAAAACTGAAGTCTCTATCCTGAATAATGTCCATTTGTGTATATTTTTTTAATAAACAAAGGGCAATAACTCTGGAGTTTGAAACACGATCTGACCCATTTTTGGCGTCTGCTGAGATCTGATGGTCATACACAAACTTTGAAAGTTTGGTTAAGATTGGATGGAACATAAAGTCTATAAGTTGGAAAAGGGCATTTTTGCACTTGTTTTGCATAAAAAAGGGGCAATAACTCTAGTTTTACTGGTGTGATCTCTCCCATCCGAGATTTTATGGGTAAGATTCGATAAAAAGTGAAGTCTCCAGCATTAATACGAACCCAATTGTTGACGGCACACGGACCAGGGACGACGCAGGAGAGGTCCCCTATACCAATAGTTCACCAAGCACTTCGTGCTCAGGTGAGCTAAAAATTTATCACATTTAAACAAGGTTATTCACCGATTATCTGCCCTTGGTGGTGGTTTTCTTGGCAGTAGAGGACGCTGCTTTGTTTTAGCAGACGTCACCTGGTTCTGCTCTTCCTCTGGAGGAATTGGAGGTAGTTTTCGTCTAACTTTCTTCATTTCCTTTGGTTTATGGTCCCGTGCTTGCGGAGATGACTGTTTACTCTTCGTATGATGGTTAATGTTGTCCTGAAAAATAATTACAACCACAAAATGGGATTCAATGACAGATCAAATTTAATGATTTATTTCTGTGAACTTCTAGAAGATACTTTGAATAAATACCTTCAGTTACTTGAATCCTTGCTTTCTAAGTATTGATTGTTCCATTAGTTTAAATGTCAAACTAGACATGTGTCGGTAGGACACGGATGCCCCCACATTCTGCTGGTTGTCAGAAAACTGATGTTGGAAAAAACTGCACCAAAAAACCCAGGTGCACAAGTTCACATGATGATTAATATATTTATAAAGTTTCATCACTCTAGCAGTAATACTTTTTGAGTTACGTGCAACACAATTTCAATGTTGGAAAAAACTGCACCAAAATACCCAGGTGCACAAGCCTCGATGCTGATGAATATGTTATATTAGTAAAAATAAGTAAGTTTCATCACTCTAGCAGTAATACTTTTTGAGTTACATGTGACACAAAAATCTAATTGACAGACAGAAGGGACAAGGGCAAATCTATATGCCCCCCCCCCTCTAAAGTGGTAGCATAAAAATATGTGTCATTATTGTAGACTCTTTTCCCTTAATTATTGTTAATCATTATCATCATCATCATCATCATCATCGAGCAAGGATTGCAAGATTTATGCATCACCTAAGTGAAACATTTGCAATAGTTTCCAATAGATCTAGAAGAGCTTCATAATGCTCTGATCTACAATGAAACTGCTCCACACAACAATAAAACCATCATTTCCAGTACACATTCTTGTTGCATAAAACATTTTATGCATTTCTTATCCAACACGATGACAGCTTTTAGTTTACTGGAGGCATCTTGAGAGCATAATTCATTTCATCCATGGCAAATGGTTCCCCCAACATGTCTTGGCCTATGACTGACAGACATGTGTTGCATTGCTTATATCATCAACAGTATCTCAAGGGTGAAATTATATTTAGGTATATTGTTGATATTTAAGAAATAATTTTCTATTTAGAATTGTTTATTGGCTAATAAACAACAATTTTGAGTTCTGATGCGTATGAATTAAACCACAAGGATGTTAGCCCAACTAGTTTAATATATGCGCATCAGAATGAAAAATCATTGTTAATTTACAAATAAAAAATGATCAAGCAAAAATTATTTGGATTCTAACATGACCAGACATAATATTCTGCAATTACAATGCAAACTATATTTTAAAGTTTTAGAACTACTTTTTTGAGTTGTTTATTGGCAATTTAACAACAGAAATTTAATGTGCGTCATGTTAGAAGAGCCGATAAACAATGAAAAGCCAAACATTATTTTGATTCTAACATGACCTGACAACATTTTCTGCAATTACAATGTGAACAATATTTTACAGTTTCAGAACTACTTTTTGGGGGGTTGTTTATTGGTAATTTAACAACGGTGAATTTTGTTCATTGTCAATAAAAAACTCCGCTTGTGTCATGTTAGAATAAACAACAATGTCTATGACTTAGATGCACTGACAAAATGAGGCACTCTTCATGTTTGTCTGAATACAAAGACAGGATAACAAAACCATTAAAATGTTTCCTGCTTTACATTATACCATGTAACTTGGGGAAAGACAATAAATAATGTTGTCAGAACTTTAGGTCCTACCCTTTTTTCAAAATGAATGTATTTGGTTTAATAATAAATTATAAGTATTTATGTCATTTGTACATGAACTTTATTTTGGAAAGAAAATATGTTTAAAGTATATAACTTAGTTCAGCTCTGGAATATTGTTATATATCATAACGTCGCCACCTGACTTTGTAACCGAAATGTAAGCATCGATAACTTCCAAGAGCCACAGGTATATGTGACGGACTTTATAGGCGTACATGTGACAGACTTTATATGCGTACATGTGACAGACTTTATATGCGTACATGTGACAGACTTTATATGCGTACATGTGACAGACTTTATATGCGTACATGTGACAGACTTTATATGCGTACATGTGACAGACTTTATATGCGTACATGTGACAGACTTTATATGCGTACATGTGACAGACTTTTATATGCGTACATGTGACAGACTTTATATGCGTACATGTGACAGACTTTATATGCGTACATGTGACAGACTTTATATGCGTACATGTGACAGACTTTATATGCATGCCTACTACAACATCAGCGACAAACTCCGTTTTCCTTAAGCAGTTGTTTATACAAGACGCCTCAAACAATGAAGTTAATCGGTCAATTATCCGGTGGACATTAAGTTAAGCTAATCTTACCCCAAAGTGACCATTTCAAATATTGTGCATGTGCAACTGAGAATTCATTCTTTAAAGCAGCAGTCCAGAAATATGTTAATAAAATAAAACTTTGCAGAAATAGTTTCTAATGGATATCTTACCGATCAAAATACAAAAAAACGCATTGAAATTGGTAAAATAATAACGTTTTGGTAACTTCTATCGTATAGTTTCTGTATGCAATAGCTGGTGATACCTCTGGAGTATAATCGGCAAATACATAAGTGTATATTTTGTTCGTACCAAGTATTTTCGAACATTGACATTATTAAATGCATTTCTTAAATAAGAAACGGGTTTCAGTCCAATAAACGGCATTAATGTTATTTAGAACTAATGCCATTTTAAGATGATTTGAATTATATTCTATGGACTGCGGCTTTATATAATTGAGTTAAAATATGACAGTATGCAGTAGGACTTGCAGTTCATGAATGTCAATACTTGGTAACAACAATTATAAACTTATAATTCTATATTTTTGTAAAGATTAGTAGATTCACATATGGGTACTTAAGCAACTTATACGACAATTGTTAATGGCATAATAAATAAGATGTTAAGTGCAAAATAATGTATTTATTCTTTAAAATAGTAAATTTATGCTGAAAAATATTATTTAAAAAACAATAACATCACAAGGTTAGGCAACAGGAACCATTTATCAATACACTGAAATAGAGAACTTTGGCACTTCTTCTTCCGAAAACAGACTAAAAATTGATGACACAGCGCACAACTATGGAAACTTAAATCTTAAATATAAAGAGATAGCACAGTTTTGCACTTGGAGAGTTCTGGGAATAAAGTCCCTATCCTGGCACTGCAGTACAAACACACCCTGCTGTGCACTGGCTGCACAGCCAACAGACTAATGGTGCGCCAACTGCCAATCAATAGTTAGGACTAGAATGTCTGCAGAATAAACCATTCAATGGTGTTGATCTTTGATTGTCTGCTCATGTTCTGCTATGAGCAATTAAATTTAATATTACAGCATTGATTACTGATTCATAATTCAAGTGTTTTATTTATTGGCAATTTTTACATCCTCAATGTTTAAATATTTAGCATACATGTCTTTTGACTGTAAACATGTAAACTGCAATAAATCAATCAGATTTTTGGATAAATGTTAAGATTTCTCACATATCTGAAATAAATATACTATTAAAACAAAAGCATTGTACTCCTTCCCTTAGAACAGGAATGTCATTTGACAGATTCAAACCTAATTCATTAATTTAAAAAGTCACATAGTGGCATTTTGTTTCTGATATAAAATCAAATTGCACCCTTGCTAGAAAGAAAATAATTGCTCCCTGAAGCCAAAAGCCTACACCTTCCCCATCAACCCAAGAAGATGGTCTTCATGGGAAATTTTTTATTTAAATCAATGAATGCTCACTATTATGACACTGTAATCAAGAAATGGCCATGTAGTGGATTCAAATTATCTCCAGGAAAATTTTCAGTGAATTGGTGGGTGTTGTAACAGTAATTAATTCTTTTTCAAGCACAATGAAGTCATTTAAGTGAAAAAAACTGGAATTTATAGAAACCTTCTAAAATTGCAAAAAATTAATACATCAATATAGAATTTAATAAAAATAAATTGTTCAATACAACATGTTAATAAGGAATTGTTTAAAACAACTACATCAACAGAAAATTTTATAAAATTAGAATATACCATTTAATGTTCATTTTGGCATAACAGGTATAAAACAGTTTCTAATTTTGTTTAAATATATTTTATTGTGAACAAACCAACATTAATTTAAGTTATTTGTGTAGATATTTCTGCTTGTACTCTTATATTTACAGAAACCAAGTAAATTTACCTTCATTGGAATTATAGGTACAGTATTTAAAGCTTTTCTTTTAAACAATAACTTTTGGTGAGTCATATATTGTTAAATATTAGGCAATTACATTACTCAAAATATTCAAAAGTAAACAAAATGTACCTGTCTTGATAATCCAGCAACACACTGGCAATATACAATGATACAAACTTCAGAGAATATCAAAAACACCAACAAATTCTCACCCAATATAGCAACATATGTTTCAGTATAAATATATTGACCTTGAACAAAAAGAATCAGAGGGCATGCATCACACCTATTGTTGGTCTCACTCTGGGTAGGAAATTACAAATTCATCACAACTGGTTCAGAATAAAATACAACGTTGCATATTAACATTTATTTTTTGGATTTTTGGTTTACTGTTTACAAAAAAAAACACAATGCACACACAAAAACCAACAAAATCAAACATGTGTGACTGACAAAAAGTTAATAAATGAAAAATATTTGATGGTTATTTTTTTACTGGCTATTTATAAATTTTAACAAACAATACACCAAGGGTAACAAATTCGCCATATTTTCATTTTCTTATTACACTTCGTAAATATCAAAAACAATTTTTAATGACAGATTACATAGTGCTGCAATCATAACATTTCATAAAATATAATGTTTTCTTTTTAATTAAAATAAACAAATTCTCATATGGTCCATTTAGATGAAGGATTGGTAGTTATAATAAATAATATGGTGTTGATTAACCTAACAGTTTGTGGGCAAACTGTGAAAACAATCAAAGTGGCGTGTGATTTGAATTCCTACACACATAGCTGATCTGTCAAAAATGTTTACAGTAAACGATTCTAAGAATGAGTGATTGGAATCAGTCCTAAAAATATGTGTTTATTAATCAGAGCCAAAAGTGACTGATTTATCAAATAATCATGACGAAATATGTGGATTGTTATTGTTCAGTAGAAATCATTTTTACCAACTTTGTCAATTTATTTTGTTAAACTAGCTCCTATAGTTTAAACAAAAATGGTTTGAATTTGCAGTATACACAAAAATGGAATTTTTAACTGCTTGACTTTAAAAGACTGAACATAATATTATTAATATTCGACACTTATTCTGGGAGTGCCCCACTACAATGTACATTATAAGTAACATTGTTCCCCTACTGTAACATACGAAACTTTATTCTTGGTTATACAGAACCAAAAAGTGATGCAGTGAATAATCTGTTAGTTTATACTAAACTTTACATATACCAGTGCAAAATATCTGGATCATTGCCTTCTATCGAAGGCGCAAAAAGTTACATAAAATTGAAATTCGAACATCAGAAGAATTCAGCACTTTTAGGAAAATATATCGATAATTTTGAATCATGACAGCATGGAAAGATATTCTGGATAAAACTTCATATCTTACTCCTAGATCAGACGTGTAGTTAATATAAAGCAATCCCACTATTGACTACAATTTTGTTTTTCACTCATAAACTCCAATGTTAGTTATGTCCCATTTTCCAACCTATAAGAAGAATGCTGTTGTATCTCCCTTACAAAAGGCTTTATCTGCTTGTATACAATAAATTACTACAATTTTTTTTGTTTTTTTATTGTGGGCGTTAATACAACTCTTTCCCTTGTATGTAACTGTTGTGATTGCTTCCGGTATTAAGGAAAAGTATTGTTACATATAAAAATTGTCCACTGAAACGATTTCAAACATTTGCTGTAATTAAGAATGTTTTGTTGTTTTGAAGCTAAACTATTCAGCCATTCACTTTTGTTTGCGTGTTTGTTATTAACATTCACCTCTGCAAAAATCAGTAGCCTATGCTCTAACATTAATTACATAAATGTCTCGTTTTTGCCTGTTGGTCATGTTGGTCAACTAAAAAAAATGTATATTATGCTGATATTTGTTCTTTTTTGATCTGATATTTCAGAAATACTGCCAAAATCCCCAAAATGTTTTTTTTTCTAGCAGTTACTGTCTTTGTTAAATATCATTTGTACCGTTGTGATACAGAGTATGTCAAAATTCATCCATATTCTATCCTTCTGTTGTTCTTTTTTCTTTTTTTTAACTTTTTTTTAGTAATATGTATTTCTCACCTTTTTCTATTTGTAATTTTTCCCTGTCCTTTTATCCCATATTTTCAATTGTCGTTCTTGAATTATATAAGCTGTTGAATGTCTGAATGTTTGATGATGATATTTGTATACTGCCATATTATATATATACAAATAACACTTATCAACATTGAAAAAAATAAATAAAAAAATAAATAAAAAATAAAAATATTATTAATATTTACATAATAATATTATATATACAAAGGCTTTAAATACATACAATGTAGAGTAAAACAATGACACCCCCTTCACAATGTAGTGATTTATCGGTAATGCATGTAATTTAAAAGACATAATGTCTCGAAACTAAACTAACTTCAAGTTTTTTTATATAAAGAATTACTTGTTAAAGAGGGTATTACGATCTAGTCAAATTTTTATTGAGATATATGAAAGTACAATTAAACCGATAAAACGTTGATGAATAACAAACTAGAATAAAAGTTCAGAAGAACTGATAATTGAAAATCCTGGAAATTAGAGCTTTACACCGTTAAAATACTTTTCGTCTTCCAGTCGAAAACTCATTCATGTGCAATTTTGGGAAATCTCCAATATTTGTTGCGTGTTGACTAATCCATACTACATGCATATAAAAGTATGAAATCCTTTAGTGGAAACAATGACAACCTATCAAGGAATGTTTTCAAGCATTTTATTTTGCATTAGATGTACAATGTATCATATTTATAATACATTTAAACCTTTAGAACTGCAAAACACTATTTTATTTTTTGACTACAGAATACAGTTTTGGCCAAAAGTACTACCAGTGACATGTACAAATTTCGTCGATTAATTTTTCCCATCGTCATCGTCACGTCATGGCTCTGTTCGTCATGATTATTTGACGAAATGATTAATCAGCCCATCACTACAAAGAATGTTGGTTTCCAAATAAAATAAATATTTATAAATCCTTGTCACTAACACAATCTTCCTTTTCATGATCATCACCATCACTGCCACCGCCGTCCCTGCCATCATTGCATCTTCATCATTACCATCACTGCCACCACCGTCCCTGCCATCATTGCATCTTCATCATCACCATCACTGCCACCGCCGTCCCTGCCATCATTGCATCTTCATCATTACCACCACCTTGGTCTATCACCACCACTACCACCATCATTACCGACATCATCAATATCATCATCATCATGATCATCACAATCACTGCCACCGCCGTCCCTGCCATCATTGCATCTTCATCATTACCACCACCTTGGTCTATCACCACCACCACCACCATCATTACCGACATCATCAATATCATCATCATCATCACCATCGTCATAGTCAGCAGAATTTTTTTTATTGTTAATTATATACTGTTACATATACTGTGTCAGACATATACACGTTACATACATACCAACAAACTTTCAGAAACAGATGTGTTAAGCAGAAATTGTAAACAATGATTTACATATTCCACATAAATAATGACCACAACTTCAAATAGTGGGACAAGCAGAATAGTATAAATGAGGCGTGTCGTGGGAAACCCAGACTGAATGCATGTGCATAAATGTCATGCCATAAAGTGTATTCTGGAACAAACATTTCCGCTTATATGGTATTTTCTGTTTCAAGGAAGTCTCTTCTACACATAAATCCACTGTAGGCAGAAAGTGTCGTCTCAGATTAGCCTTTGCAAACGGCACAGGCTTATCCGGGACGACTTTTTACGCACATGCATTAAGCCCGGTTTTCCCACGACACGCCTCAATCATATTCTACAACTCATTTTCCATGGCAACCATAGAACACAACCAGACAAGTTACTCACAATCACTGCAATTTGCACGGATAAATCCCCATTTGGAATCACGATATGATTGACATCTCTTTTATGACTATCTCCACAATATCCAGGGAGAATTAAACACACACTCAATGAATAAAGAACACACAATACTTTGTACCACCACTTCTGTCACAACCTGCACGTTATAATGTTAAAATTCACAAACCATCAATAGGTCTCTGACATACTGTCACCTGACCTTTTCTGAATCAATACCTATAGATAAATTCCATTTTCACACAATTTACACAAGCATTATTACCATTATTGGAAACAGTATGTACGTTTCCCTCCATTTACAGAAATGAGTGATGCCTCCCTCTTTCAGTATGCTCAATAATCAATAACGCCTTCAAAGAAGCTGCCAAAGAGCTGTGGCACCCTTATTACGATACTGATGGACTTGCTCACAATTCTCAGCGACAACAAAATTGGGCCGGTTTAAAAGCTTCTTATAGTTTATGATGTTAAGATTGTTTTTGTACAAAAGGAGACAACACAAACATGATTCAATTGGCAAATTATCGCCACTGAAATGGCTGCAAGACTGTTATTAAAGTTAAAAAAGTGTTTTCAAAACTTATCCTTTCCAACTGAACAATGAACATATGCTGTAAAACTAAACGTAAAAAGTGTCAAAATACTTATGATACCGGTAATAATAAACCAAAATCACTTAGCAGAGAATTGTAATTGTCATCTAAAAGGCGAATTCTATTACTTACATATACTGTAAAACCATTAATAATCGTGAGGCACTAATTTTCGTGAATTTCGAGGATGGAATGATCCACAAATTTAAGTTTCTAACGAATAATTATTTCGGCTAGCTAATTTTTTCGGCCGAATTTGCGCTCTAAGATATAGTGTTATAGTATGTATACCTACATGAAGAAAATTTAAATATAATATTTATAGTAGTTAAATGAAGAATAAGAGTTTGTTTATGATAAATACATTACGTGAAACATGACGTGCACTGATATAATAAAAGAATCAGTTTAATATCCAGTTTATTTTGTGTGTGACAAGTAGCCCCTATCTAATCTGCATACACTCCAAACGAGGCTCCGGTGTAATCAGGGTTTTCCCCAGGCCAATATGGCGTGTCGCTAGCGACATCCCATCGTAATCTAAGGTGGTCTTCCGAAATCCCTTAATTGCAGCGACATGCCTTAATCAGCTGCCCGACATGTCATAAATATAAACCAATAAACTGTGAAAACACTGTTTATTATCTACATGTGCGGCTCGCTTGTCAAAGATAATCGATAAAAGGAGGCGGTTCTCGACTAAATTACCCGGTAGGTAAGATAGCAAGTGGAGCGTTAATCAATACTTGAATGCACTTTAATTAGCACATACTGTATGCATCTCTTTTTATCTGAAAACATTTGCAATTTATAAAATGAGCGACATGAATAAAATGTTTAAATGATTTTTTGTTCTTTTCATTACATTCATTATTATCTCACCTTTTAAATTAGAATAATTATTTTTGTAAATCCCATCTATTAAAGGATTTGAGCAGATTTTGCTTTTTATGATGTTCATTCATCGGTAAAATGATGAAAAGAAAGGCAGGCTAAAGACATCGCAGCGTAGTCGTCTATACAACGAAACCCTCGCAGCTCTACTCATGATATCTATGGAAGGAGAGACGACAAAGCAGTTCCTTATGAAGTGGCCGTGGCGCATTGGACCAAGTGTAGAAACCGTCGTCTGGATGTTTGAGATCATTGAAATTTGAACCGTATCAGTAGTTAGTTAACGATTATGTATGCAACATTGCATTTATGTATGAACGTATTTATTCCAAGAGCATTAAATACTATGAATCAAGTGTTCATTGTTTTTGTTTATATTTTGTTTTGCAATATATTAGTGTACACACCTTTAAGTATACGCCAAGTTGCACCAATAACGTTACTCAAACGTAAAATGTTCTAACAAAGTAGGCAGGGGACACCCCACCCAAGCCCACCCCATCTCCGCCTGACATCCCTTAAAATATTCCTGGGGGAAGCCCTGGGTGTGATATACTGTGTACCTTATCGACACTCGACATATCCGATTTATCTGCCTATGCAGTAACTCTGTATATGCATTGCTATCTTCTTTCAGATAGACTAGTAAAGATCTATGTGCATAGTAAACACTCTCCATGCAAAAAGTGTGGACCACGTTTGAATACTTTTTTGGCAGACGACGGGCCCATTGTTTAATTCACACATTTGTAGTCAGACCCTACCTCCCACAGTGACGTGCCTTGTTTATTTCATAACAAGGGTCTATTGCTTAATTGACAGGTCGATAATAGGGCCCATTTACCGTGGGGACGCTACGTTTATGACCATAGGGTGTTACAAACAGAAAACAGCGATAAGATTGACGCATTTCTAGATGGTTTATTATTATTAATAAAATTGAAAATCCACAAATTTAAGTGCCCTAAAATTGTCATTTTTCAACAAACCACTTTGCTTTGTTGACATTTTAAAGTTAAAAATCCGTCACTATCGAAAGTACATCTCACTTATTTTATTAGCATCATTTATTTTTAAAGTTAAAGGGAAAATTTTCAAGTGCTCAATCTATCACTTTTCAGAGTACTTGTATTTTATTTATACTTGGCGAGTGCCTAAATCCGGACACTTTTGGTAGTTTTTTCACGTTTGTTAGTGCATTCGGCATCACAATCTAACACAATTGTGTGATAACAATTTTGGGTTCTTGTTGGTCGTGGGTATGTTGTTTAAATGCATTAGAAATGTTTTTTATACAACAAAAATGCCATTAAAGTACGTTATAAAAAACTGTTAAAATCTACTCCAAAAGTATGTAAAAATTCGGACACATTTTAGGTTTAATTAAATATGAAAACGATGGGTCAAAAAGCCATTATCATTCAATTTAATTTACAAAAATAAGTACATATGACATACCTTCAATAAAAATAATAATGGTCTATCGCTGTGTGGTTTTAGTCCGTGTTTATTTACACCTGCCTAGTTTTGACAGATTTCCGCCATTATACATAATTATGATGTCACATGTACTGTATGTGCATATATATCGTCACTGATTTCTAATTTCTATTAATATCAGTTAACTGAGCCCCATATGGGAAATGAATAATTATTGCTAATACATAATAAATACGAAATATTAACGCTATGAAGAAGTCAATAATGCCATTAAAATGTATGGAAATCATTATCATATCAATTGTAAGGTATTATTATTCAATAAAAGAACAATTTACTTATTTTCAAACACATAAATTGAGCACGCGCGTGAGCGTGAGTGTCTGTGTTAACGATTATGTTTATAACTAACGAATAATACTCTACTTGAAATCTTCTTAGCTATTTCATGAATTTTATCAAAATTAATCACAAAGCATTCAATATTTCTCTCTCTATTTGCCGATACTAATCCGAGGAACAATCATGGGTGTTAAAAACGTTTTGCCCCTAAGACTGTGTATAACGCACACCCGTGTATAAGGCGCTGCAGATTTTTTGAAGCAAAATTGATTGGAAAATGTCAATGTCCGTTAGGCATTATATTACAGTTTTGTCAATGTTTTAAGTCGTTATCAAATATGGTCCAGTGTTCATTCTGGACCGAGTTGCAGGTGAGCCAATGGCCACTCTTATCATTGCACGATAACCACGAAAATTTCTCTAACAAACCTTTCTACAATTTGTGACCATCAACCTTTGTGGAAGATTTATCAGTTTGTTATCCCAAACTTCCAGACGAAGTATGGCACTATGGGTACGGCCAGATCAACCGATGTTTTCTCGCCCTCATTTTCCACAGTGTTCTCATTTTGCCTAGGAATTTTGGTGGAAAATTCAAAAGATTATGTCCCTCAATGCTCTCTATATCTGCTTGTTGCTTTGACATCATTTTTTTTCTTATTAAATTCATCTTAAACCGCATGTACATTTCAGACAGCACTGTTAGCAATTTGTGATGATGTAAGCAAGGTCAAATGGCATGTGACCTTTATCTGCCAATAAAATCACGAGTTAGAAAACAGTGCGAGCGCAGTAACCTAGCAATGGTTAATTTCCACTAACAATCCGGCTATGCGATGTTTACAATTCACAATACAATTTTCGAGCATTTTCATGCGAAAAAAATCGCCTGCAAATGGACTTTTCGATGCGCCAAATGGCCCACTGACAGTATTTTTGTTGTGCCCATTTATTATTTTTTGCGGGAATTTGCGGGAATCCCGCAAAGGCGCAGCCCAGAATGAACACAGAAGGTCACATAATTACTTCATGCTTAAAACACAATACTTTAGCCGAATGAATGTCAATATTCATGTTATTGTTAATATTCAATAAATTTTTCGGCATAACACAATCACCATTTTAACTCTAAAACATATAAATTTTGTCACCCTGATTTAATCCTCCAATTCATTCAACACAACAAAACGACAGTCTGATTTCCCCAAGAACCTTTATGACACCGACAACATGCTAAGCGTGTTACACTACAACTGCTACAAACTGCGAAAGGACAGCTGTAGTTTGGCAGTCCCATCAAAGACATTTGAAGTCAGACCTACACCGTGGCTATAGGTGTTACTAATGGCTTGCAGATTTGGAAGCCCGGCTAATTGTTGACGTCACGCTGTCACTTGTATTAACAGGTGTTATTGTGAATGACTCATAATTTTAACGGATGTTGAAAATTGAATGTTTGCTGATAAATAAAATACTGATTAACGGATTATTTCATTAATTTCTTACGCTGTGATCATCCCTGGAAACCTGGACATAAACATTCATGTATAGACGTGGTTTTCCATGCATGCGCAAGGCGTTCTACGACAGATAGAGCCAACTCTTAGTTGGTTAGAGTCTGTGAAGTGTTCTTCATGAAATAAATTGTTTGAATTTTCAAACAGGAGGGCCATGATGGCCCTAGGTTGCTCACCTGAATGTAAAGCATCACAAAGGCTTTTAAGAAGATTGTTTGAGATTTCAATAAAGCCATATAAGGAAAACTGTCCCGCCCCCCTGGCATGTTTTTGGACAAATCGCGAAAAGAGGCTAGTGTATATGTACATGAATGGTCTGGAAAGTTACATTGCGATCTGGCTATATCGCAATCTCGATCCATGGACCCCTCGAGTTGCGATATAACGATTTGCAGTGTACCAAAGAAAATACTGTCACAGTATCGTTAAACTTGTGAAACACGTGCACAGACTAAAATGAGTGTAAATACAGAATACAGTTTCAGCACCTAATTTGTGCTAATACAGGTGATGAGTATTAGGTTAATGTTTGTGAGCTAAACTAGTCTTTGTGCCCAATGCTATGCAAGTCTATCTTCTTAAACAAGTCAACAAGCCTATCCATATCTGTTTTTACAATGTAATGGGCTAGCTGGACCTGGATTATATGGTCACACCCCATACACTGTAACTCAGTTTGT
Organism: Congeria kusceri; assembly: GCA_027627225.1. NCBI lineage: Eukaryota > Metazoa > Mollusca > Bivalvia > Myida > Dreissenidae > Congeria > Congeria kusceri. The sequence goes on from CM051035.1 coordinate 23,553,025, forward strand.
ACTCAAGTTATTAAACAAACAGCTTTTATTTTTATTTTTGTAATGGTGCCCTTGACCACAACCACCCCAGAAGCGAGGCATCTATGTATGAAGTTTTATTACAATAGCAATTTTTGTTCTCAAGTTTTTGTTCAGAAACCAAAAGTTGGTGCTGCTGTCAAGTCTGTCAGCCCACATACCCAACGACATACCCCGATCTAATAACCACACATTTTCATTTGATTTAAAATGGCTATCTTAGATACTTATTATAACTTCATCTGTGAGGTAATTAAATGATAATGCACAATTTGGAAGACTTGATGCCATAACAACTGCCATTTGACTTTTTTCTATGATTGTTTTTAATCCACTGAAGTCCAATTTTTTTAGCATAATTCCTGCTTATGTGCTCATAAACCTAGCTTTTGTATTTATTGAGTTATTGCAGGACCCACATTTTACTGCACAGACAGACATACAGACAGAAACATAGATGGAGGGTGTCCCATCTGATCATGCAACCAGTAGTGGACACATAACTTTCCAAACAAACTCTTTATTAATGTCATTGACATATAAATATTAAATTCCTAGGCACATGACTAACTTGTGAAAAACTGAAAATATTTCTCTGAAACAGAACCTTTCCACCACAGATCCCAGTTTATATTACCCTTGGAAAAATCATGTGCAAAAATTCCATTGTTATTGATGTGCAGTTTACTGAATTGTCCAGGGAGCTGCTTAACCACAGGCCAAGTTCATTGGGCCACATGAGAATAAATAGGTCACTTGGAGAAAGTTATACAATTCCTGACATAACATGTATATAGGATAGGAGGTCAAATAAGATTCAAGTAAAAAGTTGCTCTGGTTTTTGTGTTCCTCCCTGATGAGATTTTCTGGAGATTATCATAATTACCAGAAGTATTGGGAATATTTAATTTGAATATTGGGTTGTTGTTTATGTTCATGCCTCATCACCACTACATCATCATCATCATCATCATCATTGTCATCATCACCATAATCCTCCTCCTCATCAGCATCACCATCATCATCATCATCATCATCAACATCAAAAACACCAAAATCACAGTATCATAAGCATCATAGCCTTCATCATTTTAATATGTATAATCATCTTCAAAAATAGGCAACATCAACAACAGCTTTAGCAATTTAAACTGAGGTCTTATAGGCTACATTTATAAACATTTACCTGACCTACCCTAAAAAATGCCCAGACCATAGAATATTTTTATTAAGTTTTTCAGATATTTTGTTGTTTTAATTTTTCAATAATTAAATTGTTTTGGTTAATTAAGTGTTTTATTTTGATAGCATCCACTTTACAAGGAATTTGGAAGAGGGTCACCAAAGAACATTTATGTGAAATGAGTTTGAAATCCAGCCAGTGGTTTTAGATTTGAAGATTTTTAAAGTTTTCAATATATCCATATAAAGAAAACTGACCCGCCCCCTGGCAGCCATGGATTTTAACAAATCAAAATGATTTTAAGGAATATGGTAGCGGGTCACCCAAGGAACTTTTCTGCAAAATTATTTTGAAATCCAGTCAGTGGTTTCAGACTAGAAGATTTTTAAAGTTTTCAATATAGTTATATATAAAACTGCCCCGCCCCCCTGGGGCCCATATTTTTTAACGAATCAAAATGATTTCAAGGAATTTGGTAGAGGGTCACCCAAGGAGCATTTCTGTGAAAACTATTTTCAAATCCAGCCAGTGGTTTCTGACAAGAGGATTTTTTAAGTTTTCCACTTTTTAAGCTTTTGGTTGCCATGGCAATCAGAGTTTTCAATATATAATAAATTGAAGGAATTTGGTAAAGGACCATCCTAGGAACCTTCCTGCCAACTTAGGTTAAAATCCACCCAGTGGTTTCAGAGAAAGTTGTTTGAAGTAAAATGTTGAAGACGGACGACACACAAGGGACGCTGGACACAGACTTTATTGCTGCACACACAGCCAAAATGCATGTCAAAAGCAGGCTATCAATGGTAACTATGTGTAATGATGCTCTATCAAATAGAGGTATCATGGTGACTCAGAGTGATGTATTGATTTTACTGATAAGCAGACTCCACTATCTAGGTTATATCTGTGACTGAGCTACAAGGGGAAACAACACATTTATGACACTTATCTTCCTGATACTGCATTTACCTCCCTTTACCAGGAATAGATGTATTTGGGGCAAAAAAAAGGGGACAATAACTCTGGTGTTCCTGGTCCGATTGAGCCCATTATGGAAATCGTCCAAGATTTTAAGGTCATACACAAACTGTGCAAGTTTGGTCAAGATTGAATAAAAAATGTAGTCTTTATCGCGATAACGGTCCAAATTGTTGATGGCACATTGACGACGGAAGATAGACAACGGACGATGCCGGATAGGTCCCTTATACCATTAGCTCACTGAGCACTTCGTGCTCAGGTGAGCTAAAAATGGAGATGTCTGATAGGCTAGAAAATTGGGGCAAACACTAAGTAAGATAGAAATAATTAAGGGTATTCTTCAGGAATTGGAAGTGAGTGAGCGCATAAACTCTAACCTATTTGTATATTATTGCACAGAAATTATAGAATGCAGTTTCTTTGATGATAAAACAGTAATGAATTAATGATGAACATAATATGATATAGATCTAACATAACATTTTCGAATAGAAAAAAAATAGCCGCAAATGACTGTTACAGTGTATGACGCGTACCAAATTGTCTAAGCCAAATTTTAGGGTCAAATGACATACGTTCTTATATTTGGGCATTTACTATCAAGTTACTTACATGTAATATCTTGCAAAAAATTGTACGACAATCAGAACGATTCTAGGTAAATAAATATACAAGACCGACTTACATTTTGCCAGTCAAGTCTGTTTTTAAAATCTGTTTGAACAGAAGCAGATTTTCAAACATGATGTTTGAATTTGATACAGTGTTCATAATTATATATTATTTTGTCATGGGGTGTTTATCTGCTCATTTAAGATCGTCTGCCAACTGAACAACAATTTTACTGTAAAGTTATGAACCTCGCCGAACCTCATTTAACTCTTGCGTCATTATGACTTCATCCTCCCCGCTAGACATATATTTGTGCTCATACATTGGAGATTTAAAACTGTTATTTCTTAAAAGATACATACTGCTGTGAATTGCTGTTCTGTGGGCATTGTCAAAGTAAACTTTCCTTTAAATCAAGAGCTTTTCAATACAGGTTGTGATAAAATAACACTGCTTTTCAGGTTTCCCGATTTTTTACGTACTGTCCAGATTTAGGCAGTAGCCCAATAAAATTTATTTGTATTTGTCCATAATAATAATGTATTTTTCAATAATAAATTTTTATACCCCTTTATATTCTAAGTTGTCATTGATTTCCCACTCAACATGCACAATGATAAAACACTGCTTTAATTCATAAATAAATACCTTAAATTATTGAACATAAATACTCCTTAGATATGATAAAAAAAATGGCCTACTAAAACTCTAGTACAATAACAAACCTTTTCACCAGTTGTTCCCCTTTCATCTGAGCTGCCATTATCACCAGCATGTGTTTTTGTGGACCGTCGATCACCAGACGTTGACTGGCTTCCATTTCGAGAGGTCCTCTCTCGTGGTCGACTCAGTGGCCTTGACCTACTGTCATCACAAATCAGAATGAATTCATCCTCGAAATCGGTTCCAGAGGAGGGCGAATGAGGCTTCGGTGGTGAGGAATCGGAATCAGGGGGAGTAACTGGTGATGGGTATAAGAATGACTCTCGATCAGGCGATGACGATGGGGACACTGATGTGCTGTCGGAATACTCACGTCTGATGGCAGCCTTGTTCTCGGGGCTGGGCGGGGATTCCAGGATTCGGTACTGCGGTGAAGCAGACGCCTCCTCAATTTCTAGGTAACTCATGATCAGCGGATCTGGCTTGGCCTTCATCTCCTTGGCCGTTCGACGCACCTCCTCGGAAGACGACTGCTTCTGTAAGGTGGGACTGGGCTGTGGTTTGACATTTGAGGCTACTTTACTTGCCAGTGCTGACTGGTTGTATATTGGTGGGTTTCTTGTTGGTTCTTTTGGATCTTGACGATTTACAGCTCTTGCTGGTTTTGGAGGCGGTTTTGCTGTTGTTGCACCCAGAGACTGTGTATCTTTCTTTCTAGGTTTTGGTACAGGCTTTTCAGTTGCAAGAATTTCCTCTGTAGGCTCTGGAAGCTTTCTTCTAATTTTCCCTTTTGATGGATTGGAATTGATTGCTGCTCCTTTTGGCTTGTTTAGTGAAAGTACACTTTCGTTGTCTTTTGCACATTCTGAATTATTATAAACGGCTGGATCCATTAACCTTACACTACCAATTCCATTAGCAGACTGGGTTAATACGGTATTGCTAATCACAAATTGCGAATTGTTTGTAGTGATCATTTGGTCCGTACTATTTAACTTTGCTCCATTTTCTTCCACCTTTTTCTTTATCGTTCCATTATTTTTACAGATCACAGGTTCGCAAGCTCCATTACCATTCACTGATGAGCTACTGGACACTGAACTATTTGTACCTTTTGAGTTATTTTGTTCTTTTACTAGACCACTGATATCTTCCACAACATCGTAACGTTTAAGTCCATAATACATGTAATCAGTTTCAGCAGCTGGATCACTAAGAGCAACGAAAGTATTCATAGGTTCATAAGCATCATCCTCCCTAGACGCTTGTCGTTCGCGCTCAGCCTGTTGCTGTGCAAACATCTCCGCCTGCTCTGCTTCTTCAAGTGATGGCGAAACATCTAAAATGGGCGAAAGATCTATCACAGGGGACCAATCCGTAGTCGGTGGGCGCACCTTTTGTCGTGTGCTGTTCTGGTAGTCGATTGGCTTCTGAGAGGGGTCAGCAAGTTCAATGTCATCTTCAGAATCCTCGCTTTTACTGCTGGATTCCCTGGGGTAGTTCAGGTTGTCATAGAAACCTGGGGAAACTGGTGACGAGCTGCTCCGACTGTCCGGTGACTCGTGGCCGAATTTTGATTGAATATTTGTAGGCGATATCGACATTGATGTTAAATTAGCAGTATTGCTAGCAACAGTTGCTGCATAAGTTGCAAGGTCCATCACTGTAGTTGTATCGTTTGGATCCATAGTAGCATCTTCAAGGGAATAAAACGGCTTGCTTTTCTTTAAACTTGATGTTGGTCTCTCAAATGTTAGCAACTCGTCTGAGTTGCTATAAAAGGAATCATGCATTTCATCTGGTGATTTTGGGCTAGGTCTTTGAACATGTGGGACTAGGGACTGATCAGCAAGCGTTGCTACGGCATCTTTATCATACAATTCTTCAATGGATAACTGCCGGGAAGGAGGGGATATATCCGTGTATGTAAATCGTTTATCTTTTGGCGAAACTGGGGAAGAACCTCGACGCTTGCCTGGATAGCTGTCACGTCTGCGGGGAGAAAATGGCGGACTGTCGAGCCCTTCCCGCCAGCTAGGACTCACTGGGGCTGAAGGGCTGAATCTCACTTTGTCGGAACCAGTGTGATCGTTATTGGCAGAGATTTCAGCGATTTCTTCATCCGTTTCGTTATTCACCTCCACCCCACGCATGTCCTCAACAAAAGCACTTGCAGCGAGAGCGATTCTTAGTTCATGGAGGTCAGGTGGATGAATGATGTTCTTGTACTTAGATTCAACATCTGTACTGATAGCACTGTCTGATGTTTCATCTTCCGACGACGTACCACTCACAGAATGCGAGAGATTCAATGACTTTGGTCGATGTTTTCTACGTAACGACAGACTCTGGTTATCGTCCGAGCTACCAATACTCATAAAGGAATAGTCGTCACTGCCGTCGTCAGGGCTGATGGGTTCGGTTCCGGATCGGAACATCGAGGCATCCTCCATATCCACGTCTGACACTCGATCGGAACATTCAGACTCGCTGCGGGAGACTGGTTGACCCATGCCTGCAAAATAAAGAAACCAAACTTTAATTATCATGACAGCAAATGACTAAATCTAAGTTGATGATTAAAGTTGCATTACTTATATAATTGAATTTATTAAATAATACAATACTCTTGAACAACAATTTGAAAACAAAAATACTCAACCTTTAAAATACCATATATAATTTATTTAACGGCAATTGTTTTTGTTTAATATTGCCGGAATGAATATGACTGAAATTTAACAATAACTTTTTACTCAGACAAAATTACAATCTAAAGCTGGTCATTACAAAGACTGCACAAACAAATCAACAAAAATACTAATTTGAGTCACAATGCTACAGTGCTAGTGCTGACACAAACACGTTTAAAGCAGCAGTCCAGAAATATGTTTATAAAAAAAAACTTCGCCGAAATTGTTTCTAATAGACATCTTACCGATCAACATACAAAAAAACTTATTAAAATCGGTGCAATAATAAAGTGTAGGTAAATTTGTATCATCTATTTCTGTATGCGATAGCTGGTGATGCCTAAGGAGTAAATCAACATGTACATTATTGTATATTCCGTTTGTACCAAGCGTTTTCGAACACAGAACGTATAAAGTGCATTTCGTAAATAAGAAACAGTTTTCAGACGAATAAACACCATTAACGTTCATTAGAAATAATGCCAAATTATGACGTATTGAATATGTTTCCATGGACTGCGGCTTTAAAGCCACTGTAAAAGATGTGCCAAAGTTCCAGGGTCCATAACTCTATAAAGAATGTAAAACCCAGCTAGCCTATTTTTAAAGTTACAAATGAACAACTGACAATGTTACAAACTGTAAGATCGCTAATAACCCAAGTCAACTTTCAACAGAAGTTAAATGCAGCAGTAGGTAGCACAATTTATTAGGGATGCAACGGGTACCCGAAAATACCCGCATTTCAATTAATTCCATTCAAATTAGCTCGAGTTCAGTTCCTCGTTGAAAAATTCGGGTTGGATCGGGTATTAAAATAATGATGTAAATCAACCTTTTTAATCATCATCACTTTTCTAAAATTCTTCGTAATCTAAAATCATATTCAACAAATTAATAAAACCAATATCTAACAGACTTATGTGTTTGTATTTGACAGCTTTTTTGTATTTTTACAAATAAAAGCAAATATGCCGCTGGCGCTCTTGGGTATTTGAGTGCATAGCTTAACGACCCCCGATGAATAGGTCGATGTACAGACGTCTTAAACCAAGGAGTTGCAAATCGTCAAGTTGAGGAAATAGGCCTAACCATGGCTGATTGCATTAGCCAGTAACGGAACAGAACTAAACTCAGAGCTATATTTTGAAACCGAAGTACATGTCAAATTTATCATTAATGAAAGGAAGTTATGAAATTTTACAGCGAATGAAACTGTTTACAAGTGGGTGGGTGGTCATTCACCCTACCTTTTTTTCCTTTGACATGTCTTTTCCCCATCAAATACACACCTTGAAAGACAAACAATAACTTTACAACAAATATATATGTGTACATGAGAAGCCTGTGCATTGTTTCCGCTGAATTATTACCATAATCCCTCTTACATAGAGGAACCTATGCAAATAAATTACCAAACAAATGCTTGTTTATCTAAACGAGAATGATTTCATTTATTGTCAACTCTTCAGGGTAGAAACAATGTTTGCTGATCAGAAGTTGATTTGTACTTTTACTTATAGCAATACCCGACCCGACATGAAAAAACCCAACGCGATGACTGATACCCGACCCGACCAGACCAAAATTTGCTACCCATTGCATCCCTACAATGTATGTACTTAAATTGTTTTTGGGATGGGTCTCAAGATCATTTATTAATTTATTTTTTATAATTACTAAATGTTTTGTTTCAGGGGGGTGGGGGTGGGGGGGGGGGTACTATCAAGGCTAATAAATGCTGGTGTACAGATAATGCAGGATAAATGCATGATTTGAAAAGCAATTCAGCAGCTAACACATTTTCATGCGGTCACGATTTTAAACAGAAGCACCTTGCGTTTTACTGAAATCTTATTGAAAACCCACTCTTTTTCATACAGAACTAACTTAACAAGAAAATGAACACACAAAAGACTCAAAAGACTATTACTCTTTTTTTGTTTTAAACGGACCATAATATGATAAGTAAAAAACAAGCATCTTCAAAAGCCACAAAGACATAATGCAACAACTAGCTGGGATGCCAGAACATGCAAAGCGCGAACACAAGAACTGATGTATTCACCACAACTTCCAACCATTGAGGAGAGAAAGCCTAGGGTAAGAAATATCACAATTAATGTTCTCTTTGCAGTACCTTTGTATATGAGATTCAAATTCAGACACTGCCTATTTACACATGGATAATAATAATTTCTTCTTCCACCAAATTACGATGATTAATTTTGTACACTTTTTGTCATACTTAACCAATGAATATAAGTATATAGATATGATTTATACAGTGTTCAAGGTCATAAACCATCACAGACAAACTAATTCTTGTTGGTTGTCAAATCTTAAGATGACAACGTTAACAACAGATTTGGAAATGACAGGCAGTAATAGATGTTCTTTTTAACTAACTTTATACTTTGGTGATGTTGGATGTTGACAGAATGATAAACATATTTTTGACTGTATGTTTTGATGATGTTTTGCTTTCTTCAGAAAAACTTAGTTAATTAAACACAACTGTTAATAAGACAACCTAATTTTAAACTATTTTTTTAATATAGTAAATATACTTGGGTAAATGTCTTTGTTTTCATTTTAACAAGGCAGTCCAAAGGACAGCTATATCCCCCGCCGTGATCCTTCATTAGATTTTGAAGATGACTGAAGTACCACAATGACCTTAATCTGGCACAGTTGGACCAAATATGAAAGTACAGTTTAAGAAATTTATATATGGAGCGGACACAAAAATGGAGGCTCAAACATTTGACCTTCAAGTGTTACCTTGACCTTGACCTTGAGGTGGCATGACGGTCTCATGCATTCTGCACATCACCTCAATGACCTAAACATTTGATTTCATGAAAATCCTTCGAAGGGTATAGGAGATATGGAACGGACACGAAATGGAGGCTCGAATATTTGACCTTCAAGTGTGACCTTGACCTTGAGCCGGCGTGACTAACTTATGCCTTCTGCACATCGTCTCAATGACCTTAACATTTCAGCCAAGTTTCATGAAAATCCTTCAAAGGGTATAGGGGATATGGAGGGGACACGAAAAAAGGACACGAAAATGGAGGCTAAAAAAATTAACCTTTAAGTGTGACCTTGAGCTGGTATGAAAGGCCGTTGCCTTCTGCACATCATCTCAATGACCTAAACATTTGAGCCAAGTTTTATGAAAATCCTTCGAAGGGTATAGGAGATATAGAGCGGACACGAAATGGAGGCTTGAATATTTGACCTTCAAGTGTGACCTTGCCCGTGAGCCGGCGTGACTGACTCATGCCTTCTGCACATCGTCTCAATGACCTAAACATTAGAGCCAAGTTTCATGAAAATCCTTCAAAGGGTATAGGAGATATGGAGCGGACACCAAAATGTTACGGACGGACCGACGGACGGACGAAGGGCATTCCTATAACCCCCTTCCCGCTTCGCAGCGGGGGATTAAAAATATCATATGGTATAAAAGTTACATTTTTAAAAACAAGAAACTAGTTAAATTCACATAGATCTATACCTTTAAGCAATCTCTATAAGTGGTCTTTAACATCTTTTTTTTCCCATTTTCTGTCAGTCTAAATGTGTGCATGTACATAGATGGCCTTACCTCTAATACTTCCTCCGTTTGTTGACGTCACAGACTTCTTCATGTCTTCGGACTCTGTCGGACTGACGACCTTGGCCGATGGAGGTTCTGGACTCGTGTTCTCACTGACGTTGTCACTGAGTCCACTCTCCTGAAAGTACAAACACAGTGGTAACATACAAAGCAAATGTGTGTGGCAATGGTCAGACGTGTTTTTTGTGGGCTCTTACCATTACTTGACATTATACATATTGATATCACTTCAAAATTAGACTTATGTGCAGTATTTGAAATTAAGTACAAAATATGGTTCTCTTTAGGAGGTGTGTGATGTTCCAAAATTCAAAATGCAGCGTAAAGTAGTAAAGTATGTAATCTATTGTTCATGAATTGCAATACAACATTGTCATCCTATATAGGTGTACCGAACCGTAAACCAGTGGTACATTATTCAATTTAAGTTAACACATACTTGTTGAAATCTGAGAAAAGAGGTGTTGAGATGTTGACAAATTTTATCGTGGCTGGATATGTACCGGTATTGTCATAGGCGTCAACAATTCGAGATAAACAGATAGAAATAAGTGTTAAAATACTTTTCTTGACAGAAAACCACTTTTACATAACAAAAAATCGAGTTAAAACATTGAGAAACCCATATTCATTTTACATAAAATAAGAAGGAAGAAAGTCAGGAATCATTTGCCTCTACGATATATCAGGAACTTCGACTTATGTGCATTCAAGATAACAAAATTCAGCTGTACCTGTATATATTCCTATCAAGCATAATAATTTTAGGTAACTGACAAAAAGAGCAGTATGACATGAGTGACGAGCAAATGTTTACCACTTTAGTCTGCCTGGTACCTACATGAATAACCTCCAGTGTGTGTAAAGCATTAAATGCAGGTGGCATCTCGTAATCAGGAAGTGACATCTGCCTGGTCAGGGAGGGGCCGCAATTGCCACCCCCGCGAGTGCTGCCCGTGCCTTCGAGTGACGCAGAGCGCGTTAATGGACCTCGCACAGCACTTGCATGCTGAAAATAACAAACAACATATCCAATTTATGCAGTTCTATCACATAAATTATGTAATTTTTCTATATCTAAGACTAAAAAGGAATGTATCAACTAAATAAGTATCTCAATATTAAAATATTTGGGGCTATGTTGGTGCAAATGGTAATTTGATGTAGGAATTGTTATGTAGTTGTGTGTATGGAATTGTTCTTGAGAGCATTTAGATTATCACCCATTATGTCAAACTACCCCCAGATGACTTGCTGACAAATTTCCTGTTCTGAGCTTCACCTCGGTAGTTGCATTGGCACATTTTTCATTCACCTCCAAACAGAGGTGGAGCCAGTGTTTACAGGCCATGAAAATGGCAACTACTTGTTTAATATGTCCATTCCCATGTATTGGCAATGCACACAATTATATACCAAAGGTAGATATCTGTTCATACACTTAAATCAATATTTCCAAATCACATGCATCAATCAGATATACCTTAAAGAGAGCAATGTTTGAACACAGAGGCGAAATTCTATTGTGAGAAATGTTCCATTGGTTTCTGTGGCAAATGTGTGGGACACCACAATCAACTCTATAAAATGCATGCCCTTGTCAACAGAGAAAACATGAACAAGTGGCCGGTTGCCAAGGCAACAGATGATGCAGCAGAGCAATGCAAGGAGCACAAGGATGAGAAATTAAAACTGTTCTGTGAGGACCATGATGAGTTGCTTTGCACTGTCTGCCATATCTGCTGTCACAAGTAAGTAATTTAAAACATTTCAAGTCTATTGTAGTTGTGGATGGATGGATGGATGGATGGATTTTAACTAGAATGAAGACCATAAGTGAAGTCGAGAAAAAATATCATTGTTCATAAGATACAACTTAATCAACAAGACGTTTTTTGTGGTAAACACATAATATTATGCCCCAGTTGGTGCTGAACAGCCCATTTCATGTCCAAATTAGTAGGGGTGCAACGGGCAGCAAATTTTGGTCGGGTCAGGTATCTTTCTTCGGGGCGTATATTTGCAGGTCGGGTATTGATATAAGTAAATGTACGCATCAACTTTGTACCTCCAGTGGGGTGATCCGATCAGTAAACATTGTTTCTACCCTGAAGATTTGACAATAAATGAAATTATTCTCATTTCGATAAACACTGATTCGTTCGGTAATTTATTTGCATAGGTTCTTTTGCAGATGGTGTACGTTAATAATTCAGTGGGAACTAGATATATCACAGGCACGGATGCTCTGACGACACAAGTCATGTTTGGACACAGACAAGGGGCGTGTCGCCAACACTAACTTTTGCCTATGCAAATTTATTTTCATATATATTTTATAGTGGAAAAAATGATGAAGGGACATAATTCTGCCAAAATTGATCACTGCCAAAATTCCTTTGTTTACGACCACCTACATTTTAAGGTTCTTCAGCTGTTTGAGTGAAATCCGCACAGCAGTTAAAGAGGAGTTGAATCCTCAAAAGGTCAAGAAGTATAATTATAGTGAAAAACTGACATAATTCTAGCAAAATTGGTTGCAGCCAATATTCCTTCCTTTACGATCACCTACACATTAAGGTTCTTCAACTCTGAAAGTTTGAGCGCAATCCTCCAAGCAGTTAATGTGGAGTTGAGTTTACAAAATTTCGGGAAGCGTATATTCTATAGTAGAAAAAATGACAAAAGACCATAATTCTGCAAAAATTGGTCGCAGCCATAATTCCTTCCTTTTCGATCACCTACACATTAAGTTTCTTCAACTGTGAAAGTTTAAGTGAAATCAGCCCTGCAGTTAAAGAGAAATTCAGTCCACAGAATTCTGCTATATATGCAAAAGTGGAAAAAATGACAAAGGGACATAATTCTGCCAAAATTGGTCGCAGCCAAAATTCCTTCCTTTACGATCACCTATACATTAAGGTAGCTGTGAAAATGTGAGCACAATTCGCTCAGCAAATAAAGAGGAGTTGAGTCCACGAAGGTTTGTTCGCTGTAAAATTTGATCACTGCTTTTTATTAACGATAAATTTAACATTTACTTAGGTTTCGTCATATAAATAACGGTGCTCTGAGTTTATTTTCAGTTCGTTACATGCCAATGCACTCTGCCAATCTTAGGCTTATTTCCGCAACTGGACAGTTTGAAACTCCTTCTTGGTTTAAGATGTTTTTTATTATTATACAATATATAACAATACAGTATATATCGCTATTATTTTAATACCCGACCCGAATTTTTAAATGAGGAAGCGAACTCAAGTTAATTTAAATGAAATTGAAAATGCGGGTATTTTTAGGTTATCCGTTGCATCCTTACAAAGTGAGATTGGGTGATAGGGAATGATCATAAGCAACAACTGTGTAAATATCCAAGTGTTGTAGTAAGCGGTGTTGGTGCTAGATGATACTGTAAAATCTAGTTAACCTTAGGTACGGGCAGAATCCCGGATGGACAGGACAATCCCTATATGCCTCCCGCATTAAGGTGCCGGGGTCATAAAAACATAGTGGACATTTTTAAATTCATTTATATACATGTACACTGGAGTTTGTTAAAGGTTAGTTTCCACTGAAGATAAAACAAAAAACTGTGGAAATATTTAAATTATATTGTCCGTTTTGATGGAAGATATAACCATAACTAGAACTCCGCGAGTCGGATGTGTCGCCTGACGGGGCATACCTCAGGTGTAATAAGAGCAATTATGCCAAAAGCCGAACTTGACCTTCCTTTTATTGCCTACTAACACTTCATTAAGTATCATAATGATTGCTCAAAAGCATCTCAAGTTATCGTCTGCACAAGCTTTAATAGAAGTTTTTTTTTTTAAAGGTGCATAACTCAAGTACAATAAGAGCAATTATGCCAAAAATCGAACTTCGCCGTCCTTTCATGCCTACTAATACTTCCATAAAGTTTCAAAAAGACATAAAGTTATTGTCTGCACAAGCCTTATTTGAATGATTTTTTTTTTAATAGGGGCATAACTCAAGTACAATAAGAGCAATTATGCGAAATTCTAACTTAACCTTCCTTCTATGCCTACTAACATAAAGTTTAATAAGCACAAAAACTTCTCAAGTTATTGTCTGTGCAAACTGAAGGGGCCACTGCCGCCGCCGCCGTCGCCGCCGCCAATAGTAACCCCTATATGTCGCCTTTTCAGGCGACACAAGAATGTATTCACAATATTATTGGCGACCCGCATACAGACAACGTTGAAGGAGCATGTTATTATAATTTTATTACAAACTCTTGCATGAAGTACCTGAGTAAAATTGAGTATTGCTTGGACAATTTTCTTGAAGAAATCGTCATATTTACATTTTTGCCAACACTTGCAACTAATGTTTTAAAATGACAAATGATGAAATTATTTGCTGCTCCCTGTAAAACTGACTGATAGATGAGTCAAAATAGGTACTTGCACCTGTGCAGTCTTACATGTTCCAGAAAAAGGTAGTGAGTCATTCTAAAAACAGCATAGTAGCAGACGCTGTTACAACTGCACAGCCGCTAACATGTGTAGGGTGATTTGTGTATACAGTCCACTCCCGATGCCTTGAACTCCCTTGTCTCGAATTTCTCGTTGGCTTGAAGTCTCTTTAAGGGACCGATATTTTATTGCTATATATTCATATAAATTTCTGTCGTTTGGCTCGAATTTGCAAGGGTTGAATTTTCGATGGCTCGAAGTATTTCTCACGGTCCCGATCACAGTTTTCACACATTTAATTGTTTCTTTCGCTATTACACACCTCGGTCGCATCAAGTCGTTAATAGACAAAATGCGATTGATTAGTGTCAATTGTTGAGAGAACACAATTATTGATTTCACAGCTTTCACAAACTTAAATAAACAAGGATATCAGTAAAACTGATGGATGCTCCCCAATGCGCTTTGTCAAGCTATATAAATATAATGTAAAGGGCAAAGATATTAAAATGAATAAGAATCAATAGAAATGCATACTATATACTATATTTCAGAGATTTTCAAAGTCCCATAACTCCAAGAAAAATCATTAAAGTGGAACATCCCACTAAAATGCACAACTCCTTTTGGCAATGAAGCTTCCCACGAAATTTCATTGAAATCTGGCCAATAGTTGCTGAGAAATAGCCCGGACAAGAATGGCACACTATATACTATATTTCAGAAATGTTAATAGTCCCATAACTCCAAGAAAAATCACTGAAGTGGAACATCCTGCTATCATGCACACCTCTTCTTGGCATAAAAGTTTAATGAAATCTGGCCAGTAGTTGCTGACAAATAGCCTGGACAAGAATTTACTAGTATGCAGTATATTCTAATTTCAGAAATCTTCAAACTCCCATAACTCTGAGAAATTCATTGAAGCAGAATGTCCAGGTAGTATGCACACCTCCTCTTTGTATTGAAGTTTCCCATAAATTTTGTTTAATTCCATCCAGTAGTTGCTGAGAAATAGTCCGGACAAGAAAGTAAAGAATAGTGCACTATGTACTGATTTCAGAAATATTCAAAGTCCCATAACTCTGAGAAAAATCAATGAAGCAGAACGTCCTGGTAGTAGGCACACTTCCTGTTAGTAATGAAGCTTTCCATAAAGTTTTGTTGAATTCCAGACCGAAGTTGCCGAGAAATAGTCCGGACAAGAAAGTGAAGAACTGTGCACTATATACTAATTTCAGAAATTTTCAAAGTCCCATAACTCTGAGAAAAATCATTGAAGCCGAACGTCCTGGTAGTATGCACACCACCTCTTGATAGTGAAGCTTCCCATAAAATGTCATTGAATTCCAGCCAGTAGTTGTTGAAAAATACTCCGGACAAGAAAGTGGGACGGAAGGTCCAACGGACAAAGCTGAAATTTTTTGGGGAGCGTAATAACGTTAATAAATAAATAAGACGCATGTGCGTAAAGTGTCGTCCCAGATTAGCCTGTGCAGTCCGCACAGGCTAATCTGGGACAGCACATTCTGCCTACAGTGGACTTATGTTTAGAAGAGACTTCCTTGAAACAGAAAATACCATAAAAGCAGAAAGTGCTGTCCCGGATTAGCCTGTGCGGACTGCACAGGCTAATCGGGACGAAAATTTACACACATGCATTAAGCCGGGTTTCACCATGACACGCCTCATAACAGTTTGATGTCTGTTAATAACCATTAAAGATATCTGAATACTCTTCGATTGGAGAATTGAAAATAAGGCAGACTGATAACTGCCGTACATGTATAAGTGTACATTCTTGGTCTCCGTTTCCCTCAAAGTTTCGATGGCTCTTTTCTTGTCGGTCCCTGAGACTTCAAGCCATCGGCAGTCGACTATATATGATGTGTGCATAGTAATTATGATGCTGAATTGTCTATTTTAAACCTTCATTAAACCTTCTGTTATTTTCAATATGTCAGCCTTTTTAATAAGTTTTTTTTATCTAATCCAGTTCTTGCTTATATGTGATCAAATAACTGTTTAAAATATTACTGTATCATCGTTCGTTTTGCGACTCTGACTTAACTTGGTCATCCTTTGTTACACATCACTGAACACTTATTTGTGATAAGATGAAGAAATCATTTGCCTTCTTCATAGATATATTACGGCGCCTTTGGATGGTTTGCATCAATGATTTTTCTTGTACAATTCTATTTGAACAGAAAATGCAGCAATGTGGTACTCATAGCTGATAAAGTAAAAACTCTTCTCCAGATGGGAGATTTCAATAAACTGTCAGCAAAAATCAAAGTATTGGAAAGAGAAGTGATTCAAAAGAAAAAACGACTTTGAGAAAAAAATGCAGTCTCTGCAGAAGTCACTTGAGAAAAATCTACATGAAATTGACACATTTCGGAAGAAAATCAATGAAGAACTTAATCAGTTGGAGAGCAATACTGTCAAGGAGTTGGACAAATTACGGGCCACAGTGAGGGCATCCATTGAAACAGATATCAAAACCTGTACTGACCTTATTCAAATGATGAAATGTGCACAAGGTGACATGAAAAATATGAATAAGACAAGTGAAACTGTTGATTTCGTCATTTACAAACAATGTCTAGTTAAGTCCCTCCAGTCAGAATCAATTTTACATGAAATGACAACCAACAATGAGGTCACTTTCATGTTCCAACCTGATACAATAATTGAACAAACTCTGTCCACTCTGTCAGGATTAGGAAAAATACACAGTAATGTAAAGCAACCACAAACTGCTAAAAGCACAAAACAAGATTTAGTAACCATACAGGCAATACCTAAAGCCAATCCAGTATCCAGTTCACCCAGCCATCCTGACCATGGAAGCCAAACAAGTGATGCAAACGAGCCAGGATTGGTGTGCACTACAAACCAAGTTATCAGAGTGAGGGGTAAGAACCATTATAGAGTTAATTTAGGGAGTTATACAAAGACATTTTTTATATACGGTATCTGTGAGACAGCCACTGGAGATCTCCTCATCACGGACACGCGGAACCAGAAAGTGAAGCTGCTGGATCAGAAGGTGGTGGCCCACTGTGAACCAAGGTCTATATGCAGCACTGACACAAGTCAGGTGGCTGTTTGCGGTGGGTTATGATCAGATCAACTTCATCAGAGTGACCAACGGTCAGCTGGAACAGGACAACACACTGACGCTCCAACAAGTGTGTATACATTGCCCACCACCAGAGTAACTTGTACATCACATCAGGTAGAGCTCTGTACCACTACACTATGAATGAAAGACTGGTGAGCAAGATCTACGAGGATATGTTGGATGCAGGTAATGATGGTCACTGTGATATTTTTAAATCTTTGGAAATTTGGTTTCCAATATTTCTAACTTTATAAAGATCATGAAAACAAAACTCTTAACACCTTGTACAAAGACAAAAATCATAAACACCAAAACCCCACTTTATGACAACCTCGATTTTCCGACCACCCCGCTAAAGCGGACACTTTTTAAAAGACCCAATTATTTTCCTATATAATTCAATGGTCGCAAACCCCGATTATAAGAGACCCCGCTATTCCATATTACGACTGCTAATCCCAGACCGAAAGTACCAAACAAGAGGGCCACGATGGCCATAAGTTGCTCACCTGAGTTTAAGGCATCATAATGGCTTATAACAAGATGGCCAAAGGGCACTAAACCACTAACCTGAGTATAAAGATCTGGGCCTTGCAGTTTCAGGAGAATATTTTTATAGTCTATATAAAACATCTGACCCACAGGGAGTGGCCACTATCTACTCCAGGGGCATCATTTGAACAATCTTTGTAGAGGACCACTATACAATATTACATACGAAATATAAAACTGCTGGGCCTCACTGTTTTCATAGGAGAAGATTTTTAAAGTCATTTTGCTATTTAAGTCTACATAAACAATGTGACCCCCCAGGGCGTGGCCAGTTTTGGCCTCAGGGGCATCATTTGAACAATCTTTGTTGAGGACCACTAGAGGATGCCACATACCAAATATGAAACCACTGGGCCTTGCGGTTTCAGAGGAGAAGATTTTTGAAGTAATTTTGCTATTTAAAAAGTCTATATAAACAATGTGACCCCCGGGGCATGGCCAGTTTTGACCCCAGGGGCATCATTTGAACAATCTTTGTAGAGGATCCCTATACAATGATACCAACCAAATACCAAACCTCTGGGCCCTGCGATTTCAGAGTAGAAGATTTTCAAAGTCATTTAGCTATTTAAGTCTATATAAACCATGTGACCCCCGGGGCGTGGCCAGTTTTGATCCCAGGAGCATCATTTGAACAATCTTTGTGGAGGATCACTAACAATGTTACATACCAAATATGAAACCTCTGGGCCTTGTGGTTTCAAAGAAGACGATTTTTAAGTCATTTTGCTATTTAAGTCTATATAATCCAAGTGACCCCCGGGGCATAGCCAGTTTTGACCCCAGGGGCATCATTTCAACAATATTTGTATAGGACCACTACAGGATGTTACATACCAAACATGGAACCACTAGGCTTTTCGGTTTCAGCGGAGGAGATTTTTGAAGTAATTTTGCTATTTAAGTCTATATAAACAATGTGACTCCCGGGGCTTGGCCAGTTTTGACCCCAGGGTCATCATTTGAACAATCTTTGTACAGGACCACTATGCAATGTTACAGACCAAATATGAAACCTCTGGGCCTTGTGGTTTCAGAGGAGAAGATTTTTAAAGTCATTTTGCTATTTAAGTCAATATAAACAATGTGACCCCCGGGGCGTTGCCAGTTTTGACCCCATGGAGATCATTTAAACAATCTTTGCAGAGGGCCAATAGAGGATGCCACATACTTAATATGAAACCACTGGGCCTTGCCGTTTCAGAGGAGATGATTTTTGAAGTAATTTTGCTATTTAAGTCTATATAAACAATGTGACCCCCGGGGCAGGCCAGTTTTGACCCCAGGGGCATCATTTGAACAATCTTTGTAGACGACCGCTATAGGATGTTACATACCAAATATGAAACCTCTGGGCCTTGTGGTTTCAGAGGAGAAGATTTTTAAAGTCATTTTGCTATATATTCTATATAAACCATGTGACCCCCGGGGCGTGGCCCGTTTTGACCCCAGGGGCATAATTTGAACAATCTTTGTAGAGGACCACTATAGGATGTTACATACCAAATATGAAACCTCTGGGCCTTGTGGTTTCAGAGGAGAAGATTTTTAAAGTCATTTTGCTATACAGGTCTATATAAACCATGTGACCCCCGGGGCGTGGCCCGTTTTTATCCCAGGGGCATCATTTGAACAATCTTTGTAGAGGACCACTAGAGGATGTCACATATCAAATATGAAAGCTCCAAGCCATGTGGTTTCAGAGGAGAAGATTTTCAAAGTTTTGAGTTTATAAATCTATTTTTAGCTCTGGTGACCTACATATGCAGCGGACCAAAACGATTTGAACAATTTTGAAAGAGGGTCACCGAAGGATCATTCTTGTGAAGTTTGGTGAAAATCTGCCCAGTGGTTTAGGAGGAGATGTTCTTTGAATGAAAATGTTGACACACGACGCACAACGCATGATGGACAAAAGGCGATCCTAAAAGCTCACCATGAGCACGTTGTGCTCAGGTGAGCTAAAAAATTTTTACAAATGTTTTGATAAGGGACTAGCACATTGACTGTGTATCATATTACATTAATTGACACTAGATGAAAGTTAGTCGGTAACACTGGACTGATGAATGCTGAGCCTAAAACGGGCTTAGTTAATTAAGTTTTAATTAATGTCGGACTTTATATATAAAGTTCATATCCATAACTATAAGTTACATAATCTGTATTCAATAAAACATTTTATTGAAAACAAATTGGAAAGTTTTGTTATCTATTCATTATTCTTTATTTTCATAAAGACTTAAAATTACACAAACATATGCACGTACTGACTCCCCAAATGGTCTTATTAGCGGGGCTTTACTGTACATATGTGTATTTCAAATAACTATTATCTTCAAATAATTAGCAAAATATCAGGTAAATGTATTTTTATATTAGGTTATGTATTCATAAATATATATAAATTACCATTATAACAAAATAGTATAACTATTTACTATCTTTACAAAAAGATGGGTTAGATAAGTAAGATACGTTTTGCAACAAAAATTAAACATGACCAACTTTGTTTCTTTGGAATCTTTTTTATTATTATTTAATTTTAATACTACAATGTATTTTTGTATATTAATGCTTTATTAAACCTCTTTCATTTTGTCTTAATTCATTTGCAACTTCAACATTGTGTCTATAAATGCTTCTGTTATGGTGTAATGAAACATGTCCACTTTAAATTCTTCCTAGACACAGTCACATCATGTGCAGTCAGTCCAGATGGAGACAGGATTTATGTGGCCAACATGGCCTGTAACCAGCTGGTCACACTGTCCAGGGATGGCACAGTGATCTCCACATTGACTGACCCCACACTGAGCTGGAGACTCCTACCTGTCCCACCAGGTCTACATGTGACAGATTGGAGACAAGTTCTAGTATGTGGAGTATTGTCCAACACAATCCTCCAGGTGGACAGGGATGGGAGACAGAGACTGGCAGAGGTGGTCACAGAGAAGGATGGTGTGAACAAACCAATATCAGTCTACTACAGTAAACACACAAGAACACTCATTGTGGGAATGAGGGACAATGCCAACATACTGGTGTTCAAACCTCAGTAACTGTAAAAATAAATATGATTAAACAAGCATTATTAATATACAATTTTAGGGCACGTGTAAAAATTACAGGTTAATCTGCTAATTTCTTGTATGAGACAACTTGCAATTTGCTTTCAACGTCTTCCCAGACACAGTCACATATTGTGCAGTCAGATGGAAAGAGGATGTATTTGGCCAACATGGCCAATAAGGTGTTGGCCACACTGTCCAGGGATGGCACAGTGATCTCCATACTGGATGACACTACTCTGTGGTGGAGATTCTCATTGGTCCCACCTAGCCCAACAAGGCTTGTCACAGGATTTGACATATGCCCCTGAAGCATATGCTTGTCAGAGGAAGGCAACACAATGTTGGTTACATGTTGGCAAAAATGACGCTTCCTACAAAAAGAGTTATGGTCCTTGTACTCTGCACTTCCTCTCAACATCGTCTATCAATATATGTGGTTTTATTTTAAATCACCTCAATACTAATGGAGTTATGCAATGCACAAGAAAATTAACTGAAGGACAATAACTCCATAAATATTGAAGGAAGAGTTATGGTCCTTGAACTCTGCACTTCCTTTCAATGGCCTCTATCAATATATTTGGTTTTATTTAAAATTCTTTCAATACTAATGGAGCTTTGCTCTGCCCCCAAACATAAACAAAGGGCAATTACTCCGTAAATATTGAAGAAAGAGTTGTGGTCCTTGTACTCTGCACTTCCTCTCATTGTCCTCTTGTATTATAAGAAGTCTCATTTGAATCCCTTCAATACTAATGGAGATATGCTCCACACAAGAAAATTAATGCTTCACATAATGTAATAAAACAAAGAGCAATAACTCCATAAATATTGAAGAAAGGTTGTGGTCCTTGTGCTCTGCACTTCCTCTTATTGTCCTCTATCATTATATGAAGTTTCATTTGAATCCCTTCAATACTAATGGAGTTATGCTCCGCACAAGAAAATTAAACAAAGGGAAATAACTCTGTTAATATTGAATAAATAGTTATGGTCCTTGTGCTCTGCACTTCCTCTCATTGTCCTCTATCATTATCTGAAGTTTCATTTGAATCCCTTCAATACTAATGGAGTTATGCTATGCACAAAAACATTAAACAAAGGGAAATAACTCAGTAAATATTGAAGAAAGAGTTACGGTCCTTGTGCTCTGCACTTCCTCTCATTGTCCTCTATCAATATATGAAGTTTCATTTGAATCCCTCCAATACTAATGGAGTTATGCTATGCACAAAAAACATTAAACAAAGGGAAATAACTCCGTAAATATTGAAGAAAGAGTTACGGTCCTTGTGTACTGCACTTCCTATCATTGTCCTCTTATCATTATATGAAGTTTCATTTGAATCCCTTCAATACTACTGAAGTTATACTCCGCACAAAAAGCGTGACGGACGGGCGGACGGACAGAAAGAAGGACAGACGGAACGACGATCGATTACTATATGCCCCCGAAGTTCCCTTGAAAATCTTGCATGGGAACTACATTCCTTTTACGGGAAACTAGCACACCAAATATCGTTAAAACCAGTCGTATGTCATAGATCGATACTAGTCTATCTGAACACAGTAACATTATCAATAAGGTTTAACTGCTCGCATTTTAGAGGAAATGTCAATGGTGTCAACAAAAGACAATGTTCTTATATGCGCTAAGTACAACTGCACATCGTTGGTGATATCAAGTTTGTTGTGTTGCGCTACAAAACTTTAATTCGAAAGTAACGATTTCACAGTTCCTAATGCTAAACACAATTTTTATAACACATTCTATACATTCACTCTTTCTATGCGGATGACGTGAGGTTGTTAACATCAGCATAATTTTCGCGCATTTTTGCAGCAAAACATGAGTTTTACATGAAATACGTGTGCTCACTGTAAAAAAAATTGAATATGTGTTTTGTCTCGTCAACAGTTGACATAGTGGTTTGTTTTTATCTATGAGAAACTATAATTAAAACATTTTATATAATAGTTTAAAATAATTTATGTATGGGTTTTGTTGCTTGAAAACAATAAACTAGAAATGTGTTCACAGACACGGATGCCCCCACCTATGAAACCATTTCTACATGGCGCCGCATTGTCTGTATGCATACAAATTATTTTGCAAAAGGAGAATTGAACTTTTATAATGTACTTTATGCTAATGTATTCTCTTACTTTTGTGATGTAAGCTGAGTTATCACAAAATAGTTTTAGTCCTGACAAAAAATCAATAAAGGATAGTAATTAAAACTTTTGGGCAATTACGAGTTATGGTTCTTGTATGCTTCACTTACTGTAATTACCCTAAGTATTGGGACACTTAAAAATAAATAATTATTTTATTGTCCCAATATTAAGGGACATAAAAAATAATTATTGAAATTGTGTCCCAACATTTAGGGCAATATATGACACAATATATTCTGCATATCTCTGTCTTGAACCAATTAATTAATTTTATTTCTTTGGGATAATAATGGATTACTAAAATATATTAAATATTTAATTATAAATAATTAGAAGGAATATTTTTAGGTGACCGATGATCAATTATTTCTTGCTGGGGACTTGATGATAATTAATTGAGAAGCTTAATTGAGAAGACCATGCTCCAGTAGAGTGCACAGTTTGCACCACGTGTCAACTACATGCAAACATACCCCTGATGGTGTACATTATGATGTATAGATAAGCAAGCGCAATTTT
The DNA here is from genome assembly GCA_027627225.1 of Congeria kusceri. Lineage (NCBI taxonomy): Eukaryota > Metazoa > Mollusca > Bivalvia > Myida > Dreissenidae > Congeria > Congeria kusceri. The sequence continues at coordinate 23,576,695 of CM051035.1, forward strand.
GCAGTCGCAAGTCCCTATGCAATTAGCGTAGTGACAGGGTATGGAATGTTTATACATTAACAACATAAGGTGCTATTTTAACGTCGCAATATTAAGGGACACAAAATAATTCAACTTTGAAATGTGTCCCAATATTAAGGGGAGTAAAAAACAATTATTTTTCCAAAAATTAAGGGTGTCCCAATATTTAGGGTGTCCCAATACTTAGGGTAATTATGGTACTCTTGCTATCTTAAATCAATGTGCAGAATAAACAAAATGCCTTTTATCATATTTGAATTATAAGTCAGGTTCTTGCATGCAACACACCATCTGGTGATTGTGATCATTTCTGCCAATTTATCTGAAAATCCCTGCATGCATGTCAATATTATGCTCTGGACAATTATTTGACAGTTGACCTTGATTAGTGACCTTGACCTTTCAGCTACAGATTGGTTTTTGAACGCCACATGCCATCTCATAATGCTTATCATTTCTGCCAAGTAATTTGAAAATTCTTCCATGCCGGAAAAAATTATACTGCAGTCAATGTCAATGGCTTAAACACTTACCGTAAATACTCAGTCCTAGGTCTATCCGCTCATAAGTCGGGGGGTAAACAATCGTAAGAAAATTGACAAATTTGTCAAATTTGTGTATGTGCACTCTGTCAGGCATTTTTACAAATTTCACTATGTCCTGTTTAATGTATTTGTATCCGAGTTAAAAATTCCAGAAATTACTGTGCACTTAAATCCACATTAGTAATATTCCACAGGCTATAATATTCCATAAGTACACTTTTAATTCCAATCAAACAATTTGGCCACAGAAATCAACACTATTACGTTTTAATCTGACTGTCAAAACAATTAAACACGTAATAACAAATGCAATTTTTATAACAATGATTGACATAATCTAAAGGCGGTTAACTCCACCTTCGTGTTCTGAAAATGATCGAAAGGCAGAGCTAAAGATGTTCTGTTACATAATTGGACGATTGCCACTAGAGTAATAAACGCCCGATTGGTTTACCTTGTCATTGGATAATTGCTGTAGACAAAGGAAGCCAATTTAACCGATGCGTTAAGTGTTATTTATGGCTTGTAATTGACAGCACCTACAAAGCAATCATCTACACTTTGATGACGTCAAACTGTTATTTCGAACAGGTTGCGTTTTTCGCGAGATGGGTTCTATTGCCTTTGTGTATGATTTCACAGTATGAAACACAATTACTCGTAGCAAAATTCGGATATTAAATTAAAAAGGCAATGTTGCAACTGCGATTTTATTAATTTGTAAGCTTGGGTATAATTATTTAATAGAAGATCTTTTGTTTATTATGCTTTAAGAAATTTTGACAACAACAATAACAACAACACAGGGTTGCGATTACCACGATGGTCGATCTTTCTTGAATTTTTTTAATGAACCGCTTCATAAGTCGTGGCTTTAATTGAAAACGATTTTTGAAAGCAAAAAAGCTCAACTTATGACTGAGTATTTACGGCATATTTTATGTTTACATGTGACCTTGGCCTTATACCAAAGGACCGGGTTGTTGCACGCCACATGTGGTCTCATAACGATATCACTTCTGTCAAGTAATTTAAAAATTCTTCCATGTCAAACAAAATTATGCTCCAGACAGTGACCATGGTATTCATACTTATATTTGACCTTTGACATTTAAGTGTGACCTTGACCTTGGACCTAGTTCTTGCGGGTGACACATTGTCTTATAATGGTTATCACTTTTGCCAAGTTATTTAAAAATCATTCCATGCTGGACAAAGTTATTGCCTGGACAACAATCTTAACATATTTACATATACTTGACCTTTCAGTGTGACCTTGACCTTGGACGGAGGCACCTGGTTCTTGCACGCGACACACTGTCGCATATGCTTATCACTTATGCCAAGTTGTTTGAAAATCCTTCCCTGCTGGACTACATTATTCTCCTGACAGTGTCTATGGCTTAAATTCTTATATTTTACCATTGACCTTTAAGTGTGACCTTGACCTTGGACCAAGGGACCTGGTTCTTACGCGCAACACACAGACTCACCATTCTTAGCACTTCTGCCAAGTTAATTTAAAATATTTCAGTGCTAGACAAAATTATGCTCCACACAGGGTCTATGGCTTAATTCTAATATTAGACCTTTGACCTGTAAGTGTGACCTGGACCATGGACCTAGAGACCTGATACATGCGCGAGACACACCGTCTTACCACTTCTGCCAAGTTATTTGAAATTCCTTCCCCACTTGACAAAATTATGCTCCAGACAGGGTCTATGGCTTTATTTCTTATACTTGACCTTTGACCTTTAGTATGACCTTAACCATGGACCTTAGGGACCTGGTTCTTGCATGTGACACATCGTCTCACCATGCTCAACATTTGTGGCAAGTTATTTTAAATTTCTTCTATGCTTGACAAAATTATGCTACGGACAGGAATATATGGCTTAAATTCTTATATTTGACCTTTGATCTTTCAGTGCGACCTTGACCTTGGACCTAGGGACCTGGTTCTTGCGCGCAACACACCGTCTCACCGTGCTCAACACTTGTGCCAAGTTATTTTAAATTCCTTCCATGCTGGACAAAATTATGCTCTGGACAGGGTCTAGGGCTTAAAATTCTTATATTTGACCTTTGACCTATAAATGTGACCTTGACCTTGGACCTAGGGACCTGGTTCTTGCGCGCGACACACCGTCTCATTATGCGTAACATTTCTGCCAAGTTATTTGAAAATCCTTCCATGCTGGACAAAGTTATTGTTCGGACAAGAATCCGAACATACATACATACATACATAAGTACAAACATACAAACGTACATAGCACATACATACGTACCCACGGACATGGTAAACTCATTGATGGTGGGGGCAAAAGTAACTACATTTTTGGAGTCGCGAAAATACACTAGTGTATATAGGTATCTGAATGACCTGACATGCGATACATTGTGCCTATGTTTAATCTCGATGGTCGGTACTGTGCTGTCACAGAAGGGAGCATGTTATTGTGAGATTGAAATGATAACAGACAGACATCAGTGCTCGTATTTGACACATTGTTGTGTTAGCATAAAATCTTTTTGGTAAAAAGTCGAAATCTTCAAATTGATGATCCCACAAATATGACGTTTTAAACTAATCCACGAAACTTCATGTAAACAAAATTAAGTTAATTCACAATAGTAAGACAGATAAATCCAGTTTGGAAACAAGCAAAGTGAAACACAGTAGTCCTTCTATTGACTGGTTCAGAGATTAAGAACATGGCTTTTTCACCTGCAAGCTACAAACCATAAATCTTAGGTTGATTTACAATTTTGCATACTTAAATTATATTTGGTTTAAAATAAAGTCTTCTTAAGTGAGTATATAAATAATTTAGTTCTTCGATAAAAGAGCCACCTCTGTTTAATTACTTACTAATCAGTTATCAAAACTTGTTTAGCATAAATTTTGTGTAAAATAGGTCAATTTTCATTCTATATTGTATTTATTTGTTATCTATTTATAAACAAGTATCATATAGTGTTTATATCCCTTGCCTACTAGTATCATATAGTGTTTATATCCCTTGCCTACTAGTATCATATAGTGTTTATGTCCATTGTCTACTAGTATCATATAGTGTTTATGTCCCTTGTCTACTAGTATTATGTAGTGTTTATGTCCCCTGTCTACTAGTATCATATAGTGTTTATGTCCCTTGTCTACTAGTATTATGTAGTGTTTATGTCCCTTGTCTACTAGTATTATGTAGTGTTTATGTCCCTTGTCTACTAGTATTATTTAGTGTTTATGTCCCCTGTCTACTAGTATCATATAGTGTTTATGTCCCTTGTCTACTAGTATCATATAGTGTTTATGTCCCTTGTCTACTAGTATTATGTAGTGTTTATGTCCCCTGTCTACTAGTATCATATAGTGTTTATGTCCCTTGTCTACTAGTATCATATAGTGTTTATGTCCCTTGTCTACTAGTATTATGTAGTGTTTATGTCCCCTGTCTACTAGTATCATGTAGTGTTTATGTCCCTTGTCTACTAGTATTATGTAGTGTTTATGTCCCTTGTCTACTAGTATTATGTAGTGTTTATGTCCCTTGTCTACTAGTATTATTTAGTGTTTATGTCCCCTGTCTACTAGTATCATATAGTGTTTATGTCCCTTGTCTACTAGTATCATATAGTGTTTATGTCCCTTGTCTACTAGTATTATGTAGTGTTTATGTCCCCTGTCTACTAGTATCATATAGTGTTTATGTCCCTTGTCTACTAGTATCATATAGTGTTTATGTCCCTTGTCTACTAGTATTATGTAGTGTTTATGTCCCCTGTCTACTAGTATCATATAGTGTTTATGTCCCTTGTCTACTAGTATCATATAGTGTTTATTAGGGCTCCAACGGGTCGAAAAATTTCTTCGGGTCGGGTCGGCGGGTCAAAATTTCAAAGTTCGGGTAATTTCGGGTCGGGTCGGGTATTAAAAAGATTAATTCTAAAATATGGTAAACTACATTAAAACATTTATTTTCTTTAAAGTTGAACATGGCAGATATGTCAAAAATAATTAGACTAATTACTGCACAAAAATGAGTCCTTTATGTAGAATTACCACATTCTTGATAGTAATAAATGAATTTATGATAAAATGGTGCTTCCTAAAACATCAATTACTGGATATATAGAGACAAAATTCAGTAAAAAAATAAAAACTAACCTTCAAACAAAAAACAAAGCTAAGCTAGGATATGCTTCCTATAGTAGAATGTAGGTGCATCTATAAGATTCAAAATGACTAGAGCTAATAGAGAACATCAGAGATCATGGGAATATAGGTGTATCTATATGTAATACCCGAAGCTAACATATTATTTGCTTTAAATTAGGCACCCACATTAACAGGCTAAAATGCACAATATAGACTGTTTTAGAACAAATCTTTCATAACTCCGTTTACAATAAACGTGGAAGAATGTAACTGCATGTATCATACTGTAAACAAAATCTCATCTCACCATATCAAGACTTATTCAAGACGTCTATAAGATGGGAAATACTCCCATACTGGCGATTTTAATGCCTTCGGTGCGTCTATTATCTTCATTTGCCTTGATTCAGTTGATTATCAATAAAGAAAACTTACAATTACTCAGAAACACGAGTTTGGTTGAACTAATGCAACCGCGAAATCATATAATATTTATTCCGGAAGTGTGATTGAAGGTCAGGATGGCACAGGTCAAAACGGCCCGAACAAAACGGCCCAGTTGATTTTACGGCGTCCTTTTGAAAAATATTTACCCGACCCGGTACCGTTTGCGAAAACTTTGACCCGGAATCGCGGGTATTTTTTGGACCCGCGGATTCGGGTTTTTTCGGGTACCCGTTTGAGCCCTAGTGTTTATGTCCCTTGTCTACTAGTATTATGTAGTGTTTATGTCCCCTGTCTTGTGTGTCCATTTCCGTCCCTTGTGAGATTCAGTCCCATGTCCTGTGTGCGTCCAGCCATGAACTGTGATGTCATTCCGTATGCAAGGTTTATGATCAACAAGGTTTTGATTGGTCATGTTGGAAATAGCATGTTACAGATATTTGAATTTACGGACCATGCTTTCTTTCCTATTTTGCTAAGCATTAACGTCGCATGACATCCATTAATGCAATTGTTCTATTTCATCCATTGTATTTCATATATCCAACCTGGTGAGTGTGCTAATATTTGTTTTAATTTTCATTTGCATTTATTAATGATTTTTTATTGTAAATGCAATTTACTTCATTTAAATGTAATTTATTTAATCAAAACTGTGAATGTTCGTACATTGTAATTTTGTATTTGTTTGTGAATATTGTGATATATTGTAATTTTATGTTAATATTTTTTGTAGGTTTTCATTTATATATACACTGCTGATCTGTTATATCGCGATTTGTGGGGTCCATGGATCGCGATCGCTTTATAGCCGGATCGCGATATAACCTGTCAGGTCATTCATGTACATATAGATATACATGTATACAGGGGAATATTTTCACGATCTCAAAACATAAACATAATGTAACGCACCTTTTTCATTGTTGTTAACATCCACAATGTGTTATATCCACACATTTATGTAAAATATTCCATTTGTATATAAAAATATAATATTATTCCTTAATATAATTTATTTCAAATTGCATATAATAAATTCCAAAGCCCAAACGCCTATCTGAATTTTACTGTTCACATGACGTAAAACACGATTTCTATTTACAATTAAACTGCACATGTATTTCGTGTTAATCATTTGTTCTGCTAGAAAAGCGCGCGAAAATTATGTTGACATGTACAACGTCACGTCATCCGCATGGAAAGCGTAGGTGTATTGATTGCCATATACAAACTTAGTACCGCAGAGAACATTGAGATCTTTACTTTTGTATAAAAGTTTCGTAGCGCAGAACAATAAAATTGGGTATCTATATCGCGAACGATGTGCAGTTAGCATTTCCTCTTAAAACAAAAAAGAAACAGTTACACCGTATTGATAACGTTATTGACGTTCAGATAGGTCAGTATTGATCTATGACATACAGTTATTGTATACACCCTCCACGTGAACGGCGTGTAATTCACCGCTAATTAAAGAGACAGCAGTGAAAGGACCTTGTCATGGGTGGCACGCGCGATGTAAGCTGATGACGTCAAACTGTTACACTCTGATGTTGAGCGGGTCTGGTTATTGTTTGTCGCACTACAAGAGTGTGAATGAAAGAGTAGCGATGTAGGCGCGAAAATCCGGACCAAACTGGATTTATTCATGAACCTCGTGTAATAGTAAAATATTGAAGTACATAAAAAAAATTGGGATCCACGACCGATTCATGATATATTGGATATCGAGAAAGATTGCGATATAACGGATCTGCAGTGTGTTTTATATATAAATTCTGATATACTTACGGATGTCAACAATAAAACTCGAACCTCAAGACGGTGCTTGGTTATCTTGACCATTACCACCCCACTACATATGAATGGATGTGTGTGTGAATTAAAAAAACTTATGAGGCCCGTCAGCCCAGAACCAAGGATGTGTTCCAGCACCCCAACCTTATCTACTTATTGGAGGCACATTGAACGTTGGGACGAATTTCAAGTTGGAAAAGTTGGGACGAATTTCAATTTGGGAAAGTTGGGACGAATTTCAAGTTGGGAAAGTTGGGACGAATTTTTAATCATAGCTGCGATGTGCAGCTATTTTTTATTTTATTATTTCATTTTAAATATCTTCTATTTTGTGTGGTCTTGTGCTGTGGGGAGAAATTGGAGCATCTAGAGGAAACCTCACATGTCTGATATGATGACCACCAACCAAAGTCTGTCATGCGTCTGACCTGGATATGAACCCCAATTGACAGGGTGAGAAGCCAGCGTGCCAACTATTGCACAAGCCAGGCAGCCAAAAAATCTGGATGGATATTCACAATCTGGTTTTTATCTAGTTTGATAAAGACTTGCTGAATCATGCCATTTCAATATAAGGCGAAATAGCATTAAATCATTCAAGTAGTTGCCATATTATCATAAAAAGAATGAAGTACCATTGAAAAAACATACCAAGTAGTATGCCTGGTCAGAGATAGAGGGCTATCATAGACACCCATTTTATTTGTGTAAATTAATTCAGATTAGTTCACGCTAATATGCTCTTCATGAAGCTATTCAAATCACAAATATAGATACTGCCTAAAATGTGGTAAGATAAAAAAAGATACTGCATTACACTGACAATACTTGTTTTATTGGCTCTTCAAAACATTTGCCTTTGCATTCATATAACATTATAACAATGGGACGAGGAGTACCCTAAGAATATTGGATAGAATCTGACATATTACATAGGCAACAAGTTAACTGTCCATTATATACTGGTGCTGTTGCAACTGGTGATTGTAGAAAGAAGTAAAGATTTTTAGAGTGTGAATAGCAACATTTTGTAAACAAGCTTGCATATAAGGCAACAGAGATGGCATCCAATTCTGAAAGATGATTTCAGAAAGCATCAGATTTTATCTTTTATTGTTTCTCTTGTCTGGAAAATGATTTGTACAAGGAAGCCGAGTTCTCTTGTGAGGAATGTTCCAAATGTTTCTGTGCCAACTGTGTGCAACACCACAATCAACTTGACGGAAGCCATCCCCTTATCAACAGACAAAACATGTCAAAGTGGCCAGTTGCCAAGGAAACAATGGATACATCAAAGCAATGCCAGGAGCACAAGGACGGGAAACTGGAACTGTTCTGTGAGGACCATAGTGAGCTGCTGTGTAATATATGTCGTGATTACAAACACATGTAAGTAGTTTATAAACTAGAATTGTCACATGATTGACGGATATACCGCCACAATATGGCCTTGTCACAAAACTATGGCATCCATTCGAAAGAAAAGGACTAGGCAAGAATGCTTTAATTTCTGAATGTTTAACAGTGTATTTGGAAAAATGTAATTTCAATAGGAGCCATAACTCAACATTTTGTGGTTTGTAACCAAAGATGAACTTGATCTGTATTAAATGATGCTACTCCTATGTACCAAAAATAATTTAAATATGTGAAACCATGTTTTTAGAGAATTTAAGTTTTAAAAACAGCCTGTAACTCTGTCAAAATTTAGTGGTTTGTAGCGAAAATCAAACTTTACCCGTATTTTATGATGCTACACATGTATACCAAGAATTATTTGAAAATGTCAAGCCATTCTTGAGTTATTGTCCGGAATGTTTTAGGGAATTTAAATCGAAAAGGGGCCATAACTCTGTCAAAATTTAGTGGTTTGTATCCAAAGTCGAACTTGAACTGTATTGTATGATGTTACACACAAATTATTTGAATATGTCAAGCCTTTTTTGAGTTATCATTCGGAAACCAAAAAACCAACAGACCAACAGACCCCTAACTAGTGGAATACTGTTATGCTAAAGACTCTGCAACTTATAACACACAAGAGGGCCAAGACGGCCCTTTATCATTCATTCAACGGTCTCAGTTGGGTGATTTAATAAAACATGATTTAAGCAAGTTAACACAACTTGAAAAGTCGGTTCACACGAGTTATGTCATTCGACTACAATCTGACCAAGCTTTCACCTGATCTAATAAAACAGGATTTAAGAGAGTTAACACACTTTAAAAGTCGGTTCACATAAGTAATGTCATTTGACCAATGTTCTTATTGCAGATGACCAATATTTTACCATAACATATATTTTATGGAGGACTACAATCTGAACAAGTTTTCACCTCATCCAATAAAAAATAATGTCTTTTAATTCTCAAGAACCTTTTTTACATAATTTGACCTAGTGACCTAGTTTTTGACTGCAGATAAACCATATTTTATCGGAACATAGATTCTATAGAGAACAAGAGGGCCAAGAGGCCCTAGGTCGCTCACCTGAGAGGCTAAGGAACTAAACTGTTCTGAGCAAGTTTTGTGATGATTGGCCTATACAATTAATGTGGTCTCAAAAATGTTTTAAAGCTTTTTGTTAAATTTAGCCAGTTTGGAACTTGTCCCAATATATCATCAAAACAAATGTTCTGAGCAATTTTCAAGAAGATTAGGCAAAACTAGAGTTTTCAAACAAAATAATTTATTTGACCTTGTGACCTAGTTTTTGACAACACATGAGCCATTTTCGAACTCCACCGAGATATCATTGGAACAAAGGATCTGGGCAAGTTTCATGAACATTGGGCTATAAATGTGGCCTTTAGAGTGTTCAGAAGCTTTTTTAAGTTTTCATTTTACCCATATAAGGAAAACTGTCCCGTCCCATGACGGCCATGTTTTTCAGCAGAGTGGAACCATTATCAAACTCAGCCGAGATATCATAAGAATAAAGGTTCTGAGCAAGTTAAATGTTGATTTGGCAAAAAATGTGACAACTAGAATGTTCACAAGATATTTCAATAGCCATATAAAGAAAACTGCTCCGCCCCCTGGCGGCCATGTTCTTCAATGGAGTGGAACCATTTTCGAACTCGGCCGAGATATCATAAGAACAAAGGTTCTGAGCAAGTTTCATGTTGATTGGGCAAAAAAAAGTGACTTCTAGAGTGTTAACAAGCTTTTTCTATAGCCACATAATGAAAGTTTCCCCGGCCCTGGGGGCCATGTTTTTCAAAGGAGTGGAACCATTTTCGAGCTCAGCGGAGATATCATCAGAAAAAAAAATCTGAGCAACTTTCATGTTAACTGGGTAAAAAAATGTGACTTCTAGAGTGTTAACAAGCTTTTTCATCAATTTTGTCTAGTTACCTAGTTTTTGACCCCACATTACCCAGTTTTGAACTCGGCCGAGATATCATTGGGACAACTGTTCTCACCAAGTTTCATGAAGATTGGGCCAAAAATGTGACTTCTAGAGTGTTAACAAGCTTTTTCTTCAATTTGACCTAGTGACCTTATTTTTGACCCCAAATAACAGATTAAAACAGGAACTGATAAAAAAATGTTGGTCCTGGGATTAAAAAAGATTTTATTATATTGACCCAGTGACTCCATTTTCATTTACAGACACATTTAAAGGTGGTCAAAACAGATTTAAGCATGTTATTCATTGTAAATCATACGTATTGTGACTGTAGAGATTGCAAAATACGACAAAAATTCATCACATAATTGTAAAGGAATTTTTGAAATTCGACATTGCTCAGCTAAAAGCAGGTTTATAAAATATTTTACACATAATTATGTAATAATATTAATTCCAATGTTTTAACAGAACATGCAGCAAAGTGATTCTGCTGAGTGATACAGTGAAAGCTCTCCACAAAGGGAGGCATTTCAAGAAACTGTCCGAAAAAATTAAAATTCTCATACAGAAAACAGCACAAAAGAAAAATGAATTTGAGGCAAATATAATAAAGCTGCAGAAGTCATATGATGCGAATCTTGAAGAAATCAAAACTTCCCACAAGAGAATCAACAATGTTTGGGTTCAATTAGAGAGAAAAACTATCCAAGAGATGTACACGTCACTGGCTACAATAAGAACTTCCATTGAAGCTGACATTAAAAACTGTACTGAGCTTCTTATGAAGATGAAACATGTAGAAGATAATATGCAATGTATAGAAAACAAAAGTGAAACCTTACAACTTTTGACATACAGAAATTGCCTTGACACATCACTCCAAGCAGAAGCTGTACTACAAGGAATGGCCACCAAGAATGCTGTCACACTGGCATTCCATCCCCACCTAACTATTAGACAAACTCCGTCTGCTCTGTCCGGACGGGCAATGGTTGACCACAATGTGAAGCAATCACAACAAGTAAGGAACTCTTACGACACAGATACCAGGCAAACAAAACAGGATGGGGTTGGTTCAAATTTCCATCGAGCCATCAGTTCATATATTGGTGTGAACAGGTCCAAATATAATATGTTTTATTCACACCATGTTCTCAAAGTGATTGGAAAGACCAACATTAGAGTAAAACTTCAAAGAGAAGTAGAGTGCTACATCAATAATATCTGTGAGACAGCTACTGGAGAACTGGTTATTACAGACATTCTTAACAACAAAGTGAAGCTGCTGAATCAGACCTATAGGGTGGTGGACTACTGACAATTGTACGGTGAGCTTAAGTCTATGTGCTACATTGACAATAATCTGGTGGCTGTTCTTCTTGAGGAGTATTTTCATGCAATTCATGTCATCCATATCATCCGAGTGAGGTCTGGTCAGCTCCTAAAGGAAAGAATACTGAAGCTTCAACATGTCAGTTATGGTATTGCCCACTGCCAGGACAACCTGTATGTCGCATCGGGTAGAGCACTGTACCACTACACTGTGTATGGGCGACTTGTGAAAATATTGTACGAGGATACTTCACACCTTTGCACAGGTAAAAATAAACACTGGAAAACTTGTGTTTGATACAGATTATTATTATTATAAAATAAATACAAGATGGCCATATTAGCGTGGTATTGTTCATGTGGTTGACATTTACATCTTGATCTATGTTCTTATAGTTTGACACTCTATTTTGGGTGTAAAAATCGTATTTTCTTCTTTTAAGCTGAACGCGTTAAAAAATTAGGCTCTTTCCGCATAAAAAGTTCTTAATACTTTTGGACTCAGTGACTAGTGGTTCACTCTACATAAATCATAATTCCCATTGGTATTAATATACTGTGCAATACATGTCTCATAACAGGTATTAAAAAATTGCTAAGTGGCAGAAAAATTAAGGTTTGGTCCGCTTATAGGCATTTCATTTTAAGCAAACCTCAGAAGGTTTTGCAATTATTTTGTTGACAAAAATCCTATATATTTTTCTGTACACAGTCACTGCTTGTGCCGTTGGTCCAGATGGAGACAGAATATATGTGGCTAACAAAGCTAAAAGAACATTGGTCACACTGTCCAGGGATGACAAAGTGATCTCCAGACTGGCTGACCCTGCATTGCTATGTGGAAGCAAACCACTGCCAACTGTACAACCTAGCCTCCATGTGACAGACTGGGGACAAGTCCTGGTATGAGAAGACTTGTCCCGCACAATCCTTCAAGTGGACAGAGATGGGAGACAGAGGCTGGCAGAGGTGGTCACAGGGAGGGATGTGAAACGACCAGCCTGTGTCTACTACAGTAAACGCACAGGCTCAATAATTGTGGGAATGGAGCGCAATGACAACATCCTGGTGTTTAGGACTTAATAACTGTATGAAATGAGAATGCATAGAACATGTTTGCATATTGATGAAACCCTGATTTCCATTCCATATGACTAAGAAACAAATTCCAATTTATCAGTTTACAGTTCAGGTGTATGTAATGGCAATGGACAGCACAAAATGTAAATCCAACCTCGAGTTCTTTCAGGCGTCTATCGATATGGCGAGCCAAGGGCACGTCATCATCCACGTCACACCCGGGGTACCAGAGCCCTGAGCTGAGCACGAGTTGTCTCCTCTTGTGACATATGTGACACACCCAGACCTGCTCCTGAAACCAGAACACTTGTTAAGACTTTTAACAGGAGCTACATCTTAAACAAAAGTTTCCCTGTTTTCCAATTTATATTCCTAAGAATTTAAATTGTCATTCAATTACAACGAAATAGTATGGGAGACACATACTGTTTTGTATTATCACATTTTGTTCTGTATTATCACGTTTTGTTCTGTATTATCACATGGTGTTCTTACATCACATGTTGTTCTGTATTATCACATATTATTCTGTATTATCACGTTATTCGGTATTATCACGTTGTTTTGTATTATCGCATGTTGTTTTGTATTATCACATGTTGTTTAGTATTATCAAATTTTGTGTTGTTTATCTCATTTGTTATGTATTATCACATTTTTCATGGCAATGCATTTTTAGGAATGTACAGTAATAAGGACATTTTACATACTGTGCTAATTTACAGCATCTCATAATGTTGAAGCAAATTCATGTAACCTACTATACTTATTGCATTCATTAGTTGTATTTTCAATATAAAGCAATCAAATTAATAACCTGGAAGTATAAAATATAATGAAATAATATAATTTTGAACTGACATAAAACTCACATGTTTAATTTCTGATGATATCACCGCCCCTGCCGCCCCATTGCCGACGCCCTTGTTTTATGCAAGCTCAATGTATTTTGGATGATATTGATGACTGTAAATTTATAATTGCTAACATTTTTATTATTATATTCAAGAATGTAAAAATATGTTATTAAAATTTGCATTTCTGGATGATTTCCATGTAAGTAATTTTTTTTAATGCTTGAATTTTTTATGTTTTGAAATGTATTTTTATTTCAGAGTTTGTATTTGGAAACTGACAATGCATGTTATTTAATTAATACAGCTTACAATATTTAATGATGTCAAGAAATTAACTTTATTTAAGAGTGAATGTTTAATGATATCATTAGATGTTATTGGATAAAAGCCTGTATTTTCCAATTGTGACTAATGCTGCATAAGGCTATAAAAATTAATGAATTGTTTCTCAGGCACTTTTTCCAAAAAATCAGGAGGGAGGGCGAATTATTTTTTTATTGAAGCATTTTATTTTCTCCTACACTTTTCTATTGGCACTATGTAATGGCTTATTAATTAAAGACAATTTTAAGTTATAATAACAACATAAGCATCCCTATTAATTACAAACGGTCATTTAGGCAAAGGCATTGTTTAAAAGCACTTGGTAAGAATGGAATATACTATAATGTACATGCTGGTTTACTCAAGAGTCATCAAGAGTCATCACCAGTTATCGCATACAGAAAATAGACCATAGCAAGTTACCAAAATGTTAATGATTCACAATTTTCAATGGTTAGTTTTGTATTTTGTTCGGTTACATGTCCATTAGAAGCACTTTCTGCAAAGTTTATTTTTATTAACATATTTCTGGACTGCTCCTTTAAAACCCGGGGACAATCGTCACAAAATAGTTAATAAATTTTGTGTGGGCATGAACTCAAATTCATGGCGGACCTTAAGAAAACGTTGCGGCGCTGCCTGAGAAACAAATCATTAATTTTTTTAGCCTAATTTATGATAGTTTGCATATTATTGTAGTAAATACTTTTCTTTTCAAGTCAAGGGAGGCAACTTTAACAAACTGAAAAGTGTTAAAATAGTCACTAGTAAAAAGATAATACATTGTAACTCAAAGTAAAAATATAAAAATTGTACAATTACCAAATACAACACTTGTATATTATACTATTTTGGCAAAAAGCATTTTGTTATTAGTTTTGTTCTTTGCTTTAAGATCTGTATATCCTCTAACAAATACTAAAGGGGCATTGATGTATTGAAACGGACCCTGTTTTTGACCTTTGACCTCTAAGTGTGACCTTGACCTTGGGAGGTACGGACCTGGATCTTGTGAGTGACACATCGTCAATTGTCAACACGGTGAACATTTCTGCCAAATAATGTCAAAATCTATCAAGAAATGAGTTATTCAGCGGCCACAAAAAACAGACCCCATTTTGGGCCTTTGACCTATAAGTGTGACCTTGACCTTGGAGGTTCAAGTTCAAGTTCAAACTTTATTCATTGTAGTACAGTTTAACAAAGACAACGTTAGCCTTGAATAGCTATTTTCTGAAAATAGCTATTTTCCGAAGGTACGGACCTGAATCTTGTGCGTGACAAATCATCTCATAATGGTAAACGTGGCTAACATTTCTGCCAAATAATTTCAAAATCCATCCAGAAATGACAGAGTTATAGAGCCGACACAAAAAACTGACCCCATTTTGACCATTGACCTCTAAGTGTGACCTTGACCTTGGAGGTACAGACCTGGATCTTGCGCGCGACACTTCTTCTCATCATGGTGAACATTTCTGCCAAGTAATTTCAAAGTTTCACCAGCAGGGGACTAATAATTAAAAGGTAAGAAAACATGAGTGAATTTATTTTGGCTGTTTTGAAGAACCCTTCAGGTTTCAATTTACTGATTCGTTGCCTGCAAAGAAACGAAATAATTATCTGTGATACAGGCTCTAGAAATTACCCTCTCTAAAAGACCGCTGGCTTCTACCCACAGTATGACAAAGGCCTATACATTTTGCACTGGCGTAGTGATTTTCACTGCAACCTGCTAACACATCATACCTTGGATGTGAGAGAGACCTGCATACTGCCGCAGTTCAGACAGGTGAGGTTGGAGCAGTCTGCGCACACATTCTGTCCCTCCTGCATCTTGCCCTCCTTGATGATGAGCGCGTTCTTCAGGCATATCGGGCACAGTGGGGCTTCCCGCTTCACCTCCCCTGCTGCTGCCACCTGTGTCGTGCGCCGCTCAACGTCACTCGTGTACGCCACATACTCCTCCTCCAACTTCCTGTGGAGGAAAGATAGAGAATACTACGTTATTGTCGAATAAAGATAAGTTTATTTAGTGAGGCTAAGAAAACCTAAACCACCAGCCTTGGCATAAAAGTTTGTAAAACAAAAGTTTGTAAAACTATATCATTATTTGGATAATAAATGAAAAGAAAACATGTATACTAAATAACATGAAAAAACCTAAATTGACATTATGAAAATAATCAAATTGATGTCATTAGACTGCGCCTGTTGGCTTTATCACACTGTGTGGAAATACAGCTAAGTTTGCGGAAATACAGCTAAGTTCATCCAAATGGGTGTTATTTTGTCAATGTTACGGTGATGATGCGATAAAATAATTAGTGCTTTAAAGCAATAACAATAACCTAGAGGTCACTGTCAGCTTTGTGTTGTTTAATGTTCTAAACAAAGCTCTTGAACATTTGAATCCAAGGTGTGGATACTAGGTGTAGGTGTGAAAACCCATACCTTACTGATAACAAAGAAGGAAAAGATTCAAATGTTATAGAGCGGAAACGAAAACAGCACGGAAGGATAAAAATATCCACCCACCCAAAATCCCACACACCCATCGACCAACAGACGGAAGATGTGACTTCTCCATGCCATCCTTCGGGGGCATAAAAATGTTGTATTTTTTCTGCGTTACAATGAATAACAAAACTATTTTGGCAAATCATATATTGATTTGTTCACCATGTAATGTATTGTTTTCTTACAATAAGCCATTACAACCAATAAAATGCAATCATTATTTATGACCAATCAATGAGCAATACTACTTTCATGTCGAAATAAGAAAAACAACATATTTCCTAGAAGTGCATTTTTGGTGACCCCCAATTTTTATTGTTCCATTGTATTAGGCATTGAAAGATCTGCAAAATATGTGAACATGAACATTTTTATGAAAGGAGAAAAATGGTAGAAATTGTCTTTAATTGTCATATTTAATTAGCTTCTTACATAACCGTTGCTTATTAAAAACAAACAAAAACTGATGGTCATAAGCAAGTATTTAAATAAAGGTAAAAGCAGTGCATTGGTTAATGTAGTTTCTTAGAATCAGTTTATATATGCTAAATGCAGGTAGAATCCGTTGACACAGGTAGATTCAGTTATTTACTAAATGCAGGTAAAAATTTATTTTTTCCTAAATGTAGGTATAATCTGTTCATATCTAAATGCAGGTAAAATCAGTTGATTGCTAAATGCAGGTCAAATAAGTTGATGCTAAATGCAGGTCAAAATTGATATCTAAATGCAGGTCAAAGCAGTTGATTGCTAAATGCAGGTCAAAGCAGTTGATTACTAAATGCAGGTCAAAGCAGTTGATTGCTAAATGCAGGTCAAAGCAGTTGATTGCTAAATGCAGGTCACATCACTTGACACTAAATGCAGGTCAAAATTGATTGCCAAATGCAGGTCAATCATTTGTTATCTGAATGTAGGTCAAATCCGTTGATGCTGAATGCAGGTCAAAGCAGTTGATTTCTAAATGCAGGTCAAAGCAGTTGACTGCTAAATGCAGGTCAAAGCAGTTGATTGCTAAATGCAGGTCAAAGCAATTGATTGCTAAATGCAGGTCAAAGCAGTTGATTACTAAATGCAGGTCAAAGCAGTTGATTGCTAAATGCAGGTCAAAGCAGTTGATTGCTAAATGCAGGTCATATCACTTGACACTAAATGCAGGTCAAAATTGATTGCCAAATGCAGGTCAATCATTTGTTATCTGAATGTAGGTCAAATCCGTTGATGCTGAATGCAGGTCAAAGCAGTTGACTGCTTAATGCAGAACAAATCAGTTGATTTTGTTGATATTAGTGTCATTTTGTTACTTAGACCACTTTAGTCATTTTATACACTTAAAGCTCATTACGAAAACATCATCAAACTATTTTGATGTAGTGAAAACAGGACTGAATAAATAACAGGCAGGTTTGGAGAAATAATGTTAAAACTGCAGTTGCAGAGATAAGGGAAACCTGGAGTGCAAAGGTCAAGTCAAGGCTTGTTGAAATTGTTCTGCAGAGTGGAGGTATTACTGTCTACCATTCCTAAAGTATATTCAAATTCTACTGACACCTTTCCTCATAGACAAACTGTGCAAGATAGGTCCAGATTGGGTGAAAAATAAACCAGGCCTCTCACTTCATATTTATTTTGTTGAAAGGACTGATTATTTTACAGATCTGAAATTAAACTCAAGAGTGTTTTATGATGTTCAGCAAAGAATGCAAATATACAGACTGATATATTGAAAAACTAACCATTTCAAAACGATGCCATTATTTAAACAAAGAGTTATCAGATGAGGTAACTGAAATCCTCAAATTTTCTCAACGTTTGTACAACAGACATTGATTCTCGATTTAAGTCTAAGAACGGTAATAGCCAATACATCTGTGCCTATGGCAAGAAGTGTGCTACATCAGTGATATTACGTAATATTATTACAACCACTGGCATTTCCACTACTGGCATTTCCACTGGCATTTCCAAAACCGCTGTACTAGTGCCAATTACTAACGCCAATGTTCATAAACAATACCATCTTGCAATTATTTCACAACAGTTTTACGGTACCAGCTCAAGCTGTGTTTTAACGAATGAGTGAACCAAAATCAAGCTTGATATCAAACAAGAGTCTTTAGTACTGGAAACACACCTACCAACATTTTCCCCCATGTGTGTGGGGTGGGGGGAGTGGCGGGCTGACCCAGGGGGAATTTGACTTATTATATTTTTGGGGATCTAATTCCTCACTCTACAGCCAAGCAATTCTGTCTAAATCCCCACAGTGGGGGATGCCTGGGGGCCCAATATTACCGAGATCTCAATCTGACAAATGTCTCTTTATCATGCACCTATTAATATTTCCACCCAGTGGGCAGCGGCGTGCTTACCCTGGGGAATATGACTAATTATATTTTTGGGGATCTAATTCCCCACCCTAGAGCCAAGCACTTCTGTCTAAATCCCCTCGGTGGGGGATGCCTGGGGGCCCAATATTACCGGGATCTTAAATCCGCCCCGAAATTATTTGGCGTGTCAAATTCCCACCTGTCAGGAATCGCTTTTACTCTAAAGTCCCGTATATGCCCGCTGCTCCTCCCCTGGGAGAAAACACTGATAGGTGTAATACCAAGAAATGGCATCGAAAGAACTAATTTACAACTGTACAGGTTAAAATCCACTAAAATAAAATGTGGTAGAGATGTATTTCGAAATAGTGAAATCATGTGAACATATTTTGCCTTTAATCATATGTCAGGTTTGTTCCTAAAGCTGCCTGATGTCACTTTCAGTTCTTAAAAGTCTAATGAAGAAGATGTTTACTTCCAGAAAATGTATCCACTAGAAAGACATAGCCAATTATAAACATAGCAGATATCTCTTATGCTGGATGTATGTATACATAAACACCTGGAAATTTATAATCCAGGCACTTCTGTGACAGAATGTATAAAAATGTTTTCGAGTCTTCCATTTACATAACAAATTCTTGTCTGAAAAACAAAACACTGGTAAAGCCAGCTAAGGTGTTGGCATAGTGTGACAAACTTGGATTTGGCTCCATAGAACCTCATGAATGTTTTTAGTGGCATTGGGTTTAAAAGTTGAATACTCTCTGACCAATAATCTCTCAACAGTCTATTATTCTGTCTGTCTGACAATGCAAGTAATGGCATCCCTATATTTTATTCAAAAATCAGTATGCATAACACTCATCCACACTGATCCCATGTAACAGGGTGTACTAATAAAATATGTTGTCTGGCATATATTTCCCAAAGGGGAAATAACTGTATAAAGCATTTATATGAATTTCTATGAGGATTTCTTAGAATGTTGGAGTGTCGTGAAAAATAGTTACTGTACACTTAGTTAATGTGGGAAACTGCAGATATAAGTTAAACTGTAATATTTTCAAAGACAAGGTTCAATATTAAGAGTATATGCCTTAAAGTGGCACATCAACACTAGGTCGACAATAACATTTTCAAATACAAGGTTCATATACTTAGTTAATGTAGGAAACTACAGATACTGCAAGTTAGACTGTAATATAAAGAGTATATGCCTTAAAGTGCCACATCAACAGTAAGTCCACAATAACATTTTCAAAGACAAGGTTCATTAATCTACAATTAGTGTTGAATCACTGTTACATAAAATAGTCTTGTTTGTATAAAGCATTGATGAACTTATATTATTTTATAATGATAAATTTCATGGGCATGGAAAAATTAGCTTTCGTAATAAAATTGATATACATCAATATACATTATGATGTACCATCACGCACAACAGTTATCATTGTGTAGCATAGGGAAGATTCCCTAATTTTTTTCGGCATAGCTGTCTAAGATCACTTTTGACCTAGATTTCTTGCGATAATTATGCAGAGGGAAAATTGAATGCCAATAGAATTGGGCAAATTTTCTATTTTTAGGGAATGCAAACTTCAAACAATGGTTTAACATATACCAATAACTGTTGCATACTTTGTGGGATAAAAAATTTACATAATTGTTTACATAAGCGGTTGAATTAAAGTTATAAAAATATCTTCGACATACACTCTAGAAATGAACATAATTAAAAACAATTTTATTCATTGTATGTCATGATCAGAATGGTATATTCATTCACATAATGAAATAACTGTATTGTTTAGCCTACATAATCTGCACACTCTATAAATAGCAATTACAATGCTACAATTTCACGGGGGCAACAGTCGGTCACAACGTACAATGTGTTGCTTGTTGAGATCGCAAGCACAAAATATAAAGTGGTACATTTCTTTCTAAAAATAGCGCGCAGTAAAGCTGTGTTAATACACATGCATCAATTAGCATCTGGAGAATCCTAAACCCAAGAATTGCAATAAATAGGGAATTCATAAACTTACCGCTCATTCATTCCCGCTACTATTTTCTGACGATGTTAATTTTTTTAATTTGCCTGACAAATTCATGTATCAATTATGTTTACGTAAAATACAAGTATTTAGCTTAATCATGTATCTCTGGTAAAAACATGGGGCGGTATATGATCGGTTTATTCACGGTACAGGTATTAATAATTGTTGAAATTATCTCAAATTAATTTTGGGGGCCGATACGTTTTCTTATAGTGTCCTAAAAATCTGGGGTCCGAGAAGTCTCCTTAGTAGTAGGGAACGAAAAATATGGGGTCTGTGAAGTCAAAGCTTGGTCCTCTTGTATTATATTTAGGGCAAAAAAATGAAATCTCAATATTAATTTCAAAATTAATTCTTTTTTTAAAGACATTTGTTGTTTAAGAGTGTGATGCCAGTTCAAATTGTACTGGAACTTCTTTCCAAACTATTTTTTTTTTTAATATTTTTAAAGAGATTCCATCAATATATTATCGCTGCTTGAAAAACATATTAGAGATAAATATGAAAGTATTTTGTTTTTGATATTGTACGTATATCCCTTATCCCATGCATGGTTATGAAGTTATAATATCACAAGAGGCTCAGCCAAGCCCAGCTAGCTTAGTTGGTAGAGCGCTGGACTGTCAATCCGGGGTGTGAGTTGAGCCACATAAATTGTGTGGGGATTGGTCGTGAAATAATTTCTATGGCCATTCTCCCACTACCACTGATTCAAGTAGGGCAGTTGTCAGTTACTGGCATAAGTATGTGCACTTGGTACTGGTAAACCACTTAGATCAGCTAAGCTTGCCCAGGCAAAGTGTGAGTAGGTTAACTGAACGCCATTATGACTGAAATTATATTGAATATGGTGAAAAATCCAAACAAACAAACTAGAGGCTCAAGAAGGCCAGACACTCTACTGGTCCAAGGACAGGGCTTTTTTTTAGACCAGAGGCATCACTTTAATTTTTTTTTAACAGAACCACCAGGCAAGGCTACATACCAGATATAAAAGGCTTTCGTCTCTTTCATTTAAGTAGTTGGGACAAAGAGATTGTTGAAGGTTTTCCTACATTAAGTCTATATAAAAATGGATAACATAGACATGAACCCTTAATAATCCTTGGAAACATTTATGTAAGGATGTCAGATGCTTCACTGAACAAACAAAAGACATCATCTACAACTTCTGATACTCTCAAATTGGTTTCTGTCAGAGACAACATGCAAGAATGTCAGGTCATTATGGCAGGATTGGACTTTAGGGAATTTGATTTTATGTAACTATCATATTAATCTTATTAACTTTTAAGGTGTTTGTTATTTGTAGTAAAAAGGAATAAAACTAAAGTTTCACATTTAATTGCTATAATGTGTCAAACATTTTGCACCAAGAATGTTCAAGAAAATTGATAGCTCATTTGTTAACAGCTCGAACAGATAAAACATTTAAATGATTCACTAAGTATGGGCTTAAAGAGTGTAAATGGAATTAAAGCAGAATAGCAATATTTGATTCAAGGATGTACGTTGCACTATTCTAGAGTATTCCAAACTCATTTTAAAATAAAACTAGAATTGTCACACGAGTGACGGATATACCCCCACAATATGGCCTTGTCACAAAACTATGGCATCCATTAGAAAGAAATGGACAGAGAGATAAAGTTTTAATTTGTGAATGGTCAACAGTGTATTTGGAAAAATTTAATTTCAATAGGAGCCATAACTCTGTAAACATTTAGTGGTTTGTAACCAAAGTTGAACTTGATCTGTATTTTATGTTTCACGTATGTACCAAAAATAATTTAAATATGTGAAGCCTTTCATGAGTTATTAATTGTCCATGTTTTTCTGGAATTTAAGTCAAAAAGGGGCTGTAACTGTGTCAAAATTTAGTGGTTTGTAACCAAAGTCGAACTTGACCTGTATTTTATGATGCTACACATGTGTACCAATAATTATTTAAATACGTCAAGCCATTGTTGAGTTTTCGTCAGGAAACCATGTTTTTAGGGAATTTAAGTCAAATAAAGGGCCATAACTCTGTCAAAATTTAGTGGTTTGTAACCAAAGTCGAACTTGACCTGTTTTTTATAATGCTACACATGTATACCAAAAATTATTTGAATAATTCAAGCCTGTCTTGAGTTATCATCCGGAAACCATGTTTTTATGGAATTTTAAGTCAAAAAGGGGACAACTCTGTCAAAATTTAGTGGTTTGTAACCAACATCGACCTTGACTTGTATTCTATGATGTTACACATGTGGCAAAATTATTTGAATATGTCAAGCCTTTCTTGAGTTACCATCCGGAAACCAAAAATCAACAGACCGACAAGCTCACTCCTATATATTCCCCCTAAACTTCGTTTGTGGGGGTATAAGAAAACCTGAAAGTCATACAAGTGTGCGCTGACAAAACCTGAAACAATATTTGGCGAAATTGAAAATCATCTCACAAGGTGATAGCATAGATATGTGCAAATAAATCTTATTAAAAACAAGATTAACTTTAACTTTAGCATTTAAAGAACTGGCTCAATAAAAAGAACAAAAATCATGACCCCTAAAAACAAATGTAGAGATAAACAAGTATGCAAGAAACCTGCTGACAACAGAAGAAAAGTCATAATCTCCAGTCGCGAGTGCAACGAGGAATCCTTGAGTGACCTTACATAGAAAAACCTCATTTCAGCAGGATATTACACAAATCTTGCCCATAATTGGAAATCAGCAAGCGATGTGGCACGAAGCATCTGCATTTTGAGAACATATTCTCGGAAATAGTTGGCCTGACGTCTGTTGATGTAAAAACTGGCGATATGTGCATACATTGATGCATAGACTCTCAGAACATTCAGAATGGCTGGCATTTTTTTGCTGTGCTATCTTAACCTGGGAACCATTTTGGATTTAAAGACCAAAGAAAATTTCAAATAAAAACTGTTTCATTTTATAATGCTCAACTAAAAAAAAAAATTATAGAGCTGAATTGCAAACCAAATCAGTTTCAGCATTGTATTCGAGTGTGATACAAAAATACTTATAATACCCACATGCAGATGGCGCAAAATAAAACAGAGTTTCACAGCAAATATTGTAAAAGACAGAATCATGACAAACAGGGCCCGTATTCACAAAGCTCCTTAGGGAAAACTTAAGTAAATTCCTTAAATTCATAAAATTCCTTATGTCTTTGGCTGTTTCGTGTATAGGTCTTTTAACATTAAAATGT
This sequence comes from Congeria kusceri, assembly GCA_027627225.1. Lineage (NCBI taxonomy): Eukaryota > Metazoa > Mollusca > Bivalvia > Myida > Dreissenidae > Congeria > Congeria kusceri. Next base: position 23,600,757 of record CM051035.1, read on the forward strand.
TGTAAACTTGTAAATATTGCGTATATGTTTCATATAGCAGCCTTCTTGGTACAGAAATCATTGGATTTCACATATAAAATTTGATTTGAAATTTCCACTTAAGTACATCTTAAAGGGACTTGTTCACAGTTTGGCAAAATGACAATTTTCAAAAAAATTGTCATAGATTCAAAAAAGAATGTATGCATTATATTCACACAAGCAAAATAACACTCCTGACTAAGAAAAATGTTAAAAAGATATGTTCGTTTATTTATAATCATCAATCGAAATTGGAAAAATAATAAAGCGTTTGTAACGCTTTTCATAGATAATTTAGCAAAAACGTGTATTACCGACATAGCGTTTAAACTGCCATCCAAAATCAAAAGCCTGCGTGGTGTAGTGGTAGCGCGTTAGATTTTGCTTCTAGGGGTCCCGGGTTCGAACCCCAGGGCAGGCACATTTTTTATTTTTATCTTTTTCCTTGTTATTATAATTATTTAAAACTATTCCAGATATGACAGTTTTGTAAGTAAATTCATTTAATGACATTTTTCAAAAATACGAAAATCTGTGAACAAGTCCCTTTAAGTTAAGATTTCCCTTACGAGCTTTGTGAATACCCGCCCTGGGCCCATATTCACCAACTTATTTGTAGTCTTAAGAATGAAGAATGTTCTTGAAACTGGTTCTTGTATTCTAAGAACGCTATTAGTTTGAATCTTTCTTGGTATTAACCAACTCTAATTACAGTATTATTTATTTACAATGACTTGTTAACGACATAAGAGAATTTAGTGCTCTGCATATTTGCGAATGCAGAAGTATTTTTCTTGGGTCTAAGAATGGGTTGGTGAATAATTGTGCCATTATACCACAAAAACTTTTGCAATTAAATGGTATAAAATGGCCAACAACAATCTCTTTTGGCAATATGTAACTCAATCTGGATTAAATATAACTTTTCTCATCTGAAAATTACAAATACATCTTTCATGATCATCACTTACAGTTGGATGTTCAATATCATACAAAAGCAAAATGAGTATCAATAATTTTAGTGAACATAATGTCGGAATACAATGAAGGATTATGGCTTTCGACAACAAAATATCTCGGGCATAAGCCAGTCAATATGCAAATGGCTACTGATTATCTCCCTTGATGGCTCTTCTTTAGACGTAAAAAAAAAGTTTGTTTCTGGTTACATGCCCAACAAAATTAGGGTAGGTAGGAAGGTAGGGCATTATTATTTTTTTTATTTATTTTTTTTATTTGGTGAATGACCAACTTGAAGATTCTAAAACTGAATAAATATTCAAAACATATGAGCAATATCCTAAACATTGTTTATAAGTGGATGCTATCAAAACAAAACAAAAAAAAAGGTAAATTAGTGGAAAAAAGTAAATAAAACAAAAAAATATCTGACAAACCCAATAAAATGTTCTAGGGTCGGGGCACCTGTTTAGGGAAGGTCGGGTAACCTGAAACAAACATTTTTTGTTACGCCTTATAAAACACACAAGCAGATATAGCAGGACAAAGCAAATTAATATAAAATATTGATACACCCCAGGTGTGACAGTAAAATTTACCTTTTAATTTAATTATTGACAGCCTTTGAAGTCGTACGAACTGATGGCATTTTTTGACTAGATATAACAATTGACAATATTTACAACTGTGTATATGTAATCTTAATATCACCAGGATCATAATCTTGAAGTCATCCATCCATTCCTAATGTTTTGCTGTTTCATAATTGATTGTTTTACAATATCGTAGATACCGCCAGCTTGACCTTTTTGCCTATTTGTAATTTTGGCAGCCATTTGTGTTATTGAATTCTGGGAAATTTCCTTTCCAGAAAGTCAACTCCAAGTTGAACTCCATTCTTGTATCAAGATGTTTCACAAAAAAGTAAATCCAAGTTTGGCCCTTTAAATATTTTATTTTATTTCTAACACCATTTTGCCTTATTGTTATGACGTTTTATAAATGATGTCATGTATTGACCCGTTTTGGTAATGTTTGGCCCTTAATGACCATATATCTGGTCACTGACCTTGTTTGGGCATATTTCTGTTCGATGATATGGCAAAATAGCAGGCAGTTGAGCTTAAGTTCGAAACCTGAGTGGATGTGAATTTATGTCCGTCTTGAAGATCTGTTGAAGTAAATGACACTCAGTGTTCATTACTGTATATCTATTTTAAAGTATTAATCCATGATTTATATAAATTGATACATATATTTAACACTGGTTTTGTAAGTTTTTATAAGAGTTTTCTTGAATTATTTATTTTATGCGAAAACAACGCTGTGACTGACTATATGCATAAAAGGGAGATCACTGATTGACATTTTTTCATATGTGCTACCCTACTATAAATGTTGACAAGCTGGCAATTACATTTAACCAATATTTAATTATCAAATCTAACGTCTTGTAAATGTCAAAGATATGCTATATTCATATCTGTAACTGAATAAATTGTTGTTGAACGTTAAACGTGACTCTTTTCTAAAGATTGCCTTTGTGAAAACACATCAATATTATATTATATATACTGAGTTACGTAATGATATAATAGCGGGTCAACCACCCGGTAACTGAAATCCATCAAACTGTAAAAGCAGAGACCCTTAACAATATTGTTATGCTGCAAAATTAACATTCTACATCTCCTTTAAATAACTGAATAGAATTCCAATAATTATTAAGATATTTATTTTATTTATTTAAAATACCAAAGTATTTTATTTAGGCCTAAATGTTTTGTTCAATCTTACTTTATGTTTATTATTTTCTGTCTTTTACAACATGCATTGTTATTGCCTTAAGCAATTATCACCTTTAAGATGTCAATATCTAAACATCAATAGAAATGCAAAATTTCACTAATGATACATTTGGCTATAGCTAGGAATGCTTATCAACTTTCTTATTTCATGTCCTCTGCCTTTGGGCATTTTACCATTGTTCTGTTCTTTTACTTTCATCTTTTACACATTTAATAAAACTGTCACCTTCCCCACAAAAAGAGTATTTAAGGTTCAGATTTTTAGGGAAGAATCATTTATGTGATGGTAGGCAACTAGTAATTGTTATGAATCTCAGTGATGTTAGAATCTGTGTGAAGTTAACCAGTTAAACCTTAGTGTAACTTCTGTGTGATTACTTTGTGAACAATTATTATTAGGACTTTGTGAACATTTCATTTGTGAAGACTTATAAACATGAAATAAGTAGTAAAGAATCAATCAAAGTAACATTACAAATACCTACAAATCTGTGTGTGTGACTTAGTGAACATTTAATTTGTGAAGACTTATAAACATGAAATAAGTAGTAAAGAATCAATCAAAGTAACATTACAAATACCTATAAATCTGTGTGTGTGACTTAGTGAACCGAAGTACTTTGTGAACAATAGAAAGCAAATATTTGAAGTACTAAGTATGTATAGTCCGGAATATTAACTTTTTGAATGTCAGACTTTAACCATTTGTTATAAATTTGTAGTTACATTCTATTTGTTATACTGGATGAATAAAATGATGAAATCAACTACTTCAAACTTTGTGAATCAACATTACTTCTGTCGGCCTTGCAACAACAGAAACAAAACAACTACCGCACCACAACCTGCCGCATATTAATATTTAGATGAAAATAATCGAGATGTAATCAAACAAGAATGCTCATAACACTTTCATTACAAAATCGCAGCACATATTATTTCTGTTTCAAACAACATTAATTATATTATGTTCAGACCCCATAACTATGAAAGTTTTCAATCTGAACTTAGTCTTTACTTACATAATGACCAAAGAAATTCAAACAATCCATCTCATCAGCCAATCCTTTAAAGGGACTTGTTCACAGATTTTCGCATTTTTGTAGTATGCCATTAAACGTATTAACTTGACAGATTTAAGCATCGGAACTAAAAAGCTCAAGTATAATAACAAGAAAAGTATTTAGAAACAAGAGGGCCATGATGGTCCAAAGCGCTCAACTGAGAACTGGTACAGATGAAGACCATACTATTGTGACAGGTTTGAAAATTAAGGTATATAAACAATACACAAAGGGGGATAGGATCAATTTTATTTCAAACATCGGTTAGTGCAATGGGCTAACTAAACTACAAATTGGGTAGTTGATGTGCGGTGTTTTTGCTAATGGTTCTCAAATCATTTTTCTCGATATTCTTACTTGACCTTTTTCATTAAGTCAGTGACAATTCTGGAAAATGCAGAAACAGCAGATTTTGATGTCTTTTTCGCAGACAGTTTTAGAGAACTAGTTGCAATGCGATAATTGTGATGGCTGTGCTATAAGGTAAAGTTTTGCTTTTTCTTTGAAAATTTTCTGTCCAATGATGATAAATGATGTTAACGCAGGCTCTGAAGCCATCAATGTTGCATGTACAAATAACTGCATGTAAGGTTTGCAATTGTTGGAAAACAAATTTTATCAATCAATGATTATGATCAAACGCAAACTGTGTAAGTTTGGTCAACATTGAATAAAAAATTGTGTGTGCAAGCCAATCATTGATAACTTGTTGATGTTTTTTTTTCCAAATACAAGGGGCTATAACTGCGGTGTTTCTGCCCTGATCATGCTTATATTTGACTTCACCCGTAGTCTAAACGTTCATAGACAAACTGTGCATGATTGGTGAAGATTGGGTGAAAAATGAAGTCTCTATCCTGAATAATGTCTATTGTTGCATTGTTTTTCCACAAACAAAGTGCAATAGCTCCAGTGTTTCTGGTCCAATCTTGCTTATATTCGTCTTCAGCTGTAATCTCATGGTAATAGACAAACTTTGCAAGATTGGTGAAGATTGGATAAAAAATGAAGTCTCTATCCTGAATAATGTCCATTTTTGTATATTTTTGTAAATAAACGAAGGGCAATAACTCTGGTGTTGGAACCACGATCTGGCCCATTTTTGGCATCTGCGGAGATCTAATGGTCATACACAAACTGTTAAAGTTTGGTCAAGATTGGATGGAAAAATAAAGTCTATATGTTGGGAAAAGGCATTTTTGCACTTTCATGAAAAAGGGGCAATAACTCTAGTGTTACTGGTGTGATCTACTGCAATAACAATCCCATCCGAGATTTTATGGTCATACACAAACTGTGCAAGTTTGGTTAAGATTGGATAAAAAGTGAAGTCTCCAGCGTGAATACAAACCAAATTGTTGACGGCACAAGGACGACCGACGATGGACGACAGACGACGCAGGAGAGGTCCATTATACCAATAGTCCCTTTAAGGTTTACACCCAGTTTGAGACTGAGAACTTTTGTAGCCATGGGGCTAGATACAAATCATATATGTGTCATATATTACATACAAAAAACATATGAGGCGTGTCATGGGAAAAACGGGCTACATGCATGTGCGTAAAGTGTCGTTCCGAATCAGCCTGTGCACAGGCTAATCCAGGACGGCACTTACAGTGGATTGATGTTTAGAGAGACTTCCTTGAAACAGAAAATACCATAAAAGCGGAAAGTGTCGTCTTGGATTTGCCTGTGCGGACTGGACAGGCTAATCCGGGACGACACTTTACGCACATGCATTAAGCCCGCTTTGCCCACAACATGCCTCATATTTATGTTTCTATAAGTCTCAATGAAGAGATCCCAGAGAAACTGTAAGCAATGCAAGTGGGAACCAGGTGTCTTTAGAAGTGGTAACCAAAATGTTAACAAAATCCAATAACTCGCCAGAGTGACTGTTGAATAGTCTTTGAAAATTTCAAATAATTTTTTAAGAGTCACTTACAAGAAACATCATACACTGCATTAAATAGCTAAACCTTCTTGCTTCTCAAACTAATTAAACTTTTATTTCCAAAGTACATTCCCAAAAGACCGTTACTTGTCTGAGACTAAAGGGTAAATCATTAGCGTGAAGACTAGAAATGAAGGCCATACAAAGTGTCTTTCCTTGGCAAAATTATTTTTCAGCCATTCATTTTCCACAAAAGACTTAACACCTGGATTTTATTTTCCCCTTTACCAAATTTATAGCAGTATTTTCATCCAAAACAAAGCACCTAGGCCCCATTCCCAGTCTCTGAAAAAGAAAATGCCCTAGTAACAGCTATCAAAAATTACATACACAACCTAATTTGCAAACCATAAATGTCCTTATTGATGCCCATGCCCTAATAGATGCGCATGGGGTATTTTTTGGTCCAGAATGATATGACGCAAGTGAATGGGACCAAATTTATTCATGACAACCGCATATTATCTAATGAGACTAGAATGGAGAACATTATAGCATGAAGTAAAATAGTGTTATGTTATGCTTTCCAACCACTTTCCATGTGAGTCTGCTGTGTCACAGCTCATCACGTCGATGATGTTAATAATTTAGACTGTACCATTGCACATTACGTCGTGCGAGTGAGCTCGTCGTGTCGATCGACGATATTAATTTAGACAGTACCATTGTGAATGTATTCATGCGGACAAAGCCCATCAGCCGTATTTAGACTGTACCAATGTGTGTTACGTCATTGGAAAGTGCGCATACATGAAAACTTGATTTCTGGATAATTACAGAATTAAAAAAAAATGGCTCCATTTAAACGCGCAGGGGTCCTAAAATAGCACGTCAAAAAGGACATTTAGGGTATTTATGATAGCAATAAAATTCTGAGCAAGCATAACAGAAGGGCATGAAATAATTATGATGACCACCTAGGGTACAGCTTAGTTTCTGCAGGTCGCACATTACTCATTCCTGCCGTCTTAGAAAGAAGGCTCAGCTGTATAGAGCGGCATCAATATTGCATACGTATCACCTAACATAATTACAGCCTTAATGCCCGACGATATACGGTGTAATTATTGTCGTCGCAAAGTAAATTATATGAGAAAGCACTCTGATAATTGGATTGGAAAGGATTTATTTCTCTCTGTGCAGTTTCGATGAAGAAGCAAGATAACGTGAACCGGCAGCCATAAGTGTAATGGGTGTCAACACACACAGAAAGTTTCGATCAGCACTTTATTCTTTTCCAACGTTTTTCCTCTATGTAAATTTGGAACTGGAAAACGGTGCCAGTCCCAATCAGATTTACAATCTTCCCAATCTGAAGTTAAAAAATTCCTATATCTCTGAACTAAAAAAAATAAAATGTTCCAACAAATGTAACAAATTTAACTTTCAATTTACCACCTCCAAATAATAAATGCAAGTGAAAGAATCAAAGCAACAAGCATTTTTAGAGTTTAATTATTGTACATGTAACTAATATTGCTTTTACATCCTTTATGGCAGTTTTTGATGAAAGTGATAAAATTCCCAATTTGGTTAAAAACGCTAATTTTCTCAATTTGACCAGCTCCAGTACCATACCCAACGTAGTGAGGATAAACGCTGTCTTTTCATACAAATACAGAGCTATGGGTCGGACAAATGGACCTAACACTCATAAACTATATTCAGATAATTTCACACGTAAATAAGATCCTCTATTTATACTCAGTTTGTTTGTGCATGTATTTCTAATGTATGTGCGTAAAGTGTCATTCCGGATTACCCTGTGCGGACTGCCAGAACGGCACTTTCCGCCTACAGTGGATTTATGTTTAGAAGAGATTTCCTTGAAACAGAAAATACCCTAAAAGCATAGTTTCTTTGCAGCTGCACAGGCTGATCTGGAACAACACTTTACGCACTTGCATTAAGCGTGGTTTATTTAACGACACACCTCATATATTTATCGTTATCGATATGTAATATATCAATACATAAAGGACAGTGTCAGGTTAATTTGTCCACGCTATATGAGCTGTATGAGACAGATAATACAATGCTTTTATAACACAAATGGAAATTATATGCCAATTCCATAGTTTGCTTGATTGTCAACTGTTATCAAATGTCACCAATTTCGCTTGTTATCAGTGTGGATTGTGCAATAGTTTCTGGAGATATAACAATGGAAATTGTGAGCATGTCATGTTGGAAATTTTGCGCGTGTCCTGTTAAAATAATTGATAACAGATGTTTGTCATTAAGTATTAAAATCTGGCAATACGTTTTTTATTCAAGTTAGTTCAATGCATAGAGTTGGTATTTAAAAATAAATCACAATCTTGTTATAAGCTGTGAACATAACCACGAAAATGACCATCATGGACCATACGTCATTTAACCAAATTCATACATGCCATAATTTTTTCAGGCCAAAACGGGACATTGCCAAAAAATCGCCGGGACATTTGACATTTGACCGGGACACATTAATATTGTCAGTTTGTCTGAAAAAACACCAGTAATAATAATAGTTTATCGTATCTAACCAAGGTCCTATTCCGTTTCGTGGTCTATATAGTTATAGTTCATTAATAATAGACACCCAAAATGAATAACACAAACATACACACGCATATATTTTATTCATATTTATTCATTAATATAGTCTAGATGATAACATGTATTTTAAATTATGACATTAAAGAAATTATACGAAACACGCAAATATAAACACTGATTGTCAAATAAACAAATGCGTTGACAAGGGAGACTACTCCAGCAGACTTATACCTGGGCTACGTTCCACTATACACTGCGTCATTAACTGCATCAAATTTTGCGATGTGAACAATATGAATTTAAAGAAAGTAATGATTGTTTTTGCATCTTTAATTCTCGAAAAGTTCTCAATTTATTTTCATACTTACCTTCAAACGTTACCAAACTAATTATGTGATAACACCTATTCCATTTAAAATCAAAATAACATCAAACACAGTTGCTTTTTTATTCGGAAACAATGCAACAATCAGCAGCAATTAGCGACCGCGGATATATGACTACCATCCCGCGAAAGTGTGACAAACGATCAATAAATCGCTAATGGGGTATCATTACTGCTCCTCTTTGACACGCGGCTAGCGGGTATTGTTGTCATAGGGACCGATAAAGGGATTAACGATCTGAAGTTAATTGTTGGCCCAATGTAAGTTTTATGGTACACTATTATCGATTTTTGTGATTGACCAGGACAAAATGCATCTCACTGGGACGCCGGGACAGGCCTCGCGAAACCGGGATAATCCCGGTGAGACCGGGATGTATGGCATGTATGCCAAATTCAAGATATGAAACAATTTGAACACTACCACCAACTGCATTCACTTTCAGTCCATTTTTTCCCCTAAAAACTCATACTGTAGAACTGGTTTTATTCGCGTGGGTTTTATTTTTGCTAAAATTCCTGATTGTTTTCCGCACAAATTCAAAACCAGCACGTATAAAGGTGTATATCCGAATTTGAAAAAATCCGAAAATATGCTACTTTTACCTCATAATGTACCATATCATAGCCGTCCAATAAAGTTATTATAAGTAACTTATATTAACGACATAGTTGTAAAAATGTGTGAACACAGCCTTTTGTTACTCTGTGTCGTAGTTTTTCACGCTTTAAACCATAACAAAAATACTGGAATAAAAGCAAGTATCGGCTTACTGGCGATTGACACGGTAATAACCGCCTGGTACATTTATCACAGTAGTCGACATTATTTTTCCATCATGGTAGTATAACGCCAGTGACAGTTGATATTAACTGATAATCTATTTTCAGTTTTGAATCATCGTGACGCGATTTCAAGAACACGCAAATTAAAGGAAAAGATCATTTTGGGAGAAAAACTCGAAAATCCTCCTTGCAAATTTCTAGCAATCTACAGTATATCTTAAACTTACAAAGCTTCCTGTTGACAGACGATCTTCTTTAGTAAATCTGCAATAAATTTTGTAACTGTGGGTGAACCAGCTAATTGTCATAACGTATGAAGTACCAGTAGTTATGTTTTATAACATGCATCATCAATTGCCACCGCAAAATTTATTGGTGCTTTTGATCAAGCAAAATCATGAAAAAAAACGCTTTCATCCCACAATCAATACACAAGAAACACGTCCCTCATAAACAAGAAATAATTTCCGATAAACAAAGCAACATGCATTGCCAGCTCTAACAAACAATTATTGGGAGTGTATTATTCCTCCAGTTTTTGGGGCATCGAGCGATAACCACTTATCCAAATAGCAATCTATAAGTTTCTATATATATGTATAACAACAGCTACACAGACAAGTTTCATGCCTCCAGTTTTTGGGCCATCGAGCGATAACCACTTATCCAAATAGCAATCTATAAGTTTCTATATATATGTATAACAACAACTACACAGACAAGTTTCATGCCTCCAGTTTTTGGGCCATCGAGCGATAACCACTTATCCAAACAGCAATCTATAAGTTTCTATATATATGTATAACAACAACTACACAGACAAGTTCATGCTTCAAGTTCTTGGGCCATCGAGCGATAACACTTATCCAAATAGCAATCAATAAGTTTCTATATATATATGTATAACAACAACTACACAGACAAGTTTCATGCCTCCAGTTTTTGGGCCATCGAGCGATAACCACTTATCCAAACAGCAATCTATAAGTTTCTATATATATGTATAACAACAACTACACAGACAAGTTTCATGCCTCCAGTTTTTGGGCCATCGAGCGATAACCACTTATCCAAACAGCAATCTATAAGTTTCTATATATAATGTATAACAACAACTACACAGACAAGTTCATGCTTCAAGTTCTTGGGCCATCGAGCGATAACACTTATCCAAATAGCAATCAATAAGTTTCTATATATATGTATAACAACAACTACACAGACAAGTTTCATGCCTCCAGTTTTTGGGCCATCGAGCGATAACCACTTATCCAAATAGCAATCTATAAGTTTCTATATATATATGTATAACAACAACTACACAGACAAGTTTCATGCCTCCAGTTTTTGGGCTATCGAGCGATAACCACTTATCCAAACAGCAATCTATAAGTTTCTATATATATATGTATAACAACAACTACACAGACAAGTTTCATGCCTCCAGTTTTTGGGCTATCGAGCGTTAACCACTTATCCAAACAGCATGCTAACATGACAAGCGCAGAGTTTTCTATGGACAAAAATAAACTAAATTCATTAAACTATCAATAAACAACCCCCCAAAAATAGTTCAGAAACTGTAAAATATAGTTCACATTGTAATTGCAGAAAATGTTGTAAGGTCATGTTCGAATCAAAATAATTTTTGAATTATCTTTGTTTATCGGCTAATAAACACTGATTTGTCGTTCTGATGCGGTATATTAAACCACTCTGGCTTATGCCCTCAAGGTTAAATTCATACCCATCAGAACTCCCAATTGTTGTTTATCACCCAATAAACAACTCTAAATAGAAAAATATTTCTAGGATATGTATAACAACAACTACACACAGAAATGTCTCATATGTCCATCAATTAGATAACTTTTTCACAATTGGGTGATTGATAGTTACTATTTTGTTATTGTTTCTTTTAATTACAGTAGATTCCACTTAATTGAACATCGGATAATTGAATATTCATTCCCATTGTAAAAACACCGCCTAATCTGATAGAAAATATGGTGTCCTCCGGTTAATTGAATAGCCAATTATCAGTTGTAGGCGTATAGTCCGCTCGATAATCTCATAATCTCCGAGGATACGTATCATATCGCAAGTTTTGACAGTCACGCTTCTATGACCGCCTTTGTTATCATTTCACACCACGCATGAATGCAGCGTCTGTTGAATGTCACGTGACTAATAGGTGTAATTTGCGGGTCAAGTACAGCGCATACACATCTAGAAAGCAATGTAGCCTGTTAGTGATTATTACAAGTGAATTATTTTTCAAATGCACCGTATAATGGATAACAAACATCTGTGAACGCTTTTCTGCATATTTATTAGCATTCTAAAGTATGAAACATTTCGTTACGTAACAGGTTTGACATTATAGCATCAAAATGGATTAAATAAGATCATAACATATCTGATTAACATTGAAATAAATTGAAATATGACTGATTCCGTATATGAATACTCTGGTTATTTGAATATTCGGACGTGACAAATGGGCTATTCAATTAAGCGGAATCTACTGTATAAAGAATCCTTTGAACATTCCGGACTCCACCAATGTCAAACAATTTGTTCACTGGTCCATTTCCCACCTTCCCACAAAATTACAGTACAATTGATCAGGCAACAAAACTTTAAGGTCAGGGCGGGGTTTTGCTAGGTAGGGTTGGGTTGCCCGAAAACACAGAATATTTTTTAGGCCTAACTTATAATCACACAAACAAACAAACTCCAGCCAAACATAATCACCTAGGTGAAAATTCCTGGATCCACACCGTAATCCAGATCAACAGCAAAATCTAACAATTTGTTCATTGGTCCATTTCCCACCTTCCCAGAAATTTTTCATGCAAATATGTTCATAACTTTTGCATAAAGTAACTACCTTAAAACAAACAGAAGCTGGCAAAAACATGACCATCTTGGCAGAGTTAATAAACTACTTGATTACATGAAACGCAAACTCAAAACCCAAAATACTTGTATTATACCGACAATGCAATTAAAGGCCCTTGTTGCCATAAACATGACAAACTGCAATTTACGGTATACAAAACGGGCATTTAATGCAAGAATATTATAAAATGGGGCCACAATAACTGCCAACGGAAACTGTTAATGCTAAATACCAATACATGAAATTTGCAATTAGAACGAAACACTTTCTGCTCTTTTAAATTTGGTTTTTATTACAACCAATTTCAGTGTATTGTCAAAATGGTGATAAATTAAAGCCGCAGTCCATAGAATATAATTCAATGCATTTAAATTGGCATTAGTTCTTATGAAAGTTAATGACGTTTATTCGACCGAAAACTGTTTTATATTTACGAAAGGCATTTTATAATGCAGGGTTGTCATTATTTACCGATTGCTGATCAAAATCATCATTTAAAATCGTGAAAATATCAGTAGTTTTTTTTCAGGAACTTTATAATTGCTATCGGTAATATCACAAGGCAGCTCTCTAGGCCCCTGGCCAAATCGCCTAGATTTAGATAAAAATCACGTGTTTCATTTGATGACAACCCTGTTATGTCTATGTTCAAAAATGCTTGGTACAAACAGAATATACACTATCGTATAAGCTGATTTACTCCAGACGCATCACCAGCTAACGCATACAGATTACTTTATGATAAACAGTTATCTAAACGTTATTATTTTACCGATTTCAATGCGTTTTTTGTTTTTTTTTATAGGTATGAAGCCCATTAGAATCGATTTCTGCTAAGTTTTATTTTTATCAACATATTAATTTCTGGACCGCTGCTTTAAGGAAATAGCTGTGGGCATGTTATGTGGCCGTAAAAATTGTGTTGTATCATTGAATGTATGTTTTAAATGTTGACAAAATAATTAAGGATGGCGACGAATAATAGAATATTCGAATATTCGAATACTTGACCGAATATTCAAATATTAAATGAGTATTCGAATGGCAAAAAAAAAATTCTCCATAATAAACTTGTTTAATTCTATAATCCACGATCATTATGTTTTCACAGTTACCTAATTTGACACGTTGACATGTTATTTAACACAATTGATACGCGTATGCGCAGTGGGAGATAACAGATTAAGCAAACTGTTACAATCGAGTCGTAAAGGAACCCTAAGAAGAGACCGATATTTGCGCAGTTTGTACGTAAGAGTATTTGGGTGCTAAACTGAATCTAAATGGAGACCGATGTTTTCACACTGATGCTAATTGGAGACCAATGTTTGAACAATGTGTAGTGCATTATGCGGTTTAGGTGTTACTATTAATTTAATTTCATTCCTTTAATTAGCGGTGCATTAACAACAACATTTTCATAACGACTTTATTCGCTCACAATCAAAAAACAAAAATGAGTGAAAAGGCACAGGTATATATTCTATGTGTTTCCTGATCTCAAAGTCTTCTCGTTCATGAAAGTGTTTATTAAATTGTCAAGTATAGAAAATAACGAGTTGTGTTGCTTGATCTGCTTGCACCTGTGTGGTATGTGACTGTCAGCAAATAGACTGGTCTTTATTTAGTTATGTAATGTGTGTAAACAACCATAGGTACAGTTGTGGAATGATTTGTTGTTTTTTCGGCGTAGCTGTCTAAGATCACTTTTGACCCCGATTTTCTTGCGATAATTATGCAGCGGGAAAATTGAATGCCAATAGAATTGGGAAAATTTTCTAATTCTAGGGAATGCAAACTTCAAACAATGGTTTAACGTATACCAATAACTGTTGCATACTTTTGGGGAATAAAAATTTAAATAATTGTTTACATAAGCGGTTAAAATGAAGTTATAAACATATCCTCGCGTATACTCTAGAACTGAGGCTAATTATGAACGTATTTTCTCATTGTATGCCATAAACAGAATGATATATTCATTCATGTAACGAAATAACTATTTTGTTTAGCCTACATTTATATAAGCGTTACACTCTATAAATAGCAATTGTGCAATGTTCCCATGCATAAATCTCACTCACAGAGTTGCTGTTCCAAGTAGCCCATTGATTCTGGCGAGTTCATCGCATTCCACAAAAAGTAGTGGCAATCTAAAAATAGCGCGCGTAGCTAGCAGCGGCTGTATAGCTGTGTTAATATACTCGTACATGCATAAATAATAGCATTCAGAGATTCATAAACCTAAAATTTCAATAAATGTGGAATTTATATTATAAACTTACTGTTAATTTGATTTAAAATTGTGGTTACGAATTATTAACGATTATTTATAATTGCATCTTTCTATCAACTTCTTCAGTAGATGCTATTTAATCTGTAAAAAGATGCTACATTTGCTATAGATAAAATGTTATGAAAGAAGATTCGGAATATGTCGAACTGTTATTCGCGTAGCATGAATACACAATTTGCAATACTAATTATACACAGGAACCCTTGATATATCATATTTCTACTGATATAATTTAAAATCGTCATAGTCTAATGAATTTTTATGTTTGCGTTATCAAAAAATAAAGTCTTAACATTTCAAAAATTGCTGAATGTTCCCTAACGATTGCTTTTTATTGGGATATACACAGTATCAATGCTTATTTGACTTCAAATCATTATTATATTAGATAACTAACATGAATGGTATATTACCGGTACTATAAATAACTATATAGACTTGTCTGATACATAATAATTTTAATTCATTCCCGAAATTATTTTCTTACATTGTTAATTTGTTAAATTGGCTTGACAAATTCAGATAACAATTATGTTAACCTAAATTATTTTGGTTATTCATATATCACTGGTGGAAACATGGAGTTGTATGATTGGTTTATTCACGGCATACATATTAATCATAATTCTATTTAATTTTTAAATTTATAATTTTATCTCAAATTAACTTTTGGGTCCGAGAAGTTTTCTTATAGTGTCCGAAAAATCTGGGGTCCAATAAGTCCCCTAATATTGGTGGGGGACCAAAAAATCTGGGATGTGAGAAGTCACGTAACCGATCATCTTGGCCGTCTGTTTAGGTAATCTTTAAATGGCATCTCAATATTAATTTCAGCGCCGATTGTCTTTTTTAAAGACATTTCTTGTTTATGTTTTGTACGATGAAATGAGGTCATGTCTTACAATAAAAGATGCTGCTAAAATCTACTTTGTGTATTGGGTGTCTGTTTTGCGATGTTTGAAGTTTATAGATCTGTTTTACTATTAATAAATGTACGACAAAGTAAATGATTCGAAATAAAATCTAAGAACTGTTTTCTATGTTGTTTTATTACGAAATCAATGAATCGGATGATAATGATGATGATGATGGAAAAAATCGTATTAAATTCATAGAATCAACAGCAATGTGAACGGTTTTTAACGACACATTAATTCGTTTACCTATTATACATTCTGGATAAAGAAAAGACTCAGACATTTAAAAAACTAACGAATATTCAAATATTATTAGAATATTCAATTCGAACATTCGAATAGCGTTTTGGTATTCGTTCCCATCCCTAAAAATAATAAAAACATGACAGCCTTAGTTATGTGGCCAGTTTAATTTTAAATAGTGTAGTTTTGTTTATTGCATGTTGTTTACACGTTATGTATATACAATTGACGGTATGCTATGGGATTTATAACCACGACTACTTAAATTAAACTCCTACAAACACCGTTGATAGTAAACGTAACGACATCTCTGTCAAACAATTAGGTTCTAGCTTTTATGAAGGCTAAACACATTGTCAATCAAATCTTGTGTAAGGTCAATTATGAACCTTTGTAACAGTAACCTGTAATTGACCGTATATAAACTGTCTTGCATAAAATCGATGCTGCACAAAATGTTCCAGACATTGTTTTATCACTTCATCAATCCATGCAAACCTTGATGGCACAAATTTGCACTTGATTTATAGAGGCACCAGCAGTACAAAAATTGTCCTAAACCAAATTGAATCAATGTTATTTGTCTTCTGGAAAAGAAGTGTGAATGGAACATAATATGGTAAAAATAAATTAGGCTGCAAAGAAAACCATGTCATGGAAACAAATGCAGATATGGTGATAAGATTATTTATTGCATTGCTCATGTTTTCATTCATAGCAGATTTCACTTAGAATTTAATGGCCGAATCTATAATCAATACCACCAGTCCCTGTTTCTTCATTGCAATACCAATAGCGTCATCATATTTATATACTTGGTAATGCATTTTCAAATCAATAATTATATAATCAACAAACTTTCTTTTCTTCAATTGTGTTTAGCTAGTTTTTGACCCATTTTTAACATCATGTTAAGCACCAGTGAAATAAGTACACAATGAAGAAACAATTTTTCTGTAATGTACATATAATCCACAAACTTTATTTTCTGACATTGATTTTATCTATTAATTGAAATATTTTATCATCATGATAAACTCCATTGATGTTACCAATTATAACATTTACATCGAAGTAACAACTTTAAGGTATTCAAGGTATTCAACCCATAATACTCAATGTCTAGAACACCACAAATCATATTATTTTCTTGAAGGGCATTCATATCTGGACTCTTCTGCAAAATTTTAGGAGATTTTACCGTTTGGTTTGTCAGATATAGTTTTTTAATTACCAAACACATAAAAAACTGAAAAGCTATAGGCATCTTTACATGTGAAATACTTTATTAATATTTCATAAACTTCATATAAATATACATTTATTAATGGTATATTGAACACATCTTAAGAAAATAATCAACAATTATTCTTGAATGAATTTATATGGAAGTAATATGTACTCATATTGCTAATTATATTTATGATCGATGAGAATTGTCCTGTTCTATTTTTTGTAAGCCATGAAAGAAACGTGATAAACTTGCTTAATTTATGCATGTTCTGAATCTAAACCATAATATATTTTATTCTTGGACTATAAGCCACACAATGAAAGCAAAACAAATAAACTTTAGTGTTCAAATTTGAAAAATTAAAACAGTTTTTAACACTACCCCCATACAAAATTAAGCCGGATAATTTTTTTCAGAAATACCGTTTTTTAATATTTTTAAATAATTATTGAGAACCTAAGAAAGATACTCCCATAAAACTTTAAAAAGTTCTTAGATACAAAATACAAGCAATATATCAAATTAGTTCCATAACTTTCGAATAGGAAACATTTACAATTAAACTTACTTTCATGATTGAATATTATCTTTATAAACAATATTTATTCAAAAAGTCTAAAACACATAATCTAGAATATGAACAAAAGAGTTGTATTAACTAAATTAACAATTACTACATTTATAAATGAAATAAATATAAACATAATAGACAGAACCAATATGTGCTGCATTAACACATTTTCATCTAAAAAAATGTAACGTTCCAGGCCATGTCCATCATGAACTATACTGTGTTTAAAAAATGGCTGTTTTTCAAAAAAATCCGCTCATTTGTGTTATAAAAGTTTCCAACATCCATTTTGCAACTGTAATACAGGGCTTCCCATCCATTATATTTACATGTTAAAAATAAACTGTCCTCGCCTTCACAGTTGAATGTTTCGACAGTACATAAACCGGAGCCACGTCAGTATAGGCAAGAAGTCCCAGAGAATCAATATTTCTGGCCTTCTCATTTTTTAACATCAGCTGGTTGCGCCCTGCTGTTCATGAATATGGGAATGCGACCGCTACTAGCGATGCCTCTGGTTGAACACTAACAGCCTGGTCGCCATCTAACATGTCGCCCATCGTACTGGATGTGTGTTTGCTTTTCTGGACAGCACCATCACTAAAAATAAGTTTTCAGTACACAGTTTTACAGTAGATTCTACTTACAGACTGATATTAATTTACACAACAATAATTGCTTTAATAATTGTCTGATATGGTACCGATGTCAGTTGAGCAAAATTTAATGCCAAATGTTGAATTTTTATACATGTTTTAGTAACCGACTTAAAACGTTATGTTATAACACTTAACAGAATGACAGAGAAAAATTGATGGCATTTTCAATATGGAAATTGTAACATAATTATATCATAATGTCAAAACATAGAACTTTGTTAAATAAGCTTGGAAACTAATACTTCATCTTATTATATTTCCAAACTTTATGTTCCGTGTATAAATAAAAATCAAACATTTTTACGACCATTCACGAGTTGTCATTATCTTAGTAACTATTACCATACAAACAAATGGCTTTACAATTAGATACTGAACTGATACTTACCCATACACAGCTTGGTATATATGGCTTGCCGTTTGACTTGGTTTCTTTGTCAGTTTTCCAATAGAGAACATTATTGACATCACATTAGTCAATGTTACAATATTTCACGTAGACATAAACATTCAAACTAATATGCTTCTCGGTAATTTTCCAACCACACTGTCACAGATCATGGCAGCTGATCATAGCCGACAAAATTAACATTGTTACTGTGTCTGTTTCTCTTGAAAATCTACCTCTTTTATTACGTTTTCGTCAGTCAGAATGATTTATATCAAGGTAAATAAACGCTGTCATATGCACATAAAATTCAACAAGCGTTCAAATGATCATGATTTCCAAAGGGAACAAACTCCGATTCTACTTTTGTTTTAATTATACTCGTTACATTTTAATAGTTATTTTATATTTAATTTACTTTTAAAAGCGACGATATTAAAATCTGAAACAAACACTAAGGTGTAGCTAAAGAAATATATAATTTTTAAAGAAGTTTTGTATGTATTCCGAATGCGAACGGTAAAGTACGGACGGCTACGGCTTTCGTCGAAATTACATGGAAATTAACGAGCTAATTATGGTTTGAATACCTTAATGTATGTATTTTTATTTTCAACTTTATTCATTTTTACTGTTTCATTTCGTACACTGTTCAGTTATTATTTGAAACAAGAAATGTCTTTTAAAAAGACAAGTGGCGTAGAAATTAATATTGAGATGTCATTGTTTTGCCCTAAATATAATACAAGAGGACCAAGCTGTGACTTCACGGACCCCATATTTTTCGTTCCCTACTTAAAGGAGACTTCTCGGACCCCAGATTTTTCGGTCCCTACTAAGGAGACTTCTCGGACACTAGATTTTTTGGACACTATAAGAAAACGTATCGTCCCCCAAAATTAATTTGAGATAAAATAAATAATTATTAATATCTGTACCGTGAATAAACCGATCATATACCGACCCATGTTTTCACCAGTGATACATGAATAAGCTAAATACTAGTAATTTACGTAAACATAATTGAAACATGAATTGGTCAGGCAAGTTTAACAAATTAACATTGTCAGAAAATAATAACGGGAATGAATGAGCGGTAAGTTTATGAATTCCCCATTTATTGCAATTCTCGGGTTTAGGATTCTCCGGACACTAATTGATGCGTGTGTATTAACACAGCTTTACCGCACGCTATTTTTAGAATGATTCTCCTGCTTGAGTTGTACTCGCTAGAATTAATTCACGGGGACGACAGTCGGTTACAGCGTACAATAATATTTTTACACAATGATAAAATAATAGGAAATATAAGCTCAATCAAATTTGCTAATATTGTTTTGCTTATTTATCAGGAAAATACCAGAAATTTACCATTTATATTTTGTGCTTGCGAGCTCAACAGGCAACATTGTACGCTGTGACCGATTGACGTCACAGTGAATTATAGCAGTGGCGATTATGTAGGCTAAACAATATAGTTATTTCATTATGTGAATGAATATAACATTCTGATCATGACATACAATGAGTAAAATTGTTGATAATTATGTTCATTTCTAGAGTGTATGTCAAAAATATGTTTATAACTTTAATTTAACCGCATATGTCAACCATTATGTAAATTTTTAATCCCCAAAAGTATGCAACAGTTATTGTTATATGTTCAACCATTGTTTGATGTTTGCATTCCCTAAAATTAGAAAATTTGCCCAAATCTATTGGCATTCAATTTTCCCACTGCATAATTATCGCAAGAAATCTAGGTCATAAGTGCTGTTAGACAGCAACGCCAAAAAAGTAAATAATACGGTTTATTAATGATAGGGTGTGCCTCATACATGAAGGCTCAATACATTCATTTATTCAACCCTAAGTTAAAGAAAGACACAATTCTCAATTGTACACCTTCATGTTTGAATTCTACAGATGCTGCTTAAGATTTAGTCCAGCCATTCAATATCAAAGAGAACACACAAGTTTGAACCTTTTCAAAAAATAAGAGCAGGCAAAACTTGTATGTCCTAAAGTCTTTCCTATTCCTCAATTACCTTCAATGGAAGGCCTCAAATTGTAATGGTCTTGCAACTACTTTGTGTCAGTCTCTATATTTATGTCAAAATTAAATTGGTCTGATTATCTATAATTAAGGGAATAGAACTGCAGATGGAATTCTCCAAGGAAATTAGCATTTACAGATACAGCTGATCAATGGATATTTTCACTGCTGCATTTGCAAATACTGCCCAACGTGTGCAAAAAACCAGTTGTGATGTTTTCTGGAAACTAAAAGGTTTGATAAAACTATAGGGAACAAAATATATAAACATATAGGATCTGACACGAGTTGTCATTTCATACCATAATTTAATAAATGAGTTCTGGAATTTTGTTACTAAGCAAGCCTTTGGCGAGCCTTCTAACAAATTTCCTGGACGAGTTTAATAAATATGGCATAAAATGACAACGAGTGTCAGATCTTTTTTAACAGATGCTTTTAAACGAAATAAAACCCTTCTAATTTTACCAAAATAAGTTGGTAAATTCTCAAAGATGTGTACTGACGTCCCCTGCGAAATGTTTAGGCATACTTCATGAATTCTTCTTAAAATCTTTGTGAATACTTCATGCAGTGGCTTCAGGAAGACTTCATGGAAACGAAGTGAACTATAAATGAGACAAATGCATGAAACATTCATAAAACATAGCTTCATGAATAGTTGATGCATTTTCACATGCAGAAAAATGCATGAAATAAAGAATGGGTTTGTTCATAAAAACTTCATGAACTATGCACTTATAAGTCTTCATGAAGACTTCATGCACAACTTCATGAAAAAAATATTTCATGAAGATTTCATGAATAATTGTGTTCTTTATTCTAATGTCTCATTTATAGTTCACAGATATTCATGAATACTTAATGAACAAAATTGTTGTAATTTCAAGAATAAATTGGTTGTGCTTTTCTTCAACATTCATGAAGAATTGCAGAAATCATGAATATTTCTAAAAATAATAGAGCTATCAAAAAAGTGGACATAGTATCTTCATTTTTTAACTCTTTTGAATTATACAAGTTAAAATCTAATGCAGACTAAGTTTTCCCCACATTTACTGCAACAGACTGCCGGACAACAACCGACCAAGTGGTGATTCACTATTACCATTAAACTGGTTTTCAAGGGTTGGAAAATATAATAACAGCTAAAGGAACATGGAAAAAGGTCTACAAAGTATAACCAATATGTAGTATTATTTCAATTGCTGTATAAGCATGAATATCAATGAGCCAGTTTATGCAATTTTTGACCATCATAAGTAGTCCTTGCCAGTTCTGACTTCAACTGATAGTCTGAAACATATCTAATTACATTGCCAGTACGATATAATAACAAAAGATATTCCTAATTTATTTGCATCAGCCTTACAACAGTTTAATCAAATTTTAATTTTTCCAAAAATAGTTAGAACTACTCCCCAACTATTGTTAAAGAATTAATTTCCATTCATCGAAAATCACAAACATTGCCACGTGCTCATTTGAATATCACAAGTATTATGCACATGCTCTTTTGTATCAAATATTTTAATCGCCAAACACATGATATCCAAGTGTGATGATTCGATAATATTGCAGATTAATTTGAATATAATTGACATTTGTGGATGTGTCTATTATTTCTAAAAAAAAACTTAAAATGGCACAATTCTGACAAAATGCATAACAGTCCAGACAATATTCAGAGGGCTATTCCAGTCTTCGTCGTAACTGGGTTGCCCGATGCCCGGGACAAGTAGATTTGATTTCGGGCTACCAGAAAATGCTAGATGCTTGCCCGATCGGGCAAGTGTTTTTATACGCTTTATATACTGCGTGGACAAAGAAAATCAATTTAAAATAGCTTTTTAGGTTGTTTCTTCAAAGAAAATATTTACAAAACCCCCTGTATTATCGGCACTGAGTATTTACACATAAACATATGATGTCATGATGCTGTGAGGTCTTTATTATTGTGTAGACGCTTATTGAAATATACAGACAATTGATCGTAGTCTATTAAACGCTTCTTTGTTAAAAGCTTAATATGCAGGCTTCTTTAGTTGAAAGGGCAATTTTGGAGTACATGCTAGTTTGTCTGAAAGTGAAGTATGCATATATTTGCATTGTTTGCGATAAATAACAAATATATAAATATGTATTGAAGCTCTATTGTGAATATTAAAATAATTCTAAAAGTGCATGTTCTTTAAAATTGAAACTGCTTCGAAATACTGCTTTTTGGTATGAACTGTTTTGAAACTACTTTCGTCAAATGCAGCATGCAGTTTTAAAAGGGAAAGTCCGAGAGCGAAACAGCGATTGCTGCACCTGCTCCTTTTTTCTCTTCGCTCTGTTGCCCCTCTGTGGTAGAAATGTTGAATATCTTAAAAAAATTAA
Source organism: Congeria kusceri (assembly GCA_027627225.1). Taxonomy (NCBI): domain Eukaryota; kingdom Metazoa; phylum Mollusca; class Bivalvia; order Myida; family Dreissenidae; genus Congeria; species Congeria kusceri. The sequence goes on from CM051035.1 coordinate 23,623,930, forward strand.
TATTTTTGCAAATATCCAATAAATAGACTTTGTTTTAAAATCCAATAAAAAGACTTTGTTTGAAAACCATAACTAGAAGCACTTAAGCGAGTTACCAATTTATTAGAAAATATCAACAAATTGGTCCAGCTTTCCATCCTGCTCCTTATTAGTGGAGCCACGTACCTTTTTGACCAAAAATATATACCTGTTTATCGTTTTAATCACATTGTGATGCATGATGCACAAAATATGATGATCAAACCTTATGTATTTTGAGAGAGAACAACAAAAACAAGATGAAATGTTTATAGAAATAAAACAAAAATTTAAAAAATCATCATTTTCTTATATTGCTGTAGAGTACCATTTGAAATTAAATATTTCTGACAACTAAAACAGATTTCGGGCAAGTGGTTTCGCTAACAAGCTTGCCCGAACTGGCAAGTGCTTTGAAAAAATTAGCATGAAGACTGCTATTCAGACAAGTTATTCAGACAGCATTCAGACTATAACCACAGGTACAGTAATTATTATGACCTTTACACTAAGTGCTCAGGTGGCACTTGATATTTATTCAGGTTCAATGGTTTACTGCCCTAAAATGGTTTGTCAGACATTAAATAATATGTGAATATTATAAACATCCAACTGGAAATGATAATAATGCAACCTTTTTCATGATATAGTACAATTGTGCTAATATAAATCAACAAAACAACATAATTTTATGCAGACAAGTATAACAGATATATTATTTTCCATTTTCCAGTTTATTATGTCTAAAAATCTCGTTAAAGTACAATGTGGTTAGGAACAGTAAACAATATAATGATAATGCAACTTTTCACAATTTTATGGTACAATTGTGCTTCCATAGTTAACATTAAACTACAGACAAATGATAAAGTACTGATTTTCCATTTTGCAAACTCATTATATAATAGAATATTGATGGAAGGATTATATTGTAAGGAAAACAATAATATTAAGTCACATGATTGTTGTTTAAAGGAACATAACTGTTAGTAGTAAGAAGACATGCAGCTTATGCCTCTAGGCATATGGTCGCGAAAATATATTACAAATGCTTAAAAATGTCAAACCCTTTCAAATGTGCAAACTCAGTTATAGTTTATTGACTTATTTGTAACTTAAATGAAATAACACTTACAAACACAGGTTCCAAGTGTTCAGTATTCATAGATATTTTTGTTTAACACCACAATCATGTTTAAATCATTTCAGACTTAAGCAACTGATTACATCATAAATGACATCATATCCTGCATAGCATTGCATGGTATGGTGTACTGTAAAGTCATTAAATTGCATTATTTATGCCCTTTTATAAGTTCAAAATTACATAAGTTATAACCTTGAATATACCTTTATCATCAACTCAAATATCAAGTGCCACATTGCCCATAACTCAGTTTTGTATTCTGACATAGTTGTGCCCGTTTTTCACATCGCTTTTCAGGTTAAAGTTTATATTCAAAACTTCTGTAACTTCAAAACTACAAAAGTTATTCACTTGAAATTTAGAATATACATTAAATGTCATCAACTCCATTAAGTGCCACATTCCCAATAACTCAGTTTTACAGTTTTATATTTTGACATAGTTATGTTCCTTTTTCACACAGATTTGCAGGTTAAAGTTTATAATTAAAACTTGTGTAACTTCAAAATTACATAAGTTATTCACTTGAAAATTAGAATATACCTTTGTCCTCAACTCCAGCTTCAAGTTCCTCATTCCCCATAACTCTGTTTTGTATTTTGACAAATATATGCCCCTTTTTCACATAGATGTTCAGGTTATGTCCCAGGTTATGTCCTCAGACTGTATTCAGTATTTATTCAGACAGAGATCAGACAGAATTCAGACTTGTGGTTTCATGGGTGTATGTTCAACAATTCTCACCAAACTGATATTAAAGATTGTTTTTGACCTATACGGGGCATATATGTTTTACAAAGAGCTCTTGTTTTAATAAATAGATTAACAAGCTTGTGATTTTTTCAAAGTAGAACTTTTCCGCATCATGAAAATGTCTAAGTCAGAATTTCCACAACTGTACAATTTCTAAGTGTCAATATTCCGCATACTCTCCGCATGTTCTCCGCATATAAGAAATTTCTCCGCAAAGCCAAAATCATTTTTGCGGAAAATATGTGGAGAATCTGCAGAAACTGAAGATTTCCGCAACATTTCTGCATCTATTCCGCATTTTATCCGCTTCTTGAAATGCAATGTGAAAATCTGAGCTAAGGGTGGTATTCATACAAAAATCTTGATCTATTCTTTTTCAAGCTTCATGAATGTTTCTAGAATTTCAGTAATGCATGACGCCTTCATGAAGTGTACCTTAAATCACTTCATGCATAAAACTTCATGAAGTTTGTTATTAGAGGTTTTCAAGAAGACTTCATGAATAATGCTTAATGGCATGAACAATTCTTGATCTCATGAAGTCCATTTTGACAGGGGGTGACGTCATTTCATGTTGACGACGTCATTTCACCAAAATAACGTCATGCGATTGGTCAGTCAAAGAATATGTAGCCAATGAAAATGCTCAAAATGTTATCTTACACATTTTTTTTTTTACCCCAGATCTACACAATGTTAGCACTATTTTATTAAAATTGAACGTTCATGAGTGGCTTAAATCATATTTTGTTCCATGCAACTCATGGTTTTATCATAAAGTATATGGATTGTTAAATATTTGAATTTAAATACAGATATATCTTGCCATTGAACGACTTTTTCCATGAAGTATACTGTGCTTTCCAATTTTATTTCAGCAGTATGCGGTGACCATATTCACCGTGAGTATACATGTACATGTGAAATAATTACTAAACTACTGAAACTGCTCCTAGCAGAATTCTCTCAGTTGCAGATATACAAATATTTATTCAGCAAAACACATTATCTAGAATATTAATGTTTGTTTCCCAAAGAGCCAAATATTGTTAATCAATAATGCAATACTTTCTGAAGAATGTATTTGTCTGCACTGTTATCTTCGTAGTATATTACAAAAGCCATATGTCATCAGACTGCGAAATAACCCACTTGCACGAAGCCGGCAAGTACATATCTAACTAGACAAATAAAAATTATGACCTGTCTGCCGGAAAGGGCAAGTACAAGAACAGAAATCAGAACATAAAATAACTAAACATTATCATGTCCAGACATTTTCACCGAATATTAAAATTACCATAATCACAAGATTTTCTTACCATATGACAACATTTACACGATTATTAATACTCATTTACACAGAGTAGGTAATTTCTATATCTTATTTTTTAGAAAGGTTCAAAGACGATTCACACAAGTTATAATTCTATGTTTTATGGCCCTGGGCGCGTGTCCACCACCAACCTATTCTTTAAAGACTTAAGACGTAAGAATAACATATTCTTAAAACTGTTCTGGGCCAGTGTTCGCAAAGCTACTAAGAAAAATCTTAACTAAGGTGGTACTTAAGTAAAAAGTTTAGATGAAAATTTCTATGTGAAATCCACTGATTTACATTAAGAAAAGGGTAAAATCTGAAAGAATGAAGTAATATTTATTAGTTTGAAACACTGAAATGTAAAAAGATCTCTACGTGAAGTAACCACAGACTCTTATTACACCATTCTTTATTTAGAACAGTTTGTTAATGACATAATCAACGCCGTTGTCCAGCATATTTGCAAACGCAAAAGTCTTCGTTTTTCCGCCTTAAAGTATGTAGATTTTTTTCTTTTCAATAAAACATGAAACTATGAGGAACTAAAAGTGCATGTCAAAAAGTCAGTGGCTCCAAAAAATTCATTAGTTTACCATATTCTGAATTATTGTTAAACCACATTTTTATTGTCAAATCAACGCCTTTAATTCTTACTTTTTTTGCACAAAGACACTTCAAGCCAAAAGGTCTTAGGAATTCCTAACACATGGTTTGTGGGTTTCCTAAATAAATACAAATTAAAATCAATTTTGTTTCTCTGGTGACTCCTGGATAAGATGTTCTTTGCGTTTTATTAAGAATTTCAATATAAATGCAAATATTTGCCATGATTGTGCATCACATGGCTCATGGAACAAGCAACTTTGGCACAGATCGTTGGCTAGAAATGTCCTTGATGTTCTACAATTTAACTATAAACGTCGCGAGTGAATGTGTTTTGGAAGAATAAGTATCAACATAGATTATGTATATCCAGTCGCGGATACTCACGACGACTTGGAGTTAGAGGGGAGGACAAATAAGAACCTTTCAACCTATACATGTATTAACTATATATTTTGCAAAACAATGACATTTAAATTGTGAGATAACAATATCATAACTTTTTATAGAGATTCTAGACGTGTACTAACCTTGTATGCAAAATAACATTGCATATAAGAAGTCTAATACATTTGCATCATTCTGCGCTGAGAGAGAATGTTCTAGTTATACAAAAAATTTTAATTGCGTGTTTCGGGCAACGGTCTCAAAAAAGTTCTGTAGGATCGGGATTGAGTTGTTGTTTTTTAATGTTTTTTAAAGATACATTTCGGTCAAAAAAAAAATTGAAAATTATCTAAAAGCTGAGGAATACGGATTTCACAGTTGGGGGGGAGGGGAGGTTTGCTAGGTAGGGTCGGGTTGCCCGAAACACAGAAAATTTTTATTTTGGCCCAATTAAAAAATTAAAATTTAGACAATATTACAGTGGGGGAGTGGGAGGATGGTACACCGCTTCCGCGCCGCTCTTAATCCACTTAATATATATTTAAGCAGCAGTCTCCACGAAAGACCAATGGACATCAGATATTCCTGATAAAAATTCATAAGGTCCATAAGACTAATCCTGTCTGAATGATCATTGTCATTGTCTGGAACTAACAAATAGCTTTTTTAATCTTGACCAATTTGAATCTGTTTATGAACTATCCCGTAGCCAGTAATTTAAGGAGTTCGGGACATTACAAGGCTAGTATGGGTCTCTCCGAGGACGGAGGACGAGAGTCGAGAAGAGGTCATACACATGTTCTCACAACATTCTTATATTTCCATAATTTACTACAAATGTACGATTAAATACTTTTCAAGGCTTTTTTTGTCTTATTTTCTTGTCATATGGTGTAATGATATTCTGCAACTTCTGTTTATAATTCTACGAACATTTCATGCAAACATTAATTTCTTGCATATAAATCTTTCTTGTTATTATCAAACCCATGTTTATGTAAATGATTAATACAAATTTATCATGCAAGTGACAGTTTAAACTGTCAAAAAATTCCTGCACTGTTTCAAACTGCATCTATAGAAATCTAATTCTAAGAAATGCAAACATGTAATTTCTTGCACATAAATCTTTCTTATTATAAAACCCATGTTTATGTAGAATATAATAGAAATTAATCACACAAATTACAACAATATACAGCAGCAGTCCAGAAATATGTTATTAAAATTAAACTTTGCAGAAATCGTTTCTAATGGACATCTTACCGATCAAAATACAAAACAAGAGGGCCTAAGCATAAAGATCTCGGCCTTGTAGTTTCCAAGAGAAGATTTTTATAGTCTATATAAACCATGTGACCCACAGGGCATGACCACTTTCTACTCCGGGGGCAAAATTTTAACAATATTTGTACATTACCACTATGCAATTTTTATGCCAACTATGAAACCTCTGGGCCTTGCGGTTTCAGTGGAGGAGATTTTCAAAGCCTACTTTCCATATAAGTCTATAGAAACCATGTGACCCTGGGGTGTGGCTTCTTTTTACTCCAGGGGCATCATTAACAATATTTGTAGAGGATCACTGTACAATGTGAAACCTCTGGACCTTGCAGTTTCATAGAAGATTTATAAAGTCCACTTGCCATATAAGTCTATACAAACCATGTGACCCCCGGGGCGTGGCTAGGTTTGACCCCAGTGGCAACAATCTTTGTAGAAGACCAATGTACATACCAATAACAAAACCTCTGGGCATTTTCAGAAAAGAAACTTTTTAAAGTCACTTTGACATTTAAGTCTATAAAAACCATGTGACCCCCGGTGTGGCCTCTTTTTACCCAAGGGGCATAACTTGAACATTCTTTGTAGAGGACCACTATACAATGTTACATACCAAATACAAAACCTTTGGGCCTTGCAGTTTCAGAGGAGAAGTCCACTTGCCATAAATATGTCTAAAGAAACCATGTGAGCCCCAGGGCGTGACCAGGTTTGATCCCAGGGGCATAATTTAAATAATCTTTGTAGAGGATCACTTTACAATGTTACATACAAAATATGAAACCTTGGGGCCTTCAGAGGAGAAAATGTTTAAAGTCTTTTTCCTTTTTAAGTCTATATAAACCATGTGACCACGGGAATGTGGCCAGTTTTGACCCCAAGGGCATAATTTGAACAATCTTTGTAGATGACCAGAATACAATGTTACATACCAAATACTAAACCACTCGGCCTTGCAGTTACAGCAAAGATTTTTTGAAGTCATTTTGTTATTTAAGTCTATAAAAACAATGTGACCCTGGGGCGGGGCCAGTTTGACTCCAGGGGCATCATTTGAACAATCTTTGTAGAGGACCACTATGCAATGTTACATACCAAATATGAAACCTCTGGGCCTTGCAGTTTCAGAGGAGAAGATTTTTAAAGTCATTTTGCTTTAGAAGTCTATATAAACCATGTGACCCCTGGGGCGTGGCCAGTTTTGACCCCAGGGGCATCATTTGAACAATCTTTGTAGAGGACCACTAGAGGATGCCACATATCAAATACGAAAGCTCTCAGCCATGCAGTTTGAGAGAAGATTTTTAAAGTTTTCACTTTTTTAATATATTTTTAGCTATGGTGACCTACATATGCAGCGGACCGAAACGATTTGAACAATTTTAAAAGAGGGTCACCCAAGGATCATTCCTTTGAAGTTTGGTAAAAATCTGCCCAGCGGTTTAGGAGGAGATGTTGTTTGAATGAAAATGTTGACGCACGAGGGACAACGCACGACGGACAAAAGGTGATCATGAAAGCTCACCATGAGAACGTTGTGCTCAGGTGAGCTAAAAACTGTAAAATATTTGGTAACTTTTTATCGTATAGTTATCTGTATGCGATAGCTGGTGATGCCTCTGGAGTAAATCAGCATGTACATTAGTGTATATACCGTTCGTACCAAGCATTTTCGAACATAATCATTATCAACTGTCTTTCATAAATAAGAAACAGTTTTCAGTCAAATAAACATCATTAATGTTCATCAGAACTAATGCCAATTTCAGATGTTTTGAATTATATTCTATGGACTGCAGCTTGTAATTGCCAGAAATTTCCTGTAATGTTTCAAACTGCATCCATAGAAATTAACTACCACAAGCTGTATTGGACAACAGCTTTTAGTACATACATGGATTTTATTTATTTATTATGAATTTAGGCATATACACATACAAACTGTAAATGAATTTGCTATAACAGCCTATTAAATATGTATCTAGGCTTTTTTAAATTTATTTTCTTGATTAATTGTATACTTTCCTGCAATTTTTTTTATTCTAATTCTAAGAAATGCATATATTTAATTTATTGCACATAAACCTTTCTCTATAAAATACTAAACCCATGTTTATGTAAATGATGAATACAAATTTATCACACAAGTGTCGCAAAATTCCTGCATTATTTCAACCCAGAGAAATTTATTAAACAAGTGCATATAGGACAACAGCCATTATAACATAGGCATATATATAATTATATTCTGGGCACGCTCCTCATGCTTTTAAACGTAAAACTACTTACACATAAATTAGAAGTGGACAAAACTGTACTGAATCAAAAAATAAACTTTGGAAAATACATGCCAACTTGTCTCGGTTGCGTAAGAGATGTTTACACATAAATACATATGTTTATAGTGAAATCGTTCTACTTTGACAAATCGACCAGTTAATTTCAGTAGATTCATAAGAAAAACTTATATAGTCGCCACCTGTATTCTCGCGGTATCTCCATTTCTGCAGTAATTGTTTATCTTATTTTTTGTCATGTTTAATTGTCAAAATCAAACCTATTTTTGGTTTTCTTACAAAAAATAATAAGTTACACATGATTTTATTTGGAAGCAATCAAGTTATATGACTTTAAATCATAAATCTTAATAACTTTTGTATCATCTTGCAGCCATCAGTAGACATTAGACGGTCAATGTATACATTTTCGTCTGATTAGGTTAATATGTAGGAAAACTCCAAAAAAAATTCGTAATATTTATAAAAGGTTACAATCCAACAATTTTAGTTTGTGTTTGTTTTTAGACTAACGGCAAACTTATTTCAAAACAAAAGTTTTACCGCGAGATTACAGATGATGTAATTTTTCAAGATGGCTGCATGATGCATTGAAAAAGACAATAATTTAAGTAAGAACGAATAATGTGTTTTCTAACAAAAGTTTAGTTGTTAATTTCGTGAAAAGGTTCAATTAATTGGATAATATTGAAAAGAAATGTTTGGTTAGTTGATTTTGCTCAAATTATTTGTTTAAATGTTAACTACCGCAAGAATACAGATACGTCTATTCAACGGTTAAAAAATATCTACATTGATACTGAGCAATGGTTTCTTTTTTGGTTCATTAATAATACAGGACAAAACAACTCGGGCGTTATAGTAGCAGTATCTGATTTATACCATTGTATTCTTTTATGGGCATAAATGAGCAGTAAGACAACATGTATTTTACACTTCTTACATGAAAGTTTTAATTTCATCTATGTAATCTTTTCTTCATGTTATGCTATAGTATATTTTTACGGAACATAATTAAAAAAGATAACTGATAGTAGTATTTCCTGGCAACATGAATAATCACAGGACATTTTATCAGGACATTATTTATTTATTTATTTATTTATTTATTTTATTTACATATTTATTTCAGATTCATAAATTATATTTATTATTTATTTATTTTATTACATGCATATTATTTATTTATTTGCGAATTTACAGTTATTTTAATTAACACATTTAAATATTCAGCTTTTTTAGATCTTATCACATTAATAAAAACAATTAAATATCATCCAAACAAAATTAATTAACATTAAAATGATTGTCATTTCAACATAAAAAGCTTGGCAATTATCTTATATCTGTCAGACCTGCAACCATTGTTCATTGATAGACAAGGTGGTGAATGGACATAGGCATCTAATAATTTCAGCCTCGATAAATGCGAAAGATTTTGTCGGACATTAGAAGAATAACATTTTCTCCATTGAGAAATTATCCGGATAGTAATTAGTACAATAGTATCCGAATATTTACGCATGTTATTCAAATCGGACTATCTGTAAATTGGTATAAATATTAATACTTTACCAACATTTATGAAATGTGGTGAATAAATACGCATCATTACCTTCGATCACTTAGTAATGTCTAGTGAATAACTAAGTACGATTGTCGAATAATAAACAACTTCTGTGGGAACAGCCATTTTCGGCTCTAAAGTTGACCAATCAAAAGCATTTTAAAAGTGGTGTTGAAATTCATTGGTCAATCGACACGTAGCAGTGTTTGCTGCAATTTGCACGAGTAACATGTGCAAGGACGCGTTTACTTTTGGTAATTATTTATTCATTGAAGAAAATGGTAAAAATAATTAGTAAATAAGTCTGTTCGTAACTATAGTCTAATTGAAGAAGTCGGGATCGACATATTTTACACATATATTTAGAAATTTTAGGACGAATATATCTAACAAGTTCGTGTTTATTTTAAGCACGGTTTCGTGCTTTGAATCTGTTTTTTTCGAATTGTTTGTGTTCCGTTCATCCGATTTGCCAATAAACTTGGAATTTGTTAATCGAAAACGGAGTTTATATTTTGGCCGAAACTTCTGAAACTAATACCTACCGTATGCCAGATATTTTCGTCTTCCGATAACACTTCATCAACATCAGTGTTGTTGTCGTCGTTGTTGCTGTTTTCGACTTTTTGTTTGTTTCAGTTTCCCATGTACTAACATCACTGCAGCGGTTTTACTCATCAAATGGTTTGAGCACCTTCACCACCCCACAAACGCTTATTAAAACAAGTTCCATGCTGGTATGACGAAGCTATTACTCTTATTCTAAAACATGATCAGTTGAATTGCAGGACCAATAAGTCGACATACTGCAGTACACGTCGCCCACAAATATGTTCCCATTAGTTACGAGTACATGTTAATAAATTTTATAACTTAAATATTAACAGCCTTAACTCAATGTAACTATAGTATGCTCGTATGGTATGGTAAGCTGCTCTTATAAATGTACGTCACAGGAACATGGGTCTTATTTCACGTAAAATAAGTGGTGGTCATTGCCCCTTGAGGACATGACCTTAATATGCGCGTACTTATATTTCTAATTAACAAGACGTAGACCAATACTGGGATCACGTTTACAAAGTGTGAAAAGGAAATTGGATGGGAAGTACCTGGAATGCTGGTATAATTACGTTTCAGCATAACACGCCCGTCGTTCATTAAACTGACGATAGAAGATTAGCAGTTATCTGCTGCAGTTTATTAATTAGACACATTTTACGACGGTATTTTCTAATGTTCAATAGACCTGGTTACTCATGTACGAAGGACTGACCGTCATTGCAATAACGCCAAAAATGTCAGCCTGTAGCACATGCGATATACATCTTTTGTGTTTTTTGTAAACGTGCAACTTTTAACATAGGGCTTAATTCGCGCAGATTGTCCATATAAAAAGTAGTTAATTATAGGAAATGTCGACTAATGACAATCTAATGTTCAATTATTATCTTCAGTTCAAATTCTGACGAAGATTCGACAATTTTAGTTGCATATTTCAGTCGATCTGATAAAAAGCACGTCCTTAAATGCGCTACACGTAAGGAATCGAGCACTTTAATCATTTTGACATTCAACTCGGGTTCGGTCATCTCAAGTACAAACGTCGACTAAGATTCCGTCATCTCAAGTAAAAATGTCGACTAAGATTCGACCATCTCGAGTAAAAAAAATATCGACTAAGATTCGGTCATCTCAAATAAAAATGTCGACTAATATTCCACTATCGCAAGTACAAATGTCGACTAACATTCGGTCATCTCAAGTACAACGTCTACTAAGATTCCACCATCTCAAGTACAACGTCTACTAAGATTTCACCATCTCAAGTACAACGTCTACTAAGATTTCACCATCACAAGTACAACGTCTACTAAGATTTCACCATCTCAAGTACAACGTCTACTAAGATTCCACCATCTCAAGTACAAATCTAGACTAAGATTCCACCATCTCAAGTACAAATGTCAACTAAGATTCCACCATCTCAAGTATAAATGTCGACTAAGATTCCACCATTTCAACTATAAAGGTCGATTAAGTGTGGGCCATCTCAAGTACAAATGTCAACTAAGATTCCACCATCTCAAGTATAAATGTTGACTAAGATTTCACCATTTCAACTATAAAGGTCGATTAAGTGTGGGCCATCTTAAGTACTAACGTCTACTAAGATTCTACCTTCTCTACTACAAATGTCGACTAAGTGTGGGCCATATTAAGAACAAACGTCAACTAAGATTCTACCTTTTCTACTACAAATGTCGACTTAGATTCCACCCTCACAACAACAAATGTCGACTAAGTGTGGGCCATCTCAAGTACAAACGTCAACTAAGATTCTACCTTCTCTACTACAAATGTCGACTAAGATTCCACCATCTCAACTACAAATGTCGACTAAGTGTGGGCCATCTCAAGTACAACCGTCAACTAAGAATCTACCTTCTCTACTACAAATGTCGACTAAGATTCCACCATCTCAACTACAAATGTCGACTAAGTGTGGGCCATATTAAGAACAAACGTCAACTAAGATTCTACCGTCTCTACTACAAATGTCGACTAAGATTCCACCCTCTCAACTACAAATGTCGACTAAGTGTGGGCCATCTTAAGTACAAACGTCAACTAAGATTCTAACTTCTAAACTACAAATGTCGACTAAGATCCTACCTTTTGTATTACAAATGTCGACTGAGTGTGGGCCATCTCAAGTACAAACGTCGACTAAGATTCGACCATCTTAAGTACAAATGTCGACTAAGATTCCACCATCTCAAGTACAAATGTCGAATAAGATTCGACCATCGCAAGTACAAATGTCCACTAAGATTCGATCATTTCAAGTACAAATGTCGTCTAAGATTCGACCATCTCAAGTACAAATGTCGACTAACATTCCACCATCTCAAGTACAAATATCGATTAAGATTCCGAAAACTGATGTACGAATGTCGACGAATGTTTGACGAGTACAAAAGTCAATTTAGTTTCCACCATCTCAAGTACAAAGTTGACTACGGTCGGCAATATACATGTGCAAACCAAACGTCGGTTCACGAATGATGTCTTTTAGTTCAAAAGCTCCAATAGTTACTAAGGCTTATAGATCTAACACTGTTCAAATGGTGTTGTAACGTAATTTATTAAAGAACACGAGAACTTTTACTTTTATTTACATCAAATCAGCATGCAACGTGCCCCATAAAATAGCATATGTCGCAACAAAGCAATGACAGAGCTCTATAATCCTCGTATACTGATCAGGTTGTTCTTGGAAACAGGCTACGGGCTGTCACATTAAACGTTGGGTCACGCATCTGCTTGGAATTTTGCTTCGTACATGCTTCGTAAGTTTAGTGTTACAAACCGTTGACTGATATTCCGCGACGAGTGTAAGTTATATCAGCAAAAGTAGGTGACCTGTATGCGCCTATCAATATTTTCCCCCAAGGAGGGGGGCGGGCTGACCCAGGGGAATTTGACTAATTTTGTTTTTGAGAGTCTAATTCCCCACCTTAGAGCCAACCATTTTTGTCTAAATCCCCACAGTGGGAGATGCTTAGTGCATCAAATGGCCAAAGTGAGCTCAATATTACCTGGATCTAAATTCCGACCAAATTCTACTAGTATTTCCCGGACTCATTCGGCATGTAAAATTCTTGTCGGGAATCGCTTTCAGTCTAAAGTATATGCCCGCCGTCCCCCCCCCCCCCCCCCCACACCTGTGGCAATATATTGATAGGCGATTTATTTCTGTTCATTACACAACCAGGACTCAATATATTCTCAAACGCAGAACGTTATTGAAATTTCATTTTATTGAATGACCATAGACAAACGAAATCTTAAACAAGATTTGAATTAAACTTGTTATGCTTAAGGCAGATATGTATAAATTACATATAGCATACCCGTAGATATTTAAATAAATAGTTGTAAGTGAGTAGTATACAAAAAACAATAAAGTAAAATGGAACAAATTATATTCATTATATTTTGGACACTCGGTTCAGAGACATTGACACTATTTTCATGACAGTACTTTACTTATTCTTGGGGAGCCGCTCTGTTCAGGACCGTTTAACCTCCCGTGACACTAATGTACCCACTATAGCCACTCTGGTGTCACTTAAAGGCCTTTAACCGCTTACGCGCAACAACGCACTGTTCGCCAGCAATAACCGACGCAATATATCAATGTCCCTATGCCTAATTCTATTTGCGTTATTCTACGATTCCAAGTGCGAGACTATGAACACAGACGGCCTGTGCCATAGTACAGAAACCTCGTAAGTCAAATAGTATGCTTGTCTTTAACATCATTACTTTTCTATACAGCAGTATATGGGACTTTTTACATTTTATTCCACATATATTTGATAAATCGCTTGATTTTTATTAACATCAACTACACTATTTACTCGTGTTCACGTAACTGTAAAGAGACTCACACAAATGTATGCAATGCGTAGTAATTAAGAAATATTACAGTACAGAACTTTGAACGTTAGTGCTTTTAAAGAAAAACTTATATAAATTACATGTAATTAAGAAATATTACATTACCGAAAATTGAATGTGTGTGGGGTTTTTTTTTTAAAGAAAAATTTGCGACGTTTCTGCAATCCACACCAGTTCCGTTTTCCACTAAAACATCGTACTTGTATCTGTTTAACTTCACGTACATAGCTGAACATGTAACTTTAAACACATAGATCTATTAACGATACATTATACTGGAGAACTTGAATGCCATATTCTCGGGACAAGTACCACCGCAGTACTTAGCACATTTCATGTCACCTTTTACGTCATGCACAGATCATCTCTGTCAGCTGTGTGAACTCGGTAAAATAATGTATGTGCATTGCTACAAGTGACCGAGAAGTTTAAGAATTTTATGATAACCTGCGGCGTAGCTTCTGTTACGCCATGTAGGCCGCACCATACACATTTGTTCAGAAATAATGGAAAAAATAAACATACCAACTCTGCAATAAAATCGAAAGCTTCACGGCTGGGGATGTGCGGGGATCTAAATGACTGTTCAGCTCAATTTGTGTTGTTTGACTCATTTAACTAAGTTCGTGATAATACTTCCAAATGATGTGATGGTACAAAAATACACGAATATCATCTTCAACACCTACCGAAAATGAACTGCTGGGGAAACGCACAACCCCATACACTGGCCACCGGACAACATATAACGTGGCCTACCCATATTTTGGACCAAGCTACGCCCCTGTTAACGGCACGAAAAAATGCTAACCCAGTGGTTCGTTAACTGACTGCCAACTCGAGTAAGGGACCGCGACTAATGAAGAATAACTATTACAACATACATGCATGCATACACTTTTGTCCTTAAACCACTGCATGATTTACTTTTATGTAAAGAAGAACATACAATATAAGACCACTTCAGTTTGTGAAAGGAATTTTATAAGATGAACATGAACATGTGAAGAAATGGAACCTAAACATTTGTACAGTTTTCACGCGGTTTGGCTTGGACAAGCTTCGCTGTATATATTACCTGATACGTTTATTTTCTTCCTCCTTCATGTGTTTGGCTCGCCATATGACCTCCCTTATTTTGGCCACCTCTTCGGGCGACAGATGACTTAGGTCTGGTTCGGGTGGCTCCATGGGGGACGGGACGCGGACGCTCCCTAGGGATGACCTCCGGCCCGCCTTTGACCCGTACGAATATATGGACTGCCAGTCCGACACTTGGCTTTCCGTGTCACTCGGAATACTTCCTTCATTGCCCATAGTAATCCACGTGATAGCTGTATTCAACTTCAAGACGTCTTTTTGGTTCCGGAGATATTCGCTATGCGTAAAATAAGCACATGTTATTAAACACAGACATAACTCCATCAGTAGATTCACCATATACGCTAACACAAGGCACTTGCGTAAAAATGCATCCAGAAAAGCTCCGAGAATTATGTGAATTTTCGTCGCAAAACATGTTGGCGTGATGGAAACAGAGGTACGCAATCTTAGCACGAACTCATAAACATACATTAAATACACTAGACGGAGAGAACGAAGAGACAAACTCTTGCATGCAGTCTATTGATCGCGCATAAAAATGCTCTGACAGCATGAATAGTCGACTCATTAGCGACTACGGTCAAATCAATCTTTCAGAATTGTTTGAAGACTCCAATAGCGTCATCAACTTTGTCTAGCGTGTACAAACAAAACTTTGTAAAATCACTTTCCATATGACACATATATCGTCTGTCGAACATGCTAAACAAAACCCTTACCAAGAATCATCAAAAACTGCATATTACGTAATCGAAAAAGCTATTAACCAATTTGCCTCCTAACGCGATTGAAACGATAAAGCACCCAATATCCTACACACTAAATATCGACAAGGACGTTTATTCCATCGAAACATCATTCCAAACGATGTTGAACGTATCGTTTCTACGTCTAGTTCTTTTATAACTGCCACAAAATCAATCGCAAACCTGTGGAACACGTTGCATCAATTTGGCCGAAGGCCTACCGTCCCAATACTGTGGCAAAAAAATACTAGAATATTCATATCCAAATAAGACCACCACTTCATTGCTAGAGGACTCTGGTTCCACACAGATACCACAAACAAGCGGGACTGAAATCGATTTTCGCCGTAGTGGCATCGAGCTCGCCATTCTCGTGGTATCACGAAAATCTGCTTTGAAAATCAATGGGCATTACCGTGTTTGAGTGTGCATTCTCTTCCGCTGACACTATGGTGGGACATTGGGACCTACATTTCGGTATTGACATAGCGATTAGGACCCGTACTCACCAACCCATTCTTAGACTTCAAATAAAGAACAGACTTAGTCTGATGACAAAAAATACTTCTGCGTTATCAAATATGCGGGGTACCAGTGTTGCTTATGCCATAACAAATCGTTCTAAATAAAGAATGCTGTAATTAGAGTGGTTGAATACCAAGAAAGATTCAAATTTACATCGCTTTTCGAATAGAAGTTTGTTCAAGAGTATTCCTTATTTGTAGTCTTAAGTTAAGGAATTATAGTTGGTGAATATGGGTCTTGGAATGGAAAATGTATTATTTGATCTCGCTTACAATAATGGCAAACATATATCCCAGACACAACCGGTACACCATACTGGTGTGTTTCGTCTCTGATTTATCTATTTTATTTCCAGTAAATGATTGAGGTGGATTTCAATTACTTCAAGACACGTGCTTATTATAGGGACCTTTGTATTAGAATGCGGTTTATCAAGAAGATCAATGAAACTTCGTGAATTAGATTTGCAAGATGAAATATCAGGCGTTTAAACGTGGTGTCTGCAATACGACGACTTACTTAATATATGAGACCATATCCACAAAGCTCCTGAGGAAAAACTTAAGTCTAATTTTTAAAAAGTGAAAATTTCAAATAAAATTTTCTTTGTGAAAAGCAATATTTTATATTTGAAATATGGTAAAATAAGAAGCATCTATTTATTTTTAATCAGATTAAAACCATTTTGTAAGACAAAATAAAATATAAATGAACCAGCCACACAGTTAAGAAATTGTATGATTTTAAGAAATTTACTTAAGTTTTCACTAAGGAGCTTTGTGGATTTAAGCGATAATTATCGCTGTGTGCTATACTTCAACAGAACAGAACAGAACAGAACAGAACATTTTATTTAAGACTTGTACAAGTACATCGTCTACAACACATATCAATATAATACATGCAATCAACATGACATAGCGTAGTGTTAAATAATTCTAATCAATGCGTATTTCGATCGAGGAATTCGGAGGATGAACGTTAACTGTGTGTTAATTATTAACGAAAGTTAGTGCATTTATAACATTCATAGCTTCCTTAATAAACTTACACAGATTAAAAACATCTGATTTATTAGTTGAATTTAAAAGCTGGGTAAATTTATAGACAGAAGGTTTTACATAGAAATATCTTCTAATATATTTTTTTCTGATGTCAGTATAACAATTGCAAATAATGGCAAAATGGTATTCGTCCTCTATATCTGTAGAATTACAAAGTGTATAATATCTTTCCTCTCGTGGAATTCGATTATATCTTCCTGTTTGTATTCTGAGAGGAAGTCCATTTAATCTTAATCTACTCATGTATAAGCGATAACGTTTTGATAAAATATCTAAATATGGCTCGTAATAATGTGTTGATTTACACAATTTATACTGACACAACATTGAGCTGTTGTCAATTTTTGACATCGTTTCTTGTTTAAAGGTGTCTATAATACGGGTTTTTAACTCATTCAAAAATAAATCCTGATTGATACTGCTAACATTATCAAATACGTATGCAAATCCATAATCAGCTAACAACTTTCTTATATTTGCTGCCCAATTTAAACGTCCGTTATAACTATCAATAACAGATTGGGAATAAATAGTTTTAACAATAATATTGTTTGAGCTAGCAATTTTCAGCCATTATTTAATCATTCGAATATATCTACTAATAAACAATGGGTAACGTCCCAACTCACTATATGTAATTGCATTACAAGTATTTATTTTAACCTTTAACAATCGCTTGCAAAACTTAAGGTGGACTCTTTCAAGTTCCTTTGACTTCAACGATGCGAGATTTGGGCGAAATTTCGTCTGTCTGTACAATTTCTCAGTGCGAAATCTGCCAATTATAAAAGTTTAAATGTCGCATCATCTCGGTCCAGCACAAGCACATTTAACTGGCAGAAACAGGATTCCGTAATCACCTGTTAATGTACACCCGCTATGTAAATACTAGTTGTCCTCAAGGGACTCGTTCACAGAATTAGCCGCTCAGCCATTCCGACATCCATTTATAGCGGCGAATTTTTAACGATATGTGAGTGATACACGTGTTTTCCACAATACCGATTAAAGCGTTACAAACGCTTTATTATTTTAATTGATGATTTTTTATAAACGACACTATATTTCCAACATATTTTTGTCAGTACATATTTCGCTTGTTATATATATATCGTACTTCCATTGTTGAGCTCTATGACCAAAAAAACATGAATATTGTAATTTTGCCAATCTTAATTAGCCCCTTTAATGTATGGTTCATTAATCTATTATTACTTAATTTCTATCGGTAAGGTACTCCAGTGTCAGAAATACGATGGCGGCCATGAATTATTAATAATGAACGTAATGAAAATCACTGAATGAAACTTTTCAACAAATTACGTGACGTTTTATCGACGACTTCCGTGATTATTTTGTAGCAATACATTTGTACGTCTTTTGATTCTGATGTCGACGGAAACATGTAAGTACGCAAAAAAAGGCGCGCATTGTGCATACTTTCCTTTTCTTTAATTTTTTTTTTTTTTTTTTTTTTGGTAAAGTTTATTTCGACAAATATACATGCATATAAGTCATCAGTATAATTGAGTTGAAAGAAAAAAAAATGAACATGGTATAATAGCATGCATAAATTCAAGATAGGTTTGCTCTATATGTAGATTGCATTTCGGTAAATATATATCATCGGGTTGCAATTTTTGTGACATAGGAAAAACTAACATACAAAATATATACAACATTAGTGCACAACGTACATTCCATATTCCATCACAATGCTAAACATACTCAACCAGCTAACTTCTACAAGATTTTTTATTTCTTTATTCTGGTATTGAAGGAAATTAAAAAATTTCATTAAGATCATTAACAATTTGCATGTTTGGCTCGCATAGTTCTCTTACTAGCGACCACCTTGTTATTTCGTTTTCGGTTTGTTTAGAGGCGGAATATGTTTTATAAGATAATGTCATATTATTTATAAGACCGTTGTAATTTGGAATAGACTTATTTTTTCTACAACAAAATATATATCGTTTGATTTCGAGGCATAATATATCCAGACTTTGGTTGTCTTTCTGTGTGCTACCTAAAATAAACGTTTTACAATCTATTGGTCTCGTGAAATTTATATTCCGTATTTGTATAAGGTCTTCATTTATTTTATTGATCAGGCAGTATACTTTTTCACAATTCCAGAAAAGATGTATAATTGTTTCTTCACATTGGTGACAAAAAGTGCAAGCATTGTTATTCAATAGTTTCATTTTGTACATGAGAGAGTTTGTTCCTAATATATTATGAACGATCCTAAGTTGGAACCATTGCATATAACTATCTCTTGTTATATCAAATATTGTTTTAAAAATATATTTTCATTCCACTTCTGATATTACAAAATTGTTCCATATGGTTTTACATTTAGGTTCTATGTTATTTTGAATAAAACAATTATACACTGATCTATCTTTGCTTTCGCAACATATAAAATTGTTAGCATAGCATGACAGAGATGGACCGCGTATTAAAACGTCTTTACTACTAAATTGTAACTTGTACTTTTTAATCAGAGCTTTAACTGTTTTTACGAGTCCTTCGAAGTGAATAAAATTAATCGCATTTCCAGTGATAATTTCTAACTGTGTTTTTTCCAAAAAGGTGTTAGAGTCAATAATAATATCCCTTACAAATCCGATGCCTCTGTCATACCATGCTTTAAAAAACAATGGTTCATTTCCAATTTGAAAATTGTGATTGTAAAACAAAGGCATATTAAGAATACTATCAACCTCAGTAAGTTTTAACACATCAACAAATCCTTCATAACATGTAAACACTTCAGACCAAAATTCATTTTTGATACGTTTCTTTATTATGGTTGTATACAGTTTTCCCGTGTTAAACAATTTGGATATATCAAACATAGATCTTATAAGAACTGCACATTTGCTATCACAACATGTATATAATTTTCTTAGCCAAGATAGCTTGATTTTTTTGCAGTATGCAAAAATGTCTACCATTTGCATTCCACCTGTCTCGTAACTTTGTACAATTGTAGTGCTTTTAATCTTGTAAGGCAGACCTCCCCAAACAAAATCAAACAATACTTTATTTAGCTTGTCTAGAATTTCTCAATTTGGGGTGGGTATTGCAAAAAAACAATGATTAAATAGCGGGAGTATTAATGATTTTATAACTATAATTCTGACAATGGGTGTTAGTTTTCTCTTATTCCATTGGTTAATTAAATTTACTGTTTTATTAAATTTATCAACAAAATTTAAGTCATTCATTGTCTTCAGATCAACATCAAAAGTAATTCCTAACAATTTAAATCTGGTGTTTCCCCATATAAGTTTATATTTTGTTTTCATAGATCTAGAGCTGTACTTTAAAGATCCAATCCAAATTACGAGAGTTTTGTCAAAGTTTACCTTTAAGCCAGAAAACAACGCAAATTCATGGAGCAGGTCAAGAGCAGAGTTTAGAGAATTTTCCGAACCATCCAACAATAAAGAAGTGTCGTCTGCAAATTGAGATATTTTATATTCTATACCGTTAATAAGTATTCCTTTTAATGCTTAATCTTGATAGCTAAAACTTCTGCACAAAGAATAAAAATGTATGGCGATATAGGATCACCCTGCCTACAGCCGCGGCCTATTGAGAAGCTTTCTGACAAAAATCCGTTTAACTGAACTGATGTCTGTGTATTTTTTCAAAAAAATTGATATCCAGCGTTTAAAACTTGGTCCAAAATTAAATAAATTTAGCGTCTGTTCAATGCAATCGAAGGATAAAGTATCGAAAGCTTTTTCAAAGTCTATCATCATAATTAATCCAGGGATTTTATTGTTTTCTGTGTAGTTCATAATGTCATATAACAGTCTTGTATTTTCACCTATGTACCGTCCTGAAACAAAACCAGTTTGATCCCTTGAAATCAGAGTTTGTAGATGAGGTTTGAGCCTATTGCAATTGATCCAGATGCTAGTTTATATACAGTATTAAGAAGTGTAATTGGCCTCCAATTTTTAAGGAAATGTCTAGATTTGTTTTCTTTCGGTATACAAGTAATTATGCCCTGCTTTAGGGTAACAGAGAAACGATAGTTAATATACGCAAAATTAATGCTTCTCAATACGAAAATTCCAATTCTATTCCAAAACACTTTCAAGAAATTAGTTGTGAATCCATCCGAACCAGGGCTTTTATCATTTTTCATATTCTTTAAGGTGTTCGTTAATTCTTCATATTGCAACGGACCTTCCATTTCTGTTGATTGGGTCGAACTTAGTTTAGAGACAGTTATATCATGTAGGTCGTTTAGTACCCTGTTTGGCTGTAATTTAACTTCTTCATATAATTTTTTGTAAAATTCAGAAGTTTCCTTAAGAATATCGGATTGGTTGTGTATAAATTGGCCATCATCTCTTTGAATAAAAGGTATAGTTTTATTAACATAGTGTTGTTTTTCTAATGAACAAAAATAGCTGGTTGTTTTCTCTCCCTGTTCAATCTACTGACTTTTTGATCTATTTATATGACCTTTAAGTTTTGTATCTCTAATCTTGTTTAGTTCTGTATTTAGTTGCTGAAGTTTATCTTTATTAGATTCATTTAGATTTTGCTCAATGGTTTCAATTTCTAATAAAAGTTTCTGTTCAGTTGAAGATTTTAATTTGTTTTTAAAACTTGAATACGAAATAGTTTTACCTCTTATTTCCATTAATAGTGTTTCCAAAAAAAGTTGTTCATTTATGGTAAAGTATAATTCATTATTATTAATTGTATTTGTATTTTCTAAGTTATACACAGGTAAACAGTATTGTTTTTTAATTTCCTCAATTTTATTATTTATAATATTTAAATACTCAATATCCTGCAGAAGAGAATGATTGAATTTCCACAGTCCTTTACCATGTTCAGTTTTATTAAATTCCAGAGAAATATCGATAATAGAATGATCCGATTTTAGACTGGCTCTGATATTTGAAGATTTTAAAGAATTTAGCATATTTGGAGTTATTAAAAAGAAATCTAGCCTTGCTTGTTTCAACGGATTTGGGCGTCTCCATGTAAACCGTCTTTTGTTTTCATGCATTTCTCTAAACGTGTCTGTTAGATTTCTTTTAGCAATTTCTTCTAAGATGATGTTTCTAGAATTTATATTATTATTAGATGCTTTATAGTTGCTGTAATCCAATGTGCTGTTTAAAACAAGGTTAAAATCACCACACAGAACGAAGTCCTCATTTCCAAACGCATCAATCGTGTTAAACGCATCTTTATAAAACTGTGGACTGTCTATGTTTGGGCCATAAACAGTAATTAGTGAAAATTTTGTATCTCCAATAGAAATATTTAGACCTAACACATTTCCAATATCATCTTTTTGTATAGCATGTACTTTTAAATCAATACTTTTCTTAATTAAAATGGCACAACCTCTGGCATTTGACTTTCCATAGCTTAAAAAAACAGTGTCCATTCCATGAAGAATAAACTTCTTTTTCTAAATCTCTTGGCCAGTGTGTGTCCTGTAAACAATAAATCTGATAGTCTTTGTCTTTAAGAAAATTAAAAACATCAGTTCTCTTTTTACAACAGTTTAGGCCGCGGCAATTTAAAGACGCAATTCTAACAGTGTTCATTTGCAAATAGACAGGCTTTTACATAATAGTGCAAAGTAAATGGCATAGATAATAGGTGGTGATTTTTCCTACAACTACAACAAGTGCAGACATGTATTTGTAAAAACAATATACAATTTAGCATGACAAATCTTCTGTTTCTAGAGAAATGTTGTACTAGATATAAAGTGTATTTTAATATAGAATGTACTTTGGTATGCAACACTAAAAACACTATGAACAAAAGTAGAAAACAGAAATAAATAATTATTTACAATTGTACTTAGTACAATGGTAGACTGGTCCCATGACAGGTTAGGAGTGATCTAAAACAACAAAGATTAATAATGTGTGATGGATATTTTAAATTTTTACAATATGCCCCAAATAGCAACCTCTCATCTTCTTAAAAAGAATTAACAGTATTAATGTAATATTTGTAAAAGAGGAGATGCTGTAGGGAAATTGTATTTAAATTGTATACGTTAAGCACTTAAAAAACACCTAAGCCAAGTGCGAAAGCGAAAAGATGATTAGGTGTTATCATGCTTTTGTTTATAATGTATTGTAGAGTAAGTATTAATTGTATTGTATTTATTATCCCCTATTTGTATTAACTCTCCACAAAAAGTAAGATGATCATATAAAATAAATAAATATATATGCACAGTGAACATATTAAAGTCAGTAACATATTGTATACTTAATTTTAGTATTCTGTGTCACTTATCACCAAAAGTAAGGTGTTTCATGTCATGTACACAAAGTAAAAGTACACTTTTTTTTTGTCTTTTTTCACCAAAAATAAGGTGTTCATGTCGCATAAAATATATGCATAGTGAAAAGGATACTCACTAATCACATTGTATGTTAGGGTATAAATAATTTAAGAACAATAAATAGTTCTTGTGTCAGCAAATAAATCTAATATATGTTATTTATTCATTCCTTTTGTAAAACAGTATAACAGAATGTGTTAAGTTTTACTTGTTAACCTGAAGAATTCTTAATTAAATTGAGGTTGAATAAATGTCAACAACCTGAGGTGCCTATATAGTCAGTAAATGAACAGTAAACCTTTTTTGCTTATTCTAAAAATAAAGAATCGTTACTAAAATGTATAAGTGCTCATAGAACATAAATATAATCAAAGTTGGCTAAATATTCAGTACCATATATCTATATCTACACAGTGCAAATACAACAAATAGTTATTTATATCAGCAAAGAAATCTTTATTAAGTGTTTTTGTTAGAAAGAACTACACTGTGTAGGCATTAATTTTGAATGTGTGTTAACCTGGAAAGTTCTTTTTGAAACTGATATCCTAATTGAAATACACAACATGAGGTGCAAGTGTAATCAGTAACGTATGTATTGGTAAATGCAGAATAAATAAGCAACGTTCATTTGAGAAACAGTAGTATTTTATAGATCTAGCTGCATAGTATACGTATCAGTAAATATAATTCTTTATATTCCCTTTCTAATTATGAAGCTCGCATAATTACTGGACGGTAAAAATCGAACTTCTTACAATATACATTGTTCATAGTCATAGCAAAATATTAACTAAGGGGAGTAACTCATTTAGACAAAGTTCTGTCACTGATCAGCGTTCAAAGACTGTACTCGGTATAATGGGTACATGTAATGTACAGCTCTTTATGTACGTAATAAATAATCGCTTAAAATCTAAACCTTATGATGTTTTACTATAATCTATTTCAATTTAAGCAACATGTATTCCCCTTTCTTCCTTATTAATAGTGTAACTGATATACCACTATCTTTGATCTCGGATGTCTTTAATAATATTGTTTCCATCGCAACAAAGCGCATCAAAACATAGTCATGAATAAAAACAAGCATTCTGAAATAAACATTTCCCAGGTAAAGCTGTATATCTTATAAGATAAGGGAGTAGCATTTGGTTAGATTTTAGATTATTACGCATCTGCGTCAAACTGATATTGGGTGAAATGAAAAGTAAGCGCGAGCGTCTGTTCGCGCTGGTGCACATGTTCGCGATTATGTATTTCTGTCCTTCTTTGTGCATAAGTGTACATGTGTGTGTTTGCGCGCGCGCGTCTGTGTGTGGTATTCGTGTGTGTATGTGTACGTGTATCTACGTGTGTGTGTGGGGGGGGGGGGGGGGGGCGGGGGCGGTGTTTCCGTGTGTAGCGTGTATGTAACAGTGCGTGCGTGTATGTGTGTGTGTGCGTACATGCACGCGTTTTGCGTGTGTTCTTTTGTGTATTGGGTGGGTACTTAAAGTAATTAAAAAACCAATACAAAAAGCGACGACTAAAGGAAAGAGAAGTTTGGACATAAAAAGTCAGATGAAATGTCACCTCACGGACCAGTTGTTTCACTATAGTAACAGTTTATTTTGATCGGTGACGGTTTCCACTAGACGATAATTTCCGGGCGTAGCTAGTGGCAGTGGAACTAGCCTCCTTTTTTGGCCAAGGCTTTTGGAGCCAAAAGTTATCATTGTCAAAAGTAACAAGATTGTTATGGTCTTTTCCCTTGTAACGCACGAACAGCTTTCCTTCATGTGACCAGGCTTTCTCAACAAGGCCAGGTTCTTTGAGTCTAAGGGATGAAAGGACCTCGGCGTTGATTTTCGTTAGATCCTCGTTGATATAAATGCCCGTGCCTTTCAGCAACTTTGCCCGTTTCATAATCTCAATCTTTGTTTGTCGTCTGACAAATTTTACTATCACCGGCCTGTTTTTATTGGCAGCATATTTTCCTAATCGATGGGCGATGTCGACATCTTTAGCTTCCACCTGTAAGCCAAGCTTCTGTGATAACATTGATGCTGTTTCTTCAGCGACCGCTGTCGATGTTTGTTGCTCAGAGTCATTTGATAGGCCGGAAATACGGATGCTATTCCTGCGTCCATATTGCTCCAATTCGTTTAGATTCGCCGCCTGGTTCTGTTCTGTGTCAATGTGTTTTTGTTTTAGTGCATCTATCTCACTCTTCTGGCCGTCGACTTTATTTTTTAAAGCTTCTAGTTCTTTTGCGTTGTCAAAAGTACTGCCTTCAAGAATATCCAACCGTTTTACCAATGATCCAAGGAATTTCTCCTTTATTTCTTCTCGAGTGTCTTTAATTACGTTTTTTATTAAGCACGTGTCGTTTTTTGTAAGAACATTTGATAATTTTGAGCTTATTTCATCTAAGCGCCTTTCAATGGATTCAATGGATGTTTCAACATGTTCCGATTGGGTCTTAGAGCTATTTTTGACAACATCGACCATACTCTTCTGGTTTAATTTTTCTTGTTCACTTTTTTTCTTTTTACTGTTCTTTTTATTTTGTTTGTTTTCACTCAGCGCTTCAAACACTGGCATTTCAGCGAAACTCACGTTGCTTTCACTAGCCGTGGATGAGTGGGGTCTTTTGCTCATTGTGTGTATTGTATTTTCCCGTGGCCGTATTATCAACAGTTCAACATGTAGTGCGAGATGTTAACTTAATCACCACAATTGCGATCCGATCATGCGTGACGAGTTTCGTGGACAATAACGGACATAGCGGACTATATTTAACACGTTGGAAAACAAGTGGAAAATACACAGAAACTGGTTTTGCTATTATTTATAACTTTATAAATAGCTGTTCATTATACCCCACCCGCGCGAATACCAAGCGGGGAATCTTTGAAGTCAAAAATAATTATTTAATATGCATAGCATAGCAAAATGTCATACGTGTATGTAGATCTTGATCCTTATTTATATTATCCATCCATTTTGATATCACTTTTACACTGATCACTTGCGTTTATTTTGCTTTCATCAATTTCATTTACATGGTACGTGTTTACTTTGCCGGAACCGGAAATTCTTTTCTTTAATAATGTTTGCTCAACTATTCTATATATCTATACATAATGATCCAAAGTTCCAATTACGGTATGTGTTTGTCAATTTAAGTAATTAAGTAACTTTCTTATACACTGTATATAGCGGGTTCGTACGTGTTCGTTAACCGTACTGTATTTTTTATGCGGGAAAACAAGGTTATGCAATCAATGCACGGTCGCATCATCTCTGATATTGAAGCAATGGTCGCCCAATGATACCGACCCGGCCGAGCAAACAGAGGGTCAATAATTCCGCCAATATTGCTGAGCTTTCATATATTTCTTGCAGTTTCTTCAGTCTTCATTTGTTATGCCGAATCTATTGGTTATTGGGGGTTCTTTAGCTTCGGTAACATACTCGTGGAATTGATTGACACTTTATCATTAAGTAGACACTACTTAAAATGAAGTCTGATCGGATTCAATGTGATGTTACTTATGTTTTTCGGGGAAACAGTTTTAAATGCAAAGGTATGACACATGGATCCATCCGACGGGTCGATATTTAAAAGACTCGATCAGTATTGCTGATTTTCCTTTACAATATCGTGATACAATAATTGTTTCTTTATTTCCTATATAGAAACCACATAAACATTTTATTTCAGCACTTTAAAGATTAGATATTATTATTTATATAGTAAGAATACAATTAATTGTAAAAATAGTCCCGTTCCTTTATAAAAACCATAGGTAATATTTGTGAACGTCCATGCAGCGTTGTTTTACTATAAATAGTTAATTAAATACGTATAACTATTAATGTAGTACAAATATTAATTGAGGCGTGTCGTGGGAAAACCGAGCTTTATGCATGTGCGTTAAGTGTCGTCCCGGATTAGCCTGTGCAGTCCGCACAGGCTAATCTAGGACGGCACTTTCCGCTTTTATGGTATTTTCTGTTTCAATGAAGTCTCTTTTAAACATAAATCCACTGTAGGCGGAAAGTGCCGTCCCGGATTAGCCTGTGCGGACTGCACAGGCTAATCCGGGACGACACTTTACGCACATGCATTACGCCCGGTTTTCCCAAGACACGCCTCTTATAAATAATTGCATAAGTTAACAAATGTTACAGTATAAAAACGCTGGTAACATCAATGACAAGATCTCGATAAATAAAACACTAGTTTCAATTATTTAATAAAACTACATATACATGCTTTATCATCACCGAAAGCGTTACCAAACTGTCAGTGCCCATGATATTCGAAACGTTGAAAAAACTGATTCTACCACCTACTTCATGTTCAGTTATTATAACAGCGAATTAAGCTGGTTCTACACATACTCATATTACAAATGTAAGTCTCATCTAACATCCGAAAATGGAAAACGGTTTCACTGTTACTGTGATACTTATCACACGTATAAGTATCTATTAAATTCGAAGTTGTGCATAATGTTAACCGTGATGATACTAGTTGCTAAATTTATAAAAATAGGTACTGTACTTCACTTATTTTTTCTGGCATATCTTACACGGTAATGCACATATCAATATTTCCCCCCGCCCCCCCGGGGGGGGGGGGGGGCGGCGGGCATATACGGGACTTTAGACTGACAGCGATTCCCCACAGGCGGGAATTTGACACGCCGAATGATTCCGGGTCCCGAGAAATATTCTTTGTTCGGATTTTAGATCCCCGTAATATTGGTCCCCGGGCCATTTGCTACACCAATTAAGCATCACCCATTGAGGGGATTTAGACAAAAATGCTTGGCTCTAGGGTGGGGAATTAGACCCCCCAAAATACAATTAGTCAGATTCCACTGGTTTTGCCCAACGCCCCCGGGGGGGGGGGAAATATTGATAGGTGCAGGATAGTGCTGATTTAGCACACAGTTCTTGTTACAGCTATTAAAGTCCTGATGTGTTATATTTCAACTATAAGAATACTGAGCTAGCACAAAGTGTCGGTATGTTGAAATACGTTTGAATGTAACCTTGCGATTTGTAGATGAGGCAAGGAATTGTTTGACATAAAATGTTTCTAACAATACAATCGTCTGTCTCGATCAGTGACGTCGTGCTGTCGTAGAGTTGCAAAGACAAGATAGAACATTTTAAAGAACAAAATATAGATTTAACTGGTACATGTGATGAGGTGTAGTTCAACGTACGAATGAAACGTATTCAAGTACAGACCCTGACACATACGTACATTTTCATGTCATCTTTATTACCACCGCCAAGATTGTCATGTGTTTGCCGTGTTTGGTCAGGCGGTGAACAACTTTACACAAACAGTTATGAAGGATCTGCCCAACATTTCAAGTTCTGGGAAGATTTGAAATGGACCATTGAAAATGTTAAGATTTTGGTGGCAACACGGATGTCTGGGCCCAGGAAAGAATCCTATCGGACAAATTGGCAGCATTGGAGGTGGTCTGCGTTTTCCGAGTTTTTCTAATAGGATTCTTGTTGATGTCCAAATTAAACAAAAGTAACAACACATGTATTAATCTTGGTTGTAACGCACTTAAGTAAATTTGGCTAATTAGTCAAATGCAATCGAAAAGTAAAAAAAGCAAAACAGACAGCATGGTTATACATGACAACCTAACAATCGTAGACTATACGCGATGAGCAGCTTAAATGAGCCTTTATGAAATATAACTGTAGGCCTTATTTGGTTTCGAATGGTCTCTGTCGTGCGTTTCTGTCGATGGCTGGTTCAATTTTATAGCTTCCACTTTCTTGTCTAATGTTTCAATTTGTTTCATTAGAGCCGCTATCATGTCTGATGTACGCGTGATTTCCGTATCCGCAGTTGCTTGGTTAATCTTCGTCGTTTTCGGACGCGTACCATTTCTCTCGCGTTGAAGCTGAATCTCGAATTCTTCAGCCCTGATTTTATTTCTTAAAACTTCATAGGTCATTGAACTTTCAAAATGAACTCGTGTCGCTTGACGTAGTTCTTCACTTTTTAGGCCTCTCCAAAACCTATTCTTCAACTTCGTGTTTCTTTCTGCTTCCGGCATTCTAGCCTTTCGTGAAATCTGAAGAAGCATTTCTTCTAATCGAAGACCCCATTCAACGATTGATTCGTCCTGTTTCTGTTCTGCTAGTAGAAACTTTGACAAAATACTGTCTTCGCTTGCTACATTTCCAAAATTCTCTTCCAAATTTTGCATGATTTGCTCCACGGTTGCGTATGTGCAAATGTGTAGCATGCATTTTTTTGCTTGGTCTCTAAGCGACTTCCGTAAGGCTTGTTTCAATATTTGTTCTGAATAAATGTGTTGAATACTTTCGAATTCAAGCTTGAATTCTTCAAATGACGCTTCGTTTTTAGGCACTGGTTCCTTGCCAGAAAATGGGGCTAAATTGATTTTGATAGGTAGATCTTTTGGCTGTGCTTCAATATTTCTTGGCCATTCATTTTGTTCTCTATGGCTGTTTTGGAGTTCGATCTTCTGCCGTTCAAGATCTTTTATCTTTCTATCTAAATCAATCAATTTGACATTGTCCTCTGTCTGATGTGTACAGTCGTGTGACTCATACTTGGTAATAGTTCTGCGTTTCGATTCTTGTCGATCTAACGCTAATTCTCTTTTCATCATCTGCAATTCCATTTCTTCAAATCTCTCTGTCATCCTTTCTTGCAACTGTTCAAGCCTATTTTCATACTGGGCCATCTGTGACTCGCTTTTGGATAATTTGTCCAGCAATTCCTTCTCTTTTGTCTGAAATTCGAGTTCTCTTACCTTCATTCTCCTATCTTTCTCTTCTAGTAATAACATCAGTCGTTCTATCTCCTGTCTCTTCCTATCTATATCCTGTTTCATCCTGAAAGACTGTACCTCATTACTAGTTTCATGGTGTCTCTGTTTTGGTGTAGTTTCTTGTATTATATGCTCTTCTAATACTCTTAAACTTCTCTCTAAGTCTGTAATTTGTTCCGCATCCGACTCACTATCTTTGGAGGCACGTCTGTCTGTAGATGTCTGTAACTCTGCGGTCATTCGAAGCTGTTTCAATTTCTCTCAAGTCTCTGTGTTTCCATGCTAACATGAAGAAGGTCCCCGTGTTCGCAAGTGTCGTCATCCTGAACGGGATAGGCTACTCCCTCCTCAGCTTTACTTCTCTGTCTTTCCGTGATAAGCTGTTGTCTTTGTCTTCTGAACATTTCTAATTCAAAGTCTTTTCTCTTTCTCTGTTCCAGTTCAATCTCTCGTTTTCTTCGCTTCTCATCATCAACTATTTCGCGTTCATTTCTCAATTCCTCTGTAGATTTTCGTAATCTATACGAATGCTCACCTTCTGCCATGTTCGCTATCTTACTTTGCTACTCAACTACAGAATTACAGTCTACAGACTTATTGTAATACGTGCACGTATTGAATAATTATCTAATTTAACCTATCTAACTATAACTACTACGCAAAAACCATGTAAAATATCAAAATTTTGCAAGCAATTCCGTTGTCGTATAATATTTTATCTCCCCTTTTGTATAATAACCCGGTATTTCACTCGTCGTTGTTATCTCCCCTTGACCTGTAGTGATGAACGTTCCTTCTATCAATGTCGTATCAGTTACTTCCCCTAACTCTCTTTACTGAAGCGTACCAACACTACAATCACATGCTTAATATATTATCCGATTTTCAGATCCATGCTTATCAGCAATTAATGGCGGAAATCTGTCCTCAATTTAGTGCTACTTAGATTGCAACTGTATAATCAATCGTCTTAATAAAAGACCTTTCACTCAACTGGGATTGGAACTCATACCATCCGCGTGCAAAAAAAAAACGCGCGCGTCAAGCGCGTTACCGCTACGTCAATTCTGCTATCGTAACCGTCGCTACTTAAAAACCACGATTTCGGCGTTAAGCTATCGATAATAGTTAGCCGAAAGTAAAGTTCTCGATTATTTCAAATAATCGATACAATTACCCCGCAGTATTCGCGTCTGGTTTTCGATCGCGTGGTAGGCCTACGAATTTGTAATTAGTATTCGGAATAAAGTATATACCTTATTACGAATATCTAATTTAATTTTGAATGGTCACTGATTTAACAGGTCAATATTGCTGGTTATTTTATAACCTCGCCATTTTTTTGTGTGAATGGGGTTTATATTTGTGCTGATACAAAAAAAAGTTTCTAAGAATATACTATTCTACTAATTCTTAGATCATCTATTGGGTTATTAAAAATGTTAGGTCAGAGATAATTATGGTTATGAGATTTCACCGTTAGTTAGTTTTACGAAGTTAATGCTCGTGTGCTCCGTGCATAATACTTGACGGTTTGTAAAATAATACAATTGTAGATACAAAAATATAGGACAACTGTACAGTAAACTATATATGAGAACTGGTTTTAAAATAAATTGTGTTAAGTGATTTCACACTAAGTTGACAACGTGTCCCAAACGAGATTTAGTAAAATCTAGGAATTTGGAGAAAACGTTTTCCTATATACGCAAATTAGAATTTAGAGTCAACTTAGTATATAATTGGCATGTAAATTGTTATTAAATTTACACAATGTACAGTATACAAAATTTGACTCACCAAACCGTCGGCAATTGAAAACACAACAAAACACACAATAGTAAATTATGATCCACTGTCCATTTACTTAATGTCCAGTAACGAATCCGATGCGTTCCTCCAGCGAAAAGCGTGAAGTCCCCTCTGCGGCGTACGCGTAACGTGATAAAAGTACCCGGGTTACTAAATCACTCCAGTACGTACGAACGAACGGTTGTTAGCAAGTTTATGGATCCTCTGACACGTTCATTGACGTGAATCATTAGCCGTCACAATCAAGATGGAAATGTTCCTTTCTGGTGTGCCGTACACGGATCAACGTCGGAAAAACGTTGATGTTGTTTCGCCTTGGATTCAACGTTATTAACGTTGAACTTGAATGCTTGTTGTCTGTTCACGAACGTGAACTCACGTTGGGCGCCAATTTGTTGCCGGTGTTTATTTCTTGTTATATGGGTGTGGGTCACCGGCTACCGTGTTGTGAAATACAACACAATAGTAATGTCTGAAATATATTTATTTATAATTAATATAAATAAATGAATGTTTCACATTCCAAGGTTGAATATCGAATGTCAAATACATTTAAAAATACAAACAACAACCGACGGATAGTTAACAATTAATATGTTAACCAAAAGATGGAAATACAAATAATAAATACAATGTAATGCAATGTGAATGTATCAATTCAATAAATACAAAAATATAAAATAATAGAAAATAATATTTACCTGAAATATATTTATTTATAATTAATATAAATAAATGAATGTTTCACATTCCAAGGTTGAATATCGAATGTGAAAATTCTCGACAAATCGTGAAGGATTAAAATGGTTGGGTGAACACAATCATGCAGTAATTGGGGGATCGAATCTGAGTGATGTCAATTATTGTTAGTCGTTGACAATAGAGATCAGCATAGTTTGTTAATTGAAAAGTTCTCAGTCTAAAAACTACGGATACTTCGTGACTATAACTGTACATATAAACCTTACCTATCTATACACAAAAACTACTCTACCTAAATAGATTATAAATTAAATGATTTATAAAAATAAAAGGGATAAAATAACAAGGCAACACATTGTTATTGTTAATAATGTATTATTGTTTATTCAATAATAACGAATGATTTAATGGACTGTGACATGTGCTCGCTCCATGAAAAAAAAACAGTAAAATATTTTTGTGGAACGAGTAATTTAAACAACGGAACAGTCAACATTTGAGTTTATTGTTTGATATATATGTATTTATTTAACTGTTGAGTTAGATGAGTTCACTACACATGCGTACATCAAAAGTGGCATCCTCCAGCCTCTGCGTACAATTGTATAATGAATAAAAATCTAAGCAAACATTGAATAAACGTGTGAACATAACATCGAATTCATCATCTTAATGCGTTTGAATGTTATTAAATGCTATAAAATTATAAGCATTAATGACTTTGTCAAATTGAAAAAGGGGTAAGCTTTATACTAATTAAAAAAAAAAAGTTGGTTATTTACATAATACATGATGTTTTTGAAAATGTTGAGAATTGCATAATTCAATGTGTTAATTTTGGTTTAAAATCCATGCCGTTTAATTGTTTTGGAATACAAATCATCAAAAGATATACCTGTATGCAGTAAATGATGTGTATTAAATTAAACATACCAAGTATATGATTTTATTTCACTACATTTACCAGTAAATATTGACTTTGCACATTGATCAATATAAGGGCAAATATGTTAAATTACTTTCTAATCATGATCTGAAAAAAAAAGTTTTTCAAATTTAAGGAATATAAACCAAAAACTACGGAAAATGTTCACCATTATTATATTCTAAGGGCTACCATACAAGACTTCCAACAATATAATGCCATAATATTTTTGTTTTATTTTTAACTTGAATATATATTTCAAATAAAAAAAAGTATCATATCCAAAACATGACAATTGGACAAAATATAAGTGCTTTCGTTTTAAATTTAAATTCCAAACAAGTTCATTTTTAATGAATACTCGAATGAACTGTTCATTGGTATTTGATAAACTGTAAACACTTTTGGTATTAAGAAATATTTTATGTTAGGTCTGTTTATCTCATGGTTCATTATTTTATACATTTATTTCTTAAAATTATCATGTTCAAAGCAAAAATATTTATGTTTAAATCTATAAATTCGCGAAATTTATGCGCTCGCTCCAAACAAACAAAAAAAATGATTTTTTTTTATTTTGTTGCGCTCGCTCGCTCCAATTTGTTTAAAAACAAAACAAAAAATAAATCCGATGACCAAGTATTCAATTTGGTGTGAACTTATTGAAGATAAACATTTCTTTTTAGTGCACACAACGCTTTTGCTTGATATTGATTCAAGTCACAACAGCCTGACGCCATGACTATCAATACTTTTAACAGACTTTCTGTGTGGTTATTGAAGTGAACAAATTGACAGTCAATACCGTGTGTTTGATGTGAAATAAACAGTCGTACATTAATGAAAGGAGTGTTTGAACGCGCTAATTAAATATACCATAACTTTCGATTGATGGAACGCAAACAAAGCAGGTGGATCTATAAATGACACAGATTTGTTGAACTATTTTTTGTTCTAACGTCTTCTTGGAATGCGCTCACAGATTCACAAAAGTAGTATAATATAATGCGTACTAGTATTGCATTTTAGCATATGATTTTAATCAGATTGCAATAAGCTACGATACGCATTTGTTACGGTTCGACACGAAAATAAGTGAACTGAATGAATAAAATCAAAACTGAACATAAACACGAGAAGACATGTACACTTCTTTAGTAAAGACTTCTCTGCATCATTAATACCTCGCGGAACGGTAACAGGAACGCAAAACATTTCTCTACAGACACAGATTGGTCCGTATTTCCAATGTAAATCACCAAGAAAGCTTCACCACGAACAGTGCGTGTTCTCCATTCAATATTACTATGCGAATGCGGGTCTTGGATGTAGATTAAAATAAGTTTCAGTAATATGACCATTTTTTACATCAACTATGCCCTTACTTGTAATTCCTGTGAGGGCAAAACGGTTAGGTTTACTTTTTTAATAGTAAAATGAATACATGCAGACGCTTTTGACAGGTAACTGTTCTCTTCAAATAACCTATTAATCGTCTTGTTTTTAATGACCAGAAACATGTTAATTTTAATCACACGCTGGATAATTATCAATGCAGGCCATATTTTGTTGACCGTCTGTGCGATTTATTCAAAACACAACGAAAACACAACGAAAGGAACGAAATATGTCATGGTGCATTAGATTGTGACACAGCTCGGTTTGATATAGTCTTACTTTCTTTGTACTTCAATCTGAGACGAAGAGTTCCCAGTAGCTGCAGTGTCTGGTAGGTACTATTATACCACTTATTACCAAACACATGCATGTATCACTTCTCATTCACACTGCATGCTGTGTCTTATTGGTAATTCCGAGAACGTGATTTATAGTAGATACTAGAACGGATATGGCAATTCTACTATGTTGTAATTTCTTTATTAACTATAAGTATTTAATAAATTCTTTGTTTTCAACGCAAAACCTTTTGGTATCCATGTTGTGATTTCCCAGAAGTGAATTTCTTATAGCTTTGTTGGTTGATAAGGCTTGATTTTGGTGTCATGGCTTTCTTCATTTCCACGACTTTACTTGTTCTCTGTGCGTTTGATTTTCAAGTCTTTATTTACATAGGATACCTTCTTGGTTTTGCAACAATATACATTTTCAGTTATTGTCTACAACGCTTCATTGCTGTCTAGATTCTGAATTTCTTGATTTCCCAGAAATGACACGATAAACTGTATTTCTTGAAATTGTGGTTCAGATTTATTTAATGTTTTTTTTTTTTTTAATTTCCAAAATCACTACATACGTTCTTTAATTTTTGAATGCTAACTTACTGACGGTGCTTTCTGAATGTCCACGTTCTGTCCGCTTGAGTGTTTTCCCGATTTCCAAGTGCTGAAATATTATTCACAGTTCACAGTTTTTTTTTCCAAATTCTGCTTCCTTCGACGTACTGTCTTCATTACCAAATTCTTACTCGCGCAATGAAGTTTGTTACCATGTTAGAAGTAGCTTAGTTAACTTGGTTCCAGTGCTTATTAGATGTAAAGTCCAAAGTTGTTCACTTATTTCACGATTTTCAAGCCCTAGGCTGTTCATTAAGAGTGCCTGGCTTTCAATGACTTACTTGGTTGAAGTGCTTTCCTGCTTTTCAAGAACTAATGTACCAATCAATATTTACCCCTAGTCGGGGGGCGGGGAGGGGGGGGGGAGCGGCGGGCATATATTGCCCGCCGCCCCCCCCCTCCCCCCCCGGGGGGGAAAATATTGATAGGTGCATAACTCATTCAGGGCGTTTGCTGTTTACAAATCGGTTCTTGTTATAACAGTGATATTAACACTGTATACAAGTATAGCAATTGTCCAATGTTTCAAGCCCCGACTCGATTTGGTTTGCGAAATTGGTTTCTTTATGTCCATGTGGTTATTTGTTGACAATACTGTCTGTTTTGTTTTCAAGATCACAAGTGCTAATTTCAATGTTGGCAGTTCTTTCATGGGTTTTTAAGCCCAAGTTTAGGTCTTTTCGACGCATCTAAATGTGTCTGTACTATTGGCTTCAAGTACTAAATGCTACAATGGCATTACTAGTATTTCGGTGCACTGTAGCATTTTCTTTGAACGTTGAATACACTGTATTCTAATTATAGTGTCCTTGAAACTATCTAGTACATGTATACATTTGTTATACATTAAGAATCATAGCTACATAATAACAGACGACATAGTGTCGTGGGAAACCCGGGCTTAATGCATGTGCGTAGTGTCGCTTTGGATCATCCTGTACAATCCGCGCAGGCTAATTCATGGGGGGGGGGGAGGGGGGCACTTTCCGCCTTTCAGTGGATGTATAACTAGAAGAGACTTCCTTGAAACAGAAAATACCATAAAAGCGGAGTGTCGTCCCGGATTAGCATGTGTGGACAGCACAGACTGATACATGACGACATTACGAAGATGCATTAAACCCGAGTTTCTCACGACACGACTCAATTTTGTATTATATTTAAGAGAGGACGTACCATAATGTATGTAGATGCAACCGTCTAGAAACGGCATGCTGCCCGTGGTCAACTCCTAAAGCTGTAAAATTCGCTTAGTTTCGTGTTCTTCTTGCACATCTTCCGCGTCAAGTGTTGCCACGGAAACATAATATGTTCATGGTTCTCCACCTAAAACTGTACGTATAATAAACTGCTGACGGTGTGAATCTCTAAATATTACATCAACATATTTTCCTAAAAAGTGGCGAAACCAAAACATCAAAAGGAATGTGTTTCATTGTAGAAGTGAAGCAATGAAATATGCATCTCATTTAGTAATGTTTTTATACACGAACCTTCAATTATTGCACATTTACTGACACTCTGGGGTAGCTATTATATGTACTAACACTTTTATGTCTTATATAAAATACATACATTAGTTTTCAGTGTTATGTTGCTCCCTTGTATACACTGTTCTTTTCGTTTTGGAATCGGAGACAAAAGTAGAAAATTTGTCAATTCGTCAAGCTGTGAACAGGTCCCTTTAAGAAGCGAATACACAGGTATTTTTCTAGAATTTATTTATTTTGTTACTTTTAAGTTACTATTGCTCGGTCAAGCAGTTACTGACAGTGTAAATTTCACTGTATGCAATACAGTTCAGTTTTCACACAACAGGTGATAAGTAACTGCAAGTGTATAATTCTAATTTACGATTTCCTTATTCGCGTTGTATTTGAATACAATCAGATTGCCACAAACATAATGACCATACTGAATTAGTTTAAACAGCATTCTAACATGATACCAGCTATTTTTCTATAGACAAAGAACAAAATTATCGCTGTTAAACTACCCATAAACAACGCAAAAAGAAGTCCCGATTCTGAGCGGATCATATTGAAAAGAAGTTCCGATTACAATTGCAAAAATATATGTCAAATCATGTTAGAATTGAAATAATTTTTGCCTTATCCTTGTTTATCAACCAATAATCAACTCTTTGTCGTTCTGAAGCGTGGCTTAATTCCTACGCATCAGAATTCCAAAAAGTTTTTATTGGCCGATAAACAACGATAAATCGAACATTATTTCTTAATTTTCTAATAGTTTGCATTAATAAAACTCAAACATAGCACAACTTTTAGAATACCAAATTTCATCAGGAATCAACTTTCAGGATATGCTTGTTTAATTTAGTTATAAGTCATAATAAAATCAATACCAGACATTATTTGAAACTTGAATTATCAGATCGCCATTATCTTCATGTCATCCATATTTTCTTATTGAATCCCATTTTCAGTTGAAATGGTGATAAATTAACTTAACATAGCATTAAATCAAGACATGTGAAATGCATTCATATGTGAAAATGAGTTAAGCAGCATCTGTGCAAATAGTTCATTGCTAACAGACACAAACTAATTTTTTGTTTAATTTGGTGCTTGAAGTGATGTGAAAGTTATAATGCTATGCAGCTTGTCCACATTATGACAATGTCTAAAACGGACTGTAATATATTCGTTAGCTACTTCAAAACTTTCTGCGTGCAAACTATGACTTAAAAGTTACGCACTAGTGATGCTAGTTTAAACAAACTAAAGGTACTTTAGACAGTAGACAAAAGGGACTAGACGGTAGATGGACAGTAGGTCTACAATTATATTTGCAAAAGCAAAGTTCATTTACAGAGAATAAGCATTCTCACATCACACATGCTAATTTTTCTATACAGAAATAACAAAATTATCGTTGTTAAACTATCCAATAAACAACGCAAAAAGAAGTTCCGATTCTGAGTGGAGCATAGTAAAAAGTAATTCCAATTACAATTGCAAAACTATATGTCACATCATGTGAGAATTAAAATAATTTTCCCATTATCGTTGTTTGTCGGACAATACACAACTCTTTGTCGTTCTGATGCGTGGCTATCAAACAACTCGGGCTAATGCCCTCGTGGTTTAATTCCTATGCATCAGAACTCCTAATCGTTGTTTATTCGTTGATTAACAACGAGAAATAAAAAATTATTTCTTAACTGAAGCATTGGTAGGAATGCTAGTCTTGTCTATATAAACAATTGAGAAACGTATGTTATTATTGTGTATAAGCAGTTGTCCAGTTTAATTATGAAACTAATAGTTTTTGTAACCACCTAATTTGTAATTTACACAAAAACACTCAGATTATATACTTATTTTATTACATATTTATAAACAAATCACAATATATAATAAAATGTTTATAAAAAATGAATAATGATAATAATAACAACCTTATAACTAATCTGGCATTTATAAGTGTATGGAAATGAAAATATGAACAATAAAAATAATTTACCTATAACATGATTGGAGAGAAAATATATTTCTATCGTTAATTCATTTAAATGATTTATATGATTTAATTTAATGTATTTCTATTTTTGCTGAATGTCAATTGGTTTAAATGTTATATGATTTAATAAAATATGAATTATTTCTTATTGTTTATTCATTAAAATATTATATGAGATAATACATTCACATTGTTTCTTAATGTCCATGTAAATAGGCTTAAACAGTATACAGTTTAAAATATATATTACTACAATGGAATGTATCAATAACAGCACTTCAGCAATGCAATTTAATTTTTCAGTGTTTCAAACTGTAAGGAATGTAATCTGCTCACAAGATAACCAGAAATAAAACATCAGGATAAATTGTTTCTTCAGTGGGTTTTTTAAAATTAATTTTCAAAATTGTTGCACTGTCAATCCAGTCCAATGACTATGAAGGTCCTCATTTCAAAATGTAGTCTTTAAATAATGACCAATCAAAATGCTTGTTACAAAAAAATCATTAGCCAATATTTTGAATTATGACCAACGTTTAAAATGTTCACAGTTATTGGACCTAGCAAGTACAGTTGTGGTTAGCAGCCTGAGAGAATGTAAACAAAATAACAAAACATATGAATCCCTTTCCAAAATCAAAAAGCATGCAAATTAAGTTTATAAACTTTAAAATCGCAAAATAAGATACTTCATATTGTGTTATTGACTGAAAAAATGTGTATATAAATATTTAAATGTTATATATTATATACATTTTGTATACATATTTGTAAGTGTACATACAAATATCTGTCATAAGTGCTTACTAAACATTGTAACAACCTTCAAATCACAATCATCACGACACAATGTAGTATAAAGCAATTAAGATTTAAATAACATGGCATATCTTATTACTAAAAATATTTAGTTCTTACTTATAAATGCTGTTACAAAACAAATTTATTTTTAGAAAAAATAAATAAAAATTATAATATCTCCGAATGTTTTCCTCGTTTGCTACTGCGTACGGAAGTGTAAACACACTACAATGTAAGTAACAAGTCTTAATTCTTATAATAAGCTATAACAATACCGAAACTCTATACATCTGAGGTATTTAACCATATATTTTATAACTAAACAAAACAACGAAACAAACATGTATATGTTAAGTGGTTTATATTAGTATACTAACATCGCACTACATATATTAATTTTAGAAACCTGACATTGTTTTCGTGTATGATTTATATTCGAAATTCCTAAAACTACAAAAGTGCTATTGACATTTCTTCAAGAAAACCAACAATACAACTGGAATGTCATGGTTTTGTAAGTAAATCACTGAGCAATCAATTGTTTACAGTATAAATGTAACCATTCAACAAACTATGAAATGTTGCTGTAGAAAAAAATCCCCAGATATCGTTTGTTGGGTTTTGCAATGCATTTTCCAAAATGAATAGAAAAAGATTTGCAAATGGAGTAAGAAATATTACATTTAAAATACAAGACAACTGGAAATTTACCACAGACTATAATAAGGCACTTTTAAGAAAAAAAAATAAATCCAGAACGTCTCTTTCCGCTTTTATGGCATTTTCTATTTCAACGAAGTCTCTTGTAAACATAAATCCACTGCTGGCGGAAAGTGTCGTCCT
Organism: Congeria kusceri; assembly: GCA_027627225.1. Taxonomy (NCBI): domain Eukaryota; kingdom Metazoa; phylum Mollusca; class Bivalvia; order Myida; family Dreissenidae; genus Congeria; species Congeria kusceri. Next base: position 23,665,258 of record CM051035.1, read on the forward strand.
GGATAACCTGTGCAGACTCAAGTCTTTGTTAAAACTTTAAAGTCACAATGTTTGCACATAAACAATAAACGCTGTGTTTGTGTCTGAATATATATGAAATAATAATACAGAAATTAAAAAAAACAAACATGTAACTGTTTATGCACCAATCACAATAAGTCATATTAATTGCAATAACATCAAACGTATCAGAATAGCAATTTCAATAATGTAACTTAAAATAATCAACTAATCTTACAACAACAAAGAACTTATATACTTTTAGCCACTGGAAACAAATGACTGTTAGGACAAATAAAATATTTGGAAAACTACTACGTTCCTTTATAAAACAAATTATTCTTCCAATATTAGCACAGTATTTTAATGTTAAACATCAGCAAATCTTTTTACTCAATATTTTGAAAAAAAATATTAAAGCATGAGACATTTGGTAAACATGAATGCCCTGAATTCTTTTTTATTTCACAGAAACTGCTGCAAGACTATAATTAACACAGTTTAAAGCTATTGTGTTTATATTAACCTACATATTTCCTACACTATTTGTTGCTACAAAAACGATAACATAAAATCAAAATGAATTACATTGAGCAAAGAAAACAGAAGAAATTATGCCAGAAACAAACAGAAAAACAAGCAAGTGTCAATGTATGAATAAATATGGAATAACTGTTATAGTCTGCCATTACTATATTGAAAAAAAATGAATATAATATAAAATCAGAAAAATATAAAACAATTGCATATACTATAATACAAAATTGAATAAAGATTAAAAATAAAAGGAACATATATCAACATGGAATGTTGAATGGAACATTATATACAAAATCTTAAAAAACATCAACAGAAAGACAGTTTCCTTATAAATACATGTATTTCTGTTGGAATGCATGTTGTACATGACTAAATATACAATTATATAAAGAATTTGTATATTATACAAATAACATTCAATATAACTAAACAGAAACACATTGACAAGAAAGAATACTATATATTTGTGTATACAAGTGAAGAAAAGACAAGTTAAATGTTTTAAACAGCATCATGGAAGTATGAGATATGCACCTATCAATATATTCCCCCAGGGGGGTGAGTGGCGGGCTGACCCAGGGGAATTTGACTAATTCTAATTTTCTGGGTCTAATTTCCCACCCTAGAGCCAAGCAATTTTGTCTAAATCCCCACAGTAGGGGGGAGATGCTTGGTGTATCAAATGGCCCAGAAGGCCAATATTTACGGGATCTAAAATCCGACCAGTCTATTTCCCGGGACCCAGAATCATTTGGTGTGTCAAATTCCAGCCTGTAAGATCTGTCAGTCTACAGTCTCGTATATGCCCCCCCCCCCCCCCAGGGGGAAAACATTGATAGGTGAAATATTGCCATTAAAACGTTGCTTGATTACTACTGCTTTTAAATATTTGAATTAAGTTGTTCATCCAGAATAACAACAGATCATAACAAAGATTTTACATTTTCATTACATTTTTACTCAATCTGGTCTCTGTTGCACATTTATGAAGACAAATGTACCTTTAATAACAAATCATGTCAGTGCTTATAAACATGTAATTCAAAACCATTTCTATTTTCTATATTCAGCAAAACAGCATGCTTCTTATAAAGAATTTGTGACCAAATGGCTTAAATTTCACTGGACATGAAAAAAGCGCTAAAAAGGACTTTTTTTCTGAAAATAACTCCTTCACTCCAGATTATATTTCACTAACTTGTTGAACTAGATTCACAACCATTGATCCCACACTCATAGGCAACCATTACAATATTTTCTTGCACAAAATATCAAACACAGGACATGGTAGAAAATGAGCTACTTGTGCTATTTACACATTTATACCTGCATTGAAAACATTGCACAACATTGAAAGCTAATATATTTGTCTCAACTCAAGCTGCATGTCTTCACAACTCTGATTAAATAAACCAAATGAAACATAAAGTTCTGTGAAGCAGTATGTCCTTGTTAAATGAACCAAGAATGAACTTATTAGAACTGAAGACTGATTACGTAAATGATGTAATAACAAAACAAAAACTTACAATGGTAAAATGTGAAACTGTACCAGGAAAATATTTCAAAATGCTAACTAAATGATTTTTACATTATGTATGATTAGACAGAGATTATATTCTATAAAATATGTACCCTAAAGAGAATATTTTATAACCTAAGTGAATCTGCAGGGGGTGGCACCTATTTGACTAACTATATCAAGTGTTTTATCGCATGTAATCTAAACTATAGATTCATTCTGCCCTTCTTTACTTTCTTGCTTCATTAAAGAAGATTTTGCAGGATCATTTACAACTTCGCCATTCTTTGCTGTATCCCCAGCTGCTTTCTTGTCATTAAAATTGCTCTTGCCTGTAGTTTGACTCTTTGGGTTCATTTCCATCTTTGCTGCTTTCATTTCCTGTTTGACTGGTTTACCAGCAAGTTTAGGCTTTGGAGATGGGACTGGTTTTGGTTTAACATGCACATCTGCTGCAACATCTTTGGATTTCTGTGGAAGATCTGCCGATGTTCCTAAAATATATATACAAGGAAATAAAATGTATTTGAGAAATAATTTTGGATTTATGGTTGTATATAAGACACGCATCAGAACGACAAAGAGTTGTTTATTGGCGAAAAAATGATAATGCAAAATTATTTTGATTCTAACATGATATGACATATATTTTTGCAATTATTATTCAAACTACTATTTATTATGCTCTGCTCAGAATCAGGACTTCTTTTTGCGTTGTTTATGGGTAGTTTAACAAGGATAATTTTGTTCTTTGTCTTGTTGAAAAATTAGCGAGTATCATGTTAGAATAATACTTGTCTGAAATATAGGTGTTTACATCAACTTAATTTTATAAATGCTAAAGAAGTAATGAGTACTGATAAAATGTTCTATTTTCTGAAGTAATATTAACTATAATGAATTTCAAGGACAAACATAAGTTACAGCGAAATTATATTTATATAAAACCTCACTTTGTGAAATATTTCTCACTAAATAAAAATACAAACTTTAACATATGAAATAGTGGGGTACTAGCATATTGTCTGTCCAAAAATGTGAAATGGATAACTGCCAAAATTATCACGTTTACCATAAAAATATTAGTTTAAACCTATTTATTTTAGCTTGATTGTGTCAAAAGCAAGGGGCTTATTGAGACATTTTTGAGTCTGTTGCCTGATTATAACCAGTACTTGGTTCCCTTAGTGGGGATCAAATGCCCGATCTCAAGGCATACATAAATTCACTACACCACTGCGACTGTTCATAATGTGTGGCGCGTCGTGAGAAAACCTGTCTTAATGCATGTGCATAAAGTGTCGTCCCTGATTAGCCTGTGCAGTCCGCACAGGCTAATCCGGGATGGCACTTTCCCCCTACAGTGTATTTATGTTTAGAAGAGACTTCCTTGAAACAGAAAATACCATAAAAGCGGAAAGTGCTGTCCTGGATTAGCCTGTGCGGACTGCACAGGCTAATCCGGGACGACACTTTACGCACATGCATTAAGACCGGTTTTCTCACGACGTGCCACATGTAATTTCCACAGTACCTGTGGCTGCACTGGCAGTAGGGGGTGGAGGAGCCATGGTAGAGGGGGGAGGCAGGCCGTCTGCCCTGGTGGAGGTGGGAGATGTAGGCTCAGAGCTGGGTTCATCTGACATCGGGGACCCCGGCGGCATCAGCTCATCTGTGTAGTGGTAGTCTGAAACACACTAGTCGAATTTTATTTTACTACATGTAGAAGAGATTGGAGATTGGAACTTGTTCTTACTTTGATAACACAGGTAAGTTTACTCCTATGATTTTCAATGTGTCTACATTCAATTATTTGGAGATTAATAGTTACTTTGATTCATACCATCTAAAGATGAGACTAGAAATGTGTCCACAGACACGGATGCCCCCACCTATGCAGCTTGTTCTACATGGCGCCGCTTTGTCTATATGTATAGAAATTATTTTGCAAAAGAACAATTCTCTTTTTATATTGTACTTTCTGCTATTGTATTCTCTTATTCTGTTAAGTAATTCCAGGTATAACAAATTTCCAATCAATACTTTTAGTCCTGACAAAAAAATCAGTAAAGTAAATAAAATTTTGGGGCAATTATGAGTTATTGTTCTTGTATGCTTCACTTCCTCTTGCTACCTTGAATCATTCTGTGAAGAATCAACAAATTTTTTTTTTATCATTTTTGAATAATGCTTTGCAGTAATCAATAAAGAGAAGTAATTCACTAACTTCACAAGTCAGGTTCTTACAAGCGACACACCATTTGGTGATTGTGATCATGTCTGCCAATTTATCAGAAAATCCCTGTATGCATGACAATATTAAGCTCTGGACAATTATTTGACCTTTGACCTTGATTAGTGACCTTGACCTTTCAGCTACAGACCTGATTCTTGCATGTCACATGCCGTCTCATAATTCTTAACACTTTTGCCAAGTAATTTGAAAATTCTTCAATGCCGGACAAAATTATATTTCAGTCAAAGTCAATGGCTTAAACTCCTGTATTTGACTTTTGACCTTAAAAAGTAACCTTGACCTTTGTCCAAAGGGTGTTGCACGCCACATGCCTTCTCATAATGCTTATCACTTCGGTCAAGTAATTTGAAAATTCTTCCATGCCAGACACAATTATGCTCCAGACAGAGTCCATGGTATTCATTCTTATATTTGAACTTTGACCTTTAAGAGTGACCTTGACATTGGACTTAGTTCTTGCGCATGACATGCCGTCTTATAATAGTTATCACTTCTGCCAAGTTATTTGAAAATCCTTCAATGCTGGACAAATTTATTACCTGAATCTGAACATTAATACATAAACTTAAGCTTTGACCTTTAAGTGTGACCTTGACCTTGGACCAAGGCACCTGGTTCTGGCACGTGACACACCCCCTCATAATGATTATCACTTCTGCCAAGTTATTTGAAATTCTTCACTTCTGGACAAAATTATGCTCCAGACAGGGTGTATGGCTTAAATTCTTATGAGACCTTTGACCTTTAAGTGTGACCTTGACCTTGGACCTAGGGACATGGTTATGCTTAGCACTTTTGCCAATTTATTTGAAATTTCCTCTCCACTGGAAAAATTATGCCTATGGCTTAAATTCTTATATCTGTCATTTGACCTTTAAGTGTGACCTTGACCTTGGACCTAGGGACATGGTTCTTGCACGCGACACACCATCTCATCATGCTCAACATTTGTTCAAAGTTATTTGAAATTCTTTCCATGCAGGACAAAATTATGCTCGGGTCTATGGCTAAAATTCTTATATTTGACCTTTGACCTAGGGACCTGGTTCTTGCACGTGACACACTGTCTCACCATGCTTAACACTTGTGCTAAGTTATTTGAAATTCCTTCAAAGCTGGACAAAATTATGCTCCCCAAAGGGGTTTATGGATTAAAATCTTATATTTGACATGTGACCTTTAAGTGTGACATGGACCTTGGACCTAGGAACCTGGTTCATGCGCCCGACACACGGTCTCACCATGTTTAACACTTGTGCCAAGTTATTTGAAATTCCTTCCAAAATTATGGACAAAATTATGCTCCGGACATGGTCTATGGCCTAAATTCTTACATTTGACCTTTGACCTTTAAGTGTGACCTTGACCTTGGACCTAGGACCCTGGTTCTTGCACGCAACCTACAGTCTCATTATGCTTAACATTTCTGCTAAGTTATTTGAAAATCCTCCAATGACGGACCAAGTTATTGTCCGGACAAGAATCAGAACATACATACATACGTACGTACCCTAGGACAGGGTAAACACTATATGTCCCCCATCATAGATGGTGGGAGCATAAAACAAGAGGGCCCTGAGGGCCATAGGATGCTCACCTGAGACCTTCTGACCCAAAAGGAATTTGCATCCTCGAGGCGTGGATTATTTTTATCCCAGGGGCATAATTTGAACAATTTTGAACAAACCTCTGGGCCTTGCAGTTTCAGGTAAAGATTTTTAAAGTCATTTTGCTATTTAAGTCTATATAAACCATGTGACCCCTCGGGGTGTGGCCAGATTTGACCCTAGGGGCATAATTTGAACAATCTTTGGAGAGGACCACTATGCAATAATATGTACCAAATACAGGACAGCTGTGGGCCTTGCCGTTTCAGAGGAGAAGGTTTTTTGCTATTTAAGTCTATATAAACCATATGACCCCCAGGGCGTGACCAGTTTTGACACCATGGGCATGATTTGAACAATATTTGTAGAGGACCACTATACAATGTTACATACCAAATATGAAACCTCTAGGCCTTGCGGTTTCAGGAGAAAAATTTTAAAGTCATTTTGCTCTTTAAGTCTATATAAACCATGTGACCCCTGGGATGTGGTCATTTTTTACCCATGAGGCATAACTTGAACAATCTTTGTAGAGGACCACTATACGATGTTACATACCAAATAAGAAACCTCTGGGCCTTGCGGTTTCTGAAGAGAAGATTTTTAAAGTCATTTTGCTATTTAAGTTTACATAAATCATGTAACCCCTGGGGTGTGGCCCGTTTTGACCCCATGGGCATAGTTTTAACAAACTTTTTAAAGGACCACTAAAGGATGTTACATACCAAATATGAAACCTCTGGGCCTTGCAGTTTCAGAGAAGAAGATTTTTTAAGTCATTTTGCTATATTTTCTATATAAACCATGTGACCCCCTGGGCGTGGCCAGTTCTGACCCCAGGGGCATAATTTGAACAATCTTGGTAGAAGACCACTATAGGATGTTACATACCAAACATGAAACCTCTGGGACTTGTCATTTCAGAGGAGATTTTTTAAGTCATTTGGTGAAAATCTGCGAAGTGGTTTAGGAGGAGATGTTGTTTGAATGAAAAGTTGACGATGGACGCATGGAGATACGCACGGACGGACGCACTGACAACGGGCGATCACAAAAGCTCACCATGAGCACTTTGTGCTCAGGTGAGCTGAAAATGCTCTTACTTGACTATAATTTATTTTAAGCAATGTGTATTTGATTAAATTATTTGAGATGTCTAAGGTTAATTACATCATAATAGTAGTCAAGAAAAGCATAAAAGAAATTGCACCATTATCAATTTACTAAATATATTTGGCAATTAAATGTAATCAGGCATCCAAATCAAAATAATATGGATAAAAACAATGCTGACATTATACTTAAATTATCAACTTATGATTAAATGAGAATATCATACCATTAATAGTATTCAACTTAAATAATGTAATTCTCCTACACCTCACTGCCCCATGACTACGTACCAGTGCAGTTCTCCATGTTAACCTAGGTGGTCTGTAATAAGTGGTTAGTGCAATTTAAACGTACCAACGACTGCTACACTACCCTATGACTACGTACCAGTGCAGTTCTCCATGTTAACCTAGGTGGTCTGTAATAAGTGGTTGGTGCAATTTAAACGTACCACAACTGCTACACTACCCTATGACTACATACCAGTGCAGTTCTCCATGTCAACCTAGGTGGTCTGGATGTCAGGATATTAACGTACCAATGACTGCTACACTACCCTTCGCTATGACTACGTACCAGTACAGTTCTCCATGTTAATGTAGGTGGTCTGGATGTCAGGATATTAACGTACCAACGACTGCTACACTACCCTATGACTACGTACCAGTGCAGTTCTCCATGTTAACGTAGGTGGTCTGGATGTCAGGATATTAACTTAGCAACGACTGCTACACTACCCTTCGCTATGACTACGTACCAGTACAGTTCTCCATGTTAATGTAGGTGGTCTGGATGTCAGGATATTAACGTACCAACGACTGCTACACTACCCTTCGCTATGACTACGTACCAGTGCAGTTCTCCATGTTAACGTAGGTGGTCTGGATGTCTGCGGTGTGCTCGCCCTGCTTCATGGCCTGCTCTATCATGTTGATCATCTCCCTCACCTCGTGGGCCAGCTGACTGAAGTCGGGACGCTTGCTGGGGTCCGGGTGCCAACACTTCCGCATTATCGCATACCTGATGTGAATAGCACACGTGTATTATTATTACAAACATCCTTTATATGCGTCTTTCCATTTCTTAAATGATCATTATATAAATCAATGACTTAAAGCAACTATTAGAATTTAACCAATTAATTTTAGGACGCAGAGGTCTTTTCATGAGTTTTGAGTACCAATAATGGTTTACAATAAAATTAAACATGTATTTGGGAATTGAAAATTAAATAATCTTTATTTGCCAGATTTAATATTTCCATATAAGTTTTTGTGATACGAGTTTCATTAAAATAATGAAGTAAACACACAATAAAATAAATCTCAAGAAATTTAAGAATGCAAGGACAATATAACCAGGCCTTCAACTGGTTTCCGATAGAAAAGTAGGAAAAAAATAGGAGGTTTTCTGAAGAAAAAGTAGGAAAAGTAGGAAGATTCTCAATAAAAAAAGTAGGATTAATAGGAAGGATATCCACATCTTATTTATCTGTGTAAACCAACTCTTACCTTTACAGATGATTATTCTCACCATTCAGAAAGCTAATGTGTTGTAGGTATCTTAGTTGCTGTTACATGCCAAGCTTCTGTAGTTGAAAGGTGCAGCCATCTGATGCTCACAGCCTAAAATGTTTTTTATTTTATTTTATTAGTAACATAATAACAGAAACATGTTTTTCATAATGTTGTTAGCATTATTGAGATCATCTCACAGCACACAGCTAACTCAATTATAACACATGCCATACAATAGTTTGTACTCAAGCATTTAGGTTCACATTATCAAAATAACTATATTCTACAAAAAAATTAAGTTGGGTCAACTCCAGAAGCATATTCAGAGCAGTGAGCAAGTGTTAATAATATCTACATATAAAGCATACATATGTGCAATATACAAGCAGACCAACTAATGCAGAATACATTATCAGGTTACTACACGCAGCATCCTTAATTAAGCACAGTTTCTTTAATTTTCCTGACCCTTTTCTAAGGAGGATGATTGCTTTGAAAGGCATGATTCAATCATTTTTCTCCTTTTTTTGTCAATTTCATCTCTTTCCTCTTTGCACTTTTCTACAGCCTCAGTTGCTTTCTTAAAGTTCAGTTTTGCTACTTCAAGCAAGGACTGTGAAATGTTCAATTCTTTGAAGTCCTTTGCCTTTATAGCTGCTGCAAGTCTTCCATTAGCTTCATCCATTAGCTCATTAGCCCTTTTCAGATCTTCTGAAAGACCCTTTTCTTGTAACTTCACGTCTTTTTCTTTTTCATTCAACTTTCTCTTCCTTTCTTGCTGCTTCTTCACAAGTTCTTTCTCTCTTTCTTTAGCTTGTTTATCTTCAGTTGCTTTTTTATCTCTCAATAATTTCTCTTCCTTTTTAGCTTCAATTCTCTCTGAATATTTCTTTTTGGCTTGCCGAACACTTGTCAAAAGTTCTTTACTTATTGGAACATCAGTAACATCACCATACATGCTTACAATGTCTCTCGTCATTCTCAGCCCATTCAAGGATTCCACAGACAGGCATGTTCGTTCAGGAGTCAGGATCTTTTTGTTGATTGACAAACTTCTCTCTACATCTGCGTTTCCATGGGGAATGCACAGGGTTGTTTGCACAATTTTACTCAAGTTTGGATACTTCAATCCTCCTGCTTTGTTTTTGATGCTGAGAACATATCTCCAATAGTAATCTATTCTTTTCAAGTTGTCATTCTCATCATACATTTCAGGTTTAGGGATCCTCTTCAGCTCTGTATACTTTCCATTCATCTGTGATGGAAGAAACATCCTTATCAGGCACTGTTGGCAGGGCATTGCACAGCACAGTCAACAGCTTCTGTGCATGGTCCTGGTCCCGTACCTCTGGGTGGAGACATTGGGCTCCTCTGATCAGATCTTGATTCAGGGGCAAATTCTTCTGTAGGTAGGCAACTACAGTCTGGTAGAAAGCTCTCATGTCAAATAACAACCTTTTTTTACTTCCATGGTCAAGGGAAGACAGAGTTTTCCTAGTGTCACTACCAACCTCCATGGTATCTACATCCACACAATGATCTTTGTTTTTGACATCAATGTCCAACAAAAGTCTTCCTTTACAATTTTTCACAACATCAAACTTTATGAAGCGTGACATGATTGATTTCAGCAGGGTTGCAGCTTCAGAGTAAAGCACATGAATTAGAGGTTCTTGTTTTTGGAACAATTCAAGGAATGATTCAAATAATGGTCCAGCATTGGTCAGGAACTGGATTTCAGCATATGTTTCTTTTCCTCTCAACAGGTTACAAATTCGCAGGTACCTGGAATTTGTCTTCAGGATTGATTCTGTATGATTTTCTCTGGCCAGCTTTGGAAGATCCGTCATGAAGTATTTGTTCACAGCTTCCCAGTTGCGCAAAATTCTCTGAAGAGAGGGCACCAGAGTTAACCATCTGCACTGCACATGGCGCACAAACATTTCATCTTCAAGACCAAGTTCTGCAAGTGTTTCCAAGAAGTCTTCTTGTTGACATGAGTGAGATTTAAACCACTGGAATAAGTCTACAGCAAACTGTTCGGCATTCTGTCCAAAAACATGTATGCCTTTTTTGAAAGCATTGTGGACAACATGTAGGGTGCATGGTACAAAAGGAGTCAATTCATCCAGCCTTTGTTCTTTCTTATAGTCATTGATTTTTTTCCAAATGGACTTGTTAACATTTGGCCCATCACTTCCAATCGAGACCAGCTGATTCAAATTCAGTTGAAATTCAGTCAAAGTTTCAATGATTCCATCAGAAACAACCTGAGCAGGTGCATGACCAAAAAGCAAGCTTTTTAGATAGATTGTAGATATTTCTTCCTTCTTTACATTCCAAAACCTTAAGAGAATGTCACACTGTTTTTTGTCTTGGCAAGTCCCAGTTTCATCAAACTGAACAGTATAAGGAGCCTTGCTGGAATTGATCTGCTCAACAAGTTTTTTTCTTAGAAATGGTCCAATACCATCCGATATCAAATAAGAAGCTTTGGTCTTACTCATACTAAAGTCATCAGTCACTTGACCAGGAAATATAGCCCTAAAAAGATCTGGAAGACCATCACACATGCTGTATGAAAGACCACAGGATGCCACTTTCAATGCCCATAGAGTTTCTGCTTTTGTAACTTGATCCAAATGAGATAATGGCTGTAAGAAGACTTGTTTGCAGACATCACCCCCTCCTTGGCAACTAGTTGATGGTCCAGGGACAGGTTTCGTGAAGAGCAACTTCTGAGAATTACATTTGGTTGCTTTGATACCATTTTTGTGTTTTTGTCCATCAGCATGATTCAATATTTGCTGTACACCACTGTTAGAACATGATATGCTCTTGGAACATACGATGCAGAATGCAGCAAAGGGATTTGATGGATCTTGCCGACACCAATCACTAAGAATTGAACCATTATTGTCCAGCTTAACTAGCCAAGCAGAGTTGAACTTAGTTTTGCCTCCAGGCATTGTTACTGTTAGTTAGGTTTAGGATAAAACAACAGCAGGCATGAATCAACAGTCTAAGGGAATCTGCAAAAGAAAATGTTAATACCCACTAGGATTATTCAGATATGTTATATCCCTACTACCATATAATGTACATTTAAACCTTATCTAAACTATAACTAAGTCCAAAATTATATTTTGCATTCCTTAAAATATAATCTTAGGACAAAATTATTGTTCGAACATTAGTAGCATGCAGTAATTGTATCACCTATAACCAGGATAATGTTACAAGCAAGTGACAGAAAAACAGATAAAGCTGCAGCAAATGGCATGATTTGTTTAAACATCATGTGCTGGTCATAGCTTTACAATATTGGTTACTTTCAAATGTTAAACACACAAACACATAATTAGTTATAATAATCTCGGTTAAAACTTTAATGGAAAGCATCTTCATAGTGGCCACAAAAATGTTTGTTTATTGTTACTTGTTACATTTACAGAAGAACCAGAACATTTTAAAGGCAAATATAAATGTTCAAGCTTGCACAATGACTGAGATGTTTGAAGATTTACATCTATTGAATGTCAGGAAGACAAAATACCAGTAGTCCAATTTTTGTATAATTCCCTGATAATTCACTGGTTTTTTGCCAAATTTTGAAATTCCCTGATTTTTCTCTGCAGGGATTTTTTTACCTGTTAATTTTCCCTGTTTTCCAGAATGTGTGGCCACCCTGATCATATTGTTTTATTGCTAATAATATTTGATGTTAGAATTGTCCATTTGAAAGTAACCAAATACCCTCAGCAGTGCATCATTGGGTTACATATATTATTAAGTGTTTCTGGATGCTTCTGGAGTTGTACCCATATAACAACTAGCAGTCCTATATAATCAATAACTCCAATACTGACCTTAAAAACTAGAGTTTACATCAGATGGCTGGAGCTGCTTGCCACACCTTTCCTCAACAGAAACTTGCCAGTTCTACAGCTTTTACATTCTGAAAATACAACTAACAAAAAAATAGTTTTTTTTCTCCAGCAAAAAGTAGGAATAGTAGGTTTTAGTGCAAAAATAGGAAAAAGTAGGAAGGAAATAAAAAAGTAGGAAAAAGTGGGAAAAGTAGGAAAAATAGGAACGGTTGAAGGCCTGTATAACAGATGCATAATTAACGTTCGCTAAACATACATGAAAGCAATATGTAAGACATACACTGGTATCAGAAACCTATCAGCTTACCAACAACTTTGCAAACATGTATGTATTTAAATAGTTAGTCGTTTCAGTCCAATCTAAACATTATTTAAACACAAGTTTGTAAATCTGACACTTTTCTCCACTCCCCTACTTACAACTGGTCTGGGCAGTATTGGGGCTGGGGCATACGTCTGCCGTGTTTCAGGTATCGGACAATGTCCCAGTTGTCTACTTCTGGGTAGGGGTTAACTCCCCTGGTCATTAGCTCCCACAGCACAATGCCGAATGACCACTAGAAAGGGAAATATGAATCTAAAATTACAGATAAATGTCAATTTGATATAAGACAACTGTAGCCATTTAAAGTGTATGTACGATCTTACAACATATATAGTGGCATAAATACAGTTAACAAAATATAGTTATTTAACATATATTTCAATTTAAAATGGAATAAATGTTAAGAACAAACATTGCTTTTAAATGCACAATAAGCTAGTTTGTAATCACCAAATAGTTTTCGTCTGTACAAGCGGAAACTCAAATACATGTATATACGTTGACTTGACAGTTGGTTTAGCAGTGTTCTGGCGAGGCCGCGAAATTGCGACAATGTCGCATAATTTTTACAACTGTCGCGTAAAAAAATGTCTAGTAGTGATTTTTGTCGCATACGAAAATTCATGGGACGAATTGTCCGAAACGCGAAACAACTTCGGCGCGAATATCAAATATCTCGAAGTATACTGAGTACGAATAATGAGTACGAATCGAACTTCCACTTGTTTAAGGTCTGTTTTCTAATTAGTTCAATTAAACATGGCGCTACAATCTTAGCCAATCGATAATCTAACGTTTTTGGGGTTTATCTTTGTATTGAAGAGTATTCCCTGTAATTTCAAGATGGAGTCGTCTGCCTCATCGCAGAAGAAAAAGAAACCTCGTACGTTGTTAATGTATTTCTCCCAGCAAAACAACAACCCAAAAGAGGCCGTTGATAAAGATAATAGTTTGTCCGTCGCCACACATACAAATCCAACTGTTCCAGAAATTTCGTTGATAGAAAGTAAATCTGACACTGACAAGAATTTAACGAAAAAAACAGAACGAAAATTCCAAAGTTCTTGGTTAAAGGAGCATAGCTGGCTAGCGTATGATAGCGAAGGCAATTTTATGACATGTTCTATTTGCGTTAAGCATAAGAAGAATAACGTTTTTACCACGAAAAACACAAATTTTAAGACAACTTCTCTCGTGAGACATGCAGACAGCATGGAGCACAAGGATGCAGTACAAGCTGATTTGTTGAGTCGGCAATATGTCCAAGCAGTTGATAAGGTGTTAAATGATCAAGAAAGTTCAATTGTTGTTGCGTTGAAGGCTGCATTTTGGATTGCAAAAAATGACCTTCCTTTGTCAAAATTTGGCAGTCTTGTTGAATTTTTAGGAGAAGTGAACTGTCCAAATATTGAACACTTGAAATGTACAGTGTCACCTATGAATCTGATGAAACAGCTTGTGAAATGATTGACTCTCTGGCATCAGTAATTCGCAAGAAAATTGATAAAAACAAGTTGAAAGTCCATTTGTTTCACTCTTACTTGATGAAAGTACAGATATTGCTGTGAATAAAAAGCTGGTTGTATATGCTAGAGTTATTGACACAGATACATTTAGCCCATGTACACATTTTGTTACAAACATGAAAGTTGAAAGTGGCACTGGAGAAGGTATTTATAATGAATTGAAAGAAATCTTGAATAAAACAGACAGAGTTATCCCTGCTTCAAAGGTAATGGGTCTAGGGACGGACGGAGCCAAGGTCATGACTGGCACGGGCAAAGGTCTCACAGGTTACATGCCGAGAGATAACCCCATGTTACTTAACTACCACTGCATAGCCCATAGGCTTGCATTAGTTACTTCTCAAGCAGCAAATGAAGTGCCTTACCTTGTTGAGTATCAAACCATTCTTACCGGTATATTGTATTTCTTTAAAGCTTCAGCTGTGCGCACTGACAAATTAAAGGCAATACAGGATGTACTGGATGAGCCAAAGTTGAAAGTGAAGGAGGTCCATGATGTACGATGGCTGTCTACTTACATTGCAGTCCAGTCAGTGTATCGAACATTGGATTCACTGTTGACATTTTTTACCACAGACAAAGATGCAAAAGTAAAAGGGTATGGCAAAAAGATGATTCAGTATGACTTTATAGCAAGCACTTACCTTCTAATGGATGTCTTGCCAGTTGTTTCAGAGTTGTGTCCTGTCTTTTAAAAAAGGGACCTTGATGTTAGTCAGGTGAAGATGCAACTAGATGAGGCAAAACAACCACTTAAGAAGTTAAAATCAGGTGAAAATGAACAATCTACCTACCTTAATGAACTTCAATCAAGCCACTTGTCTGTTCAAGCTGTGTACAAGTTAAACCACATTGTGCAAGGCAAACAAAATATTGACAGTATCAAAAGCAAGTTTATTGGTGCTATTTTGAATAAACTTGATGAGAGATTTCCAACTGAAGATAGTGATGTGATGCATGCATTCACTGCTCTGGCATTAAGACCAATTTCAGTTCTGTCTAAACAAGAAAGAGAGAAATGGGGCAATGAGAAAATTGACACATTGATCAAACAATACGGTGAAGAGAAAAGGTCTACACCAACAGCAGAACAGCCTGAGGTAACCATGAGTCCCATAATAAACCCTGCAGACACAAAAACTGAGTGGGCAAAGTTGAAAGAATTGGTAATTCTAGAAGGTTACCCTATAGAACAGATGACAATGTTATGGGCACTGATCTATACATATCACAAGGCTGATTTCCTTAACCTGCTGACTCTTGCTGCTCTTGCCATGACAGCTCTCATTCACACAGCAGACTGTGAGAGGGGCTTTAGTGCCCAAAACAGCATCAAAACTCCTATGAGAAACAGACTGTGTGGGGAAAGGATTGATAGTTTGATGATGATAAAACTTGAAAGTGGTGAGATGAAAGACTTTGACTTTGTTGAGGCTTTGAAATACTGGAGATCTTCTAAGCAAAGAAAGATCTTCAAATAAACTGATAAACGTTGAAGAATCCACTGTGTATACATAAAGTTAAAATTTACAGTTCAAAGTTTAATAGTTATATCAGTAAATTGTGTTGAAACAGTTTCTAAGAATTAACATTGACTGTGTTTCTGATGTTATCTGCTATCTTCTATCCACCACTGAAAGACAGTGACTCTTATACCAGACACAACTTGCCAAGGTAATTAAATATGTTATTAATTTTAACATTTTAGGTGTAAGTTTTGTGTCTCAAACAATTTGGAAGTGTCCCCAATTTTTCATGTGCTGCGAGATAATTGTCTCACCTGTTATGATACTGGTTTAGGTACAGAACACTGGTTTAGGTTACACAACACTTATAAACAATGTACAACTCAACACTAGTACTTGTTGATTTATTTGATATTGAAGTGATTCCTTCTTCATTTTTATGTTTTTCTGTTTGCTTTCCAGTTTTATTGTCACTTTCATCTGCTTGTTTTGAAAATAATTGACATGAAAAATCGTACATACACACTTTAATAACTATGATGGTTGGTAATCAATTAAATTGTGTATAATATATAATTCTTTGGTTTTCTTTGCTAAATAAGCAAGTGGACACGAAAAGATACTTGGTAACATGACATCAAATGAGGCGCGTCGTGGGAAAACCGGTCTTAATGAATGTGCGTAAAGTGTCGCCCCGGATTAGCCTGTGCAGTCCGCACAGGCTAATCCAGATGACACTTTACGCCTACAGTGGATTTATGTTTAGAAGAGACTTCCTTGAAACAGAAAATACCATAAACGGAAAGTGCCGTCCTGGATTAGCCTGTGCGGACTGCACAGACTAATCCGGGACAACACTTTACGCACATGCATTAAGTCCGGTTTTCCAACGATGCGCCTCAAACATATTTATAAATATAATGCTGGAAACATGACATTATCACATAAATATATAAACATATATATTGTTATTACAGAACTTAAAAGATCCTAAACAACAGCAAGGATAAGAAATATGAATTAGTAGCCATGTTTGAATTTTACAAAAATACCTATTAGAAATATTTCCCTCGGATGTGTGAAAACTTGCTTCATTTAGCCAATGGCTATTTTGGCTACTGGTAGCGCGTACATAGAAAACAGTCACACACTTAAGTGAGTCGCACAAATCTAAGAATCACATACCACATCAGACTTGGAGGAGTATTTTCCCTTCTCGAGACACTCCAGGGCCATCCATTTCACCGGCAGCATGGTCTTCTTGTTGTCGCATGCGTAGTAGTCCTTCTCGTAGATGTCTCTGGAGAGTCCGAAGTCCGCTACTTTCACCCGAAAATCCTCATCCAACCTGGAGTTTGGAAGATTTTGACGAAAGTGCAAAATGAGGAACTATGAAGAAATATTAACAGGTCTTTTAGGTGTTACCATTAGTAAATGAAGCTGCACACAATCTATTTTGACTAATTATTTTGAGGGAATATTAAACTAAATTTACCCTCATGCAAAGTTAATCAGAAAAAAAAAAAAAATTAAAGGTTTGTTGTTTTATCTTTGAATTTGGAAAACTGTTCTTGAAAATATCTATTCTGCTTCATGTACCTTCAAAATGTTCTATCTAGAATACAATATGAGAATTGTTTCAATATGCTACACACTTCTCACAGAATGAAACAAATAAAAGTTAACAAAAGTACAAAGCTACAGTTAACAGCCATTTGCAGCAAGCAAAATTGTTAGGCTCCAAGTATGTCATAGAAGTTTTACTTACATGCAGTTTCTACAAGCAAGGTCTCGATGAACAAACTTGAGTTCCGACAGATAAGCCATTCCCTGCGTTATGTCGATACCAAACATAATCAGGTCCTTGATGGTGGGGTTCTGTATGAAGTAAAATAAATGAGAAATCATGCTCTATTTTTATATCTTATAAATGCTTAAGGGCTGTTCCAGGAAAAAAGGTGATGGGGGGCAGAACGCCAGTCCAAAAATAGGGTACCACCAACACAACTTTTTTTTTTCATGTCATTGATATTCCGTTTTATCCCCTCTATCACCCCCACCCGGCGAATTTTAGTACACTGGCGTTCCAACCCCTCGCCCCCTTTTTTCCTGGAACAGCCCTAACAGAAAATTATTTCCTATTTTCATTACCTTTAAATGCTTGTGTGTAATACAGTGTATTAAATATTTCTGTATGCACAGGGCTTAATAAGAATAACTTTATATATTAAATATTAAACGCATTAGTATTTAGACTTTGTAAGAATATTTCAATGAAATCACTGGCAGAAAGACGTGACAAACACGGCAACAAGATAGGATTTGCAGGTCATATATTAGCAAGCAAATATAAAATGCAATAATTATTAGGAAATTTGACTCCTCTAAAGTGAGACAGAAAAATGTTCAGTTTTGCATTGTATGGACTACCAAAGTTTCAAAACTAAAAGCTGGCAACTAATATTATGAACCCAAAACTAAGCATTACTTTATCTGAGCAAATGTATAAAATATAGCCCAGTGAGAAAATTATGGCCTCATGGTTAGAAACAGTTTTTAATTAATTGTAGTCTGAACCTTATACATTTTCAATTACAACAAGACCTTGCTACACATTTGT
Organism: Congeria kusceri; assembly: GCA_027627225.1. NCBI lineage: Eukaryota > Metazoa > Mollusca > Bivalvia > Myida > Dreissenidae > Congeria > Congeria kusceri. The sequence continues at coordinate 23,683,641 of CM051035.1, forward strand.
ATGAGCTCATTTTACTGGGCATTGTTTAAAAGCTAACACTTTTTTGTTTTTAATAGCCCAGTGAGAGAGTTCTGGTCCTAAATAAATAGCAGTCTGAAACTTTAATAAGTTCCAATAAATTATGGCTCTGGCTACAGCACCTAACAGCCATTTTGGCTGTTCAATGATATAAAGTCAACAGGTGTTGTAATAAGCGGTGTTGGTGCTAGACGAAACAGCAGTACAATCTAGTTAACCAAGAACTGGCACTTTTGAATTATTTTAAAATCTAGTTAACCAAGAACTGGCACTTTTGAATTATTTTAAATCCAAATTAGTTCAAGGTAAAAGTAAAGTTGGGTGATGTGGGTGGATTGGGGATGGTCATAAGCAACAACTGTGTAAGAATCCAAGTGTTGTAGCAAGCGATGTGGGTGCTAGACGAAATGGTAAAATCTAGTTAACCAAGAAACAGCCCATTCGAATTATTCTAAGTGCAAATTTTAGGTCAAGGTCAAAGTGAGGTTGGGTGATATGGGTTGATTGGGAACGGTCATACGTAACAACTGTGTAAATATCTAAGTGTTGTAATAAGCGGTGTTGGTGCTAGACGAAACAGTACAATCTAGTTAACCAAAAAATGGCACTTTTTTATTATTATAAGTCCAAATTAGATCAAGGTCAACGTTAAAGTGAGGTTGTGTGATATGGGTGGATAGGGAATGGTCATAAGCAACAACTGTGTAAGTATCAAAGTGTTGTAGTAAGCGGTGTTGGTGCTAGACGAAACGGTAAAATCTTCTTAACCTTGTCACGGACGGCAGGACGGATGGAAGGACGGACAGGACGATCACTATATGCCTCCTGCATCAAGATGCCGGGGGCATAAAAAACTCTCTGTCGTTGGTCTAAATATGAGACTCTTGCAATGAAAGCGTACGTTGGACTCATTGCGGATGTAGGTGAGGAGGTCCCCGTGCTTCATGTACGGCAGTACCACAAGGGGCATGTCATCCATCCCTAAGCAGATACCTGCAAACATGTGGCCAAGCCTTGATTTCTCAAACATTCTTTCCTATGTTTTAAGGGTACTAATTTTTGTATTGCAATAAAGTGTGCATATATAAAATTGTGAAGAAATATTACATTTTGATCAGAGATTTATGTCTTTAAAAAAGATATATATATTGTGTTAAAACATCAATTTGAAATTTTTGACAAAGCGCCTGTTATTTTTAAGAAAATTCCAAGAGTCCAAGAGTTAAAGATTCAGGAGTCTAATAAGAGGTGTCTAAAGTGGAAATATGTATGTAATTTCAGTACAATAACCTAACTATATGTTTCTATAACCCAACTAAATGTACATGTTTCAATACTCTAACTACATGAACTTTTACACAACATAAACAAATTCATTAATTATCTGTAATTTCATAGTAAAATCATTGAACCCATGTATGTTAGAGAAGGAACATTAACGTAATTTATGTCATAATATGAGGTCAAAGATTTATGAAAACGTGTGAGGTGCGTCGTGGGAAAACCGGTCTTATTAATGCATGTGCGTAAAGTGTCGTCCCGGATTAGCCTGCGCAGTCTGCAGAGGCTAATCCAGGATGGCACTTTCAGCTTGTATGGTATTTTCTTCTAACCATAAATCCACTTTAGGCGGAAAGTGCCGTCCTGGATCAGCCTGTGCGGACTGCACAGGCTGATCCGGGACGACACTTTACGCACATGCATTAATACCGGTTTTATCTCGATGCGCCACTTGTATAGAACATCCAAAAAACAGGGGTCATCTCCACAAAGCTCCTAAGGCAAATCTTAACTCGAGTCCTCCTTAAGTGAAAAATTCAAAAACAATTTTCCTTGTGAAAACCAATGTATTATATCTGAAATTTGGTAATTTAAGAAACATCTTTTGATTCTTTAGTACAATAATAGTTTTGCAAACAAAACTAAACTTCAAATGAACCAGCCAAAGACTTAAGGAATTTTGTAATTTTAAGGTATTTACTTAAGATTTCACTAAGGAGCTTTGTGGATACGACCCCAGTACACATACACGTTGGCAAGTTAGGACAAGTTTCTATCGAGACTCTCATGTCAGTAAACATACATTGCTCTAGACAAGTTTTGGTGCCCATGGTAAATATGCTCTCGACCAAGTTTTTATGGGGTAAATATACATTCAGTCTAAAATGTATGCGGGAAAATTAATGCTTTCCAGTTAGTAATTCATTTGCGAGTGCAAAATAATGCAAGGAATTACCTTAAATAATAAAGTACAACATCAAGAAGATCCATGTACTTAAATATGTTTTAAATAAGGTATTTCTACACATCAAATCAATCTTTTTAACAGTCCGAAATCATTTAAGCGACTGGCTTTCATTTTCAGGTTTACGTCAACATTTTTGTGTTACGTACACCCTGAATTAAATTTCAGTGAAATTCTTAAGATTTTCCATGCCTAAAGTATGCGTGTAAATGAAGGTGTCATATCTGGCCATCTGATACCTACCTATCAGATTGAGCACATTTGGGTGGTTGAAGTCCTTCATGATCAAGGCTTCCTTCAGAAAAGCCTGCACATCAATCTCTCTGGGGTTGTTCTCTGAAAAAAAACAACAACAACAACATAAGAGGCGTATCATAAGAAACCCGGCCTTAATGCATCTGCGTAAAGTGTTGACCCGGATTAGCCTGTGCAGTCCGCACAGGCTAATTCAGGACAGCACTTTCTGCCTACAGTGGATTTATGTTTAGAAGAGACTTCCTTTTAAACAGAAAATACCATAAAAGCGGAAAGTGCCATCCTGGATCAGCCTGTACGGACTGCACCTGCTGATCTGGGACGGCACTTTACGCACATGCATTAAGCCCAGTTTTCCCACGACGAGCCTTACATATTTTTATATTTGACTGCTTTTGCTGATTATTGGATTAATAATGTAATGTTTAGGAACCTAATGCTCATCAATAGGATAAAAACTCATTGTTACAACTCAAGACAGTTTATTTTGAGGCGAGTGACCAACTCACTTCACAACACAGTATAGGCTGATTTTCAGTTAAGTTTAAAATGGTTCGTTACTCACAATGCAACATTTTAAGATTCATAATATGCGACATCCATTTTAATGTGCTAAATGAGTTAACAGTAGATCAGTACATACGGTGCAGTGTCTTCACGGCCACCATGGTGTCGCCTTTCTCATCAGGGATGGTCAGGAATGCTCGGAACACGCTGCCGAAATGGCCTGAAACAATCACATATTAAAGACGGTTATTTGCCTCTGCTCAATAGTTGCAAGAAAGTTAGTTTAAATCCTTTTCACATTTCTTTTTCCTCAAGATTTCCAATCCTTTTCACTACTATTGCCAGAATCATTAGTTTTCTGAATCTTCACAGAGCTATCAAAAGGAAAATTAGTTTGCAAAGCCTTCACTAAACTTTTACCAAAAATAATTTTTCCTTTGTTTTACGAAATTATTTTCAGAAAAATAAGTGACAACATGCTTTATACAACTTGTTCACCCCAAAATTAGTTCTCCTATGATAAAGTTAACTTTTGCTAGTCAAAATTAGTTTTCATAGCCTTTACACAAGTATTGCTAATAAATTAGTTCACACAAACTTAAGAAAATCACTGCACTACAGTAGACACTGCATTCCCACAGCCTATACCTGCTCCGAGCACCTCTCCCATCTGCAAATACTGCCTGTCTATGAGGAGGTGTTGGTCCTGCAATAACATCCTCGTCTCTTCATCAATCCCCGTACTGTACGCTGACGCCCCCGCTGCCTCTGCCTCATGACCTTGTTCCGAATAGGCTGCAAGGGAAATAAAAGTAGTTTGGTAGTTATGAAGTAGTTAAATTTTTATTTGTGAAGCCATAAAGTCAGTGTATCCCACTTTGGAGTTAAATATTTCATATGGTTATACAGAAATGCAAGGGGGATAATGGAATTTGTTGGGTGGTTATGAAATAATGGAATTTTATTTGTAAAGCCAAAAAGTCAGAGCATTTTCACTTCAAACTAATTTTAATATTCAATTGAACTCCGCGAGTCAGATGTGTTGCCTGACGGGGCATAACTCAAGTACCGTAAGAGCAATAATGCCGAAAACTGAACTTAACCTTCCTTTTATGCCTACTAACACCTCCCTAAAGTTTCATAATGATTGCACAAAAACTTATTAAGTTATGGTCTGCACAAACTAAAAGCCACCGCCACCAAAGTAATTCCTATATGTCTGAAAAGGCGACACAAAAAGGTAATACTATCGGAGTTAAGTCATTCGAAACTCTGTTAAGCTTGCATTATTACCATTCTTAAAAGAGTTATTTTTCTACAAAACAATGACAGTAATTCAACACTATATTAAGCTGGGATGATTGGCATTCTAACCATTGAGCCTGTTCTGCTCCATCAGCCTCTGGCCCTCGGCATCATACTGCGGGTCCACTCCCTGCAGATAGTGGATGGTCTTGGCGTTCTTGTCTCGCCAGCAGCCCATATTCTTCCTCTTCATGATCACCAGCAGGGTCACTGAAAACACATGCAAGGGCTCATACTCACAAAGCTGCTGAGGTAAAAAACAAAAGTGTGTTTCGGGCAACGGTCTCAAAAAAGTTTGGTACGGTTGGGATTGAGTTTTTTTTTTTTACTTCTTGTTTTAGACACATTTCGGTAAAACCCCCCAGAAAACTATCAAAATCTGAAGAATACGGATTTAACAGAAAACAATTTTCGCTACAAACTTTACGGTCAGGGGTTTTCGCTAAGTAGGGTCGGGTTGCCCGAAACACAGATTTTTTTTTTAGTCTTAGGAAAAACTGAAGTAAATTACTAAAAAAATCCTCAAAGTTCATTATCTGTATCAAATGGTGAAGGCATTTACCATTCTCTTAATATTGTGCAACACAACCATTAAATACCATTAGACAAACACAAGTAGTTTCCTTATAAGCAAAGGTAATGGTGCTTTCTAACTGTAAGATATTTTTGAAACAACAAAATAGATTTGAGGCATGTAGTAGGAAAACATGCTTAATACAAGTGCGTAAAGTGTCGTCCCGGATCAGCCTGTGCAGTTCGCACAGGCTGATCCAGAACGGCACTACGACACTACCCACTTTTATGGTATTTTCTGTTTCAAAGAAGTCTGTTCTAAACATAAATCCTCTGTAGATAGAGGCAGTCCGCACAGGCTGATCCAGGACGGCACTTTCTGCCTACACTTTAAAGTGTCGGGATGACACTTTACACACTTGAATTAAGCCTGGTTTTCCCAGGACATGCCTCATATATATTTATGACACACAATTAGTGTACAAAATTAGAATATACAAATAGTCACGTACCAATTGCCAGTATAATCAGCACTAGGAGCACAATCAGTATGATGATACCGATGCTTAGTGCTCCCTTTGTGATCTCTTCCACAGCAATGAACACAATATAACCTACGCTGAATTTCAGGTACTTCCCAACATGTACCTGAAAACATGAGACGGACAAATATGTGAACAAAAAGAATAAACCACTTCACTGTTTCAAATACAAACAATTTTATATACAATGCATTTACTTTATAACCAATAAGACATCACAGACACATGAATACAAAGTCAAATTGCTATACTGTGGAATCATTTGAATTCGCAGTGAACAAATTTCGCGCAAATGTGATTGCGAACATATTCACGCGGTTTTAAATTTGCGCAAACAGGATTTTGAAAAAGTCAGTCGTGTTTTACAAAAAAAAATCCATTTCGATTGATCGGTGTAACACCCCACTGGGCAGAACGTTAATATAGGGTCCTATTATGACAGCTTGTTTATTGCAATAAACATGTGTATCGGTAATGAATTAGGCCCTAAATTGATAACAGGGGTCCACTTCTGGATAATAGGGGCCGCATCATTAGACGAAATCATAGACAATTTATATCACTTTGTGTCAAACTGACAACCTTTTGAATGCCGAATTAAATAGAGGCTGCACATTGGGGGGGGGGGGGGGCTTATTCTTTACTCAATGTCATATTGTGAAATCAAACTGTCAAATTGTGCACATTACCTGTTTTATACCAATTTACTTTTCTGATAGCAGTCAATGCGTCATTTCTTCAAACAGGTCATACTTTATAAATGCTATTATTTAAACCAAAATTATTTATATAAAAATTCACATTCACAACATTCACGTATACTTGCGTATGAACAACTACCAACGAACATTCACATTCACAACATTCACGTATACTTGCGTATGAACAACTACCAACGAACATTCACATTCACAACATTCACGTATACTTGCGTATGAACAACTACCAACGAACATTCACATTCACAACATTCACGTATACTTGCGTATGAACAACTACCAACGAACATTCACATTCACAACATTCACGTATACTTGCGTATGAACAACTACCAACGAAAATTCACATTCACAACATTCACGTATACTTGCGTATGAACAACTACCAACGAACATGTTATCTCTGCAGGTGTTTGTAATTATTAAATTATTAAATATTCCCAGTGGTCATTAATTCAATGGCGATACCGCAAAATGCGCGAAAATTAGACCTATGCGAAAATGAGTGATTCCACAGTAACTGATATGGTGTCTGTGTTGTGATTGTGAAATCTTGAGTTCAATCCCTTCTGCTGGAACATTCAAGCGCAGACACCAAGTACATCTTCTACCCATGAAACGGACTTGAGAGTGTCTCAGATTTTTGATGTAATCGAGCTAAAATAGATATGCACCAAATCTGACTCAAATGTTGAATTTTGATGCAAATAGAGCCAAAAAATATATCGGCATACATGCCATAATTTTTTGGATCATTTCCGGGACTCTGCCAGAGAATTTCCCCGATTTTACTGATTTTCCGTGACATGTATGTGCTCGAATTATTTGTCCAGATAAGCATTTTTATTTTGGCGGGAAAATCGTTTTGGCGGGAAAAACTGGCGTGTTTTCATAACAAACAAGCGCACAATCAATTCAGGTTTAAAAGATGTGATTATTCTAATCCAAGGCAATGTACTTTAATTTCATGATAAGTTTTATTTTTACAATGTATAAGTACTGGTAGCAATATAAATATTTATTAAAATGCTAAAGATCGTGAAGTTATTGCACTACAATAATAACAATTGTACTTTTATACAAAAATTTTGAAAGTCCATGCGTGGAACGTGACGTAGTTGGTTCTAGCAGCCATTTCAGCTCTTTTTAGCAAAACACAGATTTTACATAGGATACAGAGACTATAAAAAAAATTATGTTTACAACACTTGAACAACAAAATTTGGATATACTAAAATTTATGTGCAAATTCAAAGTCAGAATTGTCAATGTTCTAATTTTGTAACAAATAATTATTTTACCCAAAATTTGAAGTAAGTAATTTAAAACAATGTCTTATTTAGTAAGTAAACTAAATGTGGATATTGTGAACAACGGAAACAGGTGAGTAAATTGCGTTTACTTATGGTCGGGATAATAAGTACTCTTTCTTTATCAACTGATGCATGCATGCACTTACTAAATGTGTGTATAAATGTATATTAGGAGGATTGGTTGATCGTTCTCGGCATTGGCAAACTAAAATAACTCTGCGTTTTAATTGGCTAATACCGACTTTTCTGTGGGGATGAAGCTCTGCCTTAAGGGGGCAGCTACTCGGTGACTGACTGCAGCTTACGATTGCAGTCGATTAGAGTGAAAGTGTGACCACTGAAGTTAATTGCTCATTTATGTCACGTTGCCTTATTGGGTAAGCGTTGCCTTGGAGACAAATTAGGGAATTAGTGGTCAGTCAAAAATTCAACTAATATAGGTAAACACAGTTTTTATGATTTCCGGGACATCTAAAGGAATTCTGGGACCACCGGATGGGCTCTGCATTTCCAGGACAATCCCGAACGATCTGAGACATATGGTATGTATGAAATAAGTTTAAACTAAAGCCGGATCAAATTTCTACTACAACACTTACAGTAACTGGCAACTTCTCACTGCGCCCACTGGTCAGGTCAGGTTTGGAGGGAACGCACAGCAGGAAATCTGGCCGCAGCGTCGTCACATTGCAGACTCTGTTGCCAATGGTTACCACATAGTCTTCTATGGTTACACCTCGTGTGAGATACTCACCCTGGTAATAATATGAATTTGCAAAGAACATTATTAAGAATAAGAATTTTAGATTTATGCTTAAAATCAAAGCAAAACTGAAATTTTTAAAAGTAAGTTTTTTCAGTAAAGAAATTAGTGAAACAAGAGGGCCAATATAGCCCTGGGTTGTTCACCTGATTTTTAACAAAGTGTCTCAGTGTCTCAAACATTATATAAAAAAATACCACTCCTCCCTCACCCCTTTCAGCCATTATTTTAACAAATCAAAATGATTTGAAGAAATTAAGTATACAGCGACACATATTTTAACATTGTTCCATAATTTATGAGCTTTGCTCACGTTTAAAAGTGAGAACTAAAGGACTTCCATATTATTAACAATACAAACCAATGGGGGAAATTAGAAAGTGGAAAAGACCTGTCTTTGAAGATGTCTGACAAGAGTTTTGTACAATGCAATACTTGCTTTAATATCCAGACTGCTATCAGTCATCTGGAGTTCACGAACTTCACTGGCCTCAGGGAATGGAGAAACTCTTGGATTGGGATTGTATATTAACCTGGAAGAAAAAACGTGTTTAAAAGTGTTTACAAGAAATAATTGAACATAGATGTTAAAAGACTGCAATTAAAATTTAAATTAGTTGTTGCCTTAAACAATGGTGTTCTAAAAAAAGGTTATAAATTATCACCTGGAAAATAACAACAAATACATACTACATTTTATGCGAAACTAGAGAGTGTGCAAATCTGAGTGCATTTTTTAAAAACCCATAATGCCAATTTTATATGGATAAAATGTTTTTTATATTTTTAAATTTTTTCAGATTCTGACAACGGCATCTCTTCTTCCTTCAATTAAAATCCTAGTTTAATCCTTCTTTATTTGACCCCCCCCCCCAAATCTGGGGTATTGTACCCTTGTGTATTGGCACATTGTTGTGGTCACAGTGTGGCGACCCTTATCAGCTGAGATCCATACACTACTGCCATTGAAACAGTGCACTCAGCCATTGCTCTGTCAGCTGAGAGAAAAGATGGCAGATAATGATAAGATATTTTATAGTGACCAATATACAGGGTGAAATACCCCATGGAGAGGCCAGACATTCCTTACTTAAACTAGGCCTTTAAACATTTATAACAACCCAATCCAGTCAAGTACGTACATGGAGATTGCAGGGTTATTCCTTAGATCCCTCAGAGCTTCTATCCCGTCCATGATGAAGTAGACCTCGGCATCAAACACGGCGGTCTGGTCCTTGTTCGACATGAACGTGAGAATATTGGGCGTCATGCACACCATCTCCATCCCAGCACGCAGGGGGTTGGACGTGCAGTCCTTTGTAAATTCAGACAGGCAAAGTGAATATTCTACTTACATATTTACAAATCCATTTCCAATCACAAAAATATTATTTTTCACCATGTGAGGTTGCAAGGAAACATTTTCACCATGAGTGGCTGAAAAAGTCTCTATTTAGTAATCAAGAAAAGTAAACAAGAGGGCCATAAGAGGCCCTAAGCTGCTCTCCTGAGGGGCTAAGGAATTAAACTGTTCTGAGCAAGTTAAATGAAGATTCGGCTAAAATTGTGGCCTCTAGATTGTTCGCAAGCTTGTTTTTTCAATTTGGCCTGGTCACCTAAAATTTTACCACATGTGACCTGGGTTCAAACTTCTCCGAGATATCATTGCAACAAATGTTCTGAGCAAGTTTCATGATCATTGGGATACAAATGTGGCCTCTAGGGGTGTTCACCAGCATTTAAAATTTTCAATATATCCATATAAGGAAAACTGAACCCCCTCCCCTCCCCTGGCGGCCATGTTTTTCAACGGACCGGAACCATTTTCTAACTCGGCCGAGATATCATAAGAACAAAGGTTCTGAGCAAGTTTTATGTTGATTGGGCCAAAAAAATGTGACTTCTAGAGTGTTCACAAGCTTTTTCTATAACCATATAAGGAAAACTGCCCAAACCCCTGGCGGCCATGTTTTTCAAGGGACCGGAACCATTTTCGAACTCATTGTTTGTTTGTTTGGATAATTCTCCGTATTCAACAGTATTTCAGTCATATAACGGCGGTCATTTAACCTACTCACACTTTTCCTGGGTAAGCTGGTTTACCAGTACTAAGTGCACATACTTATGCCAGTAAATGAGAATCGCCCTACTTGAATCAGAGGTTGGGGGAGAAAGGCTGTAGAAATAATTTCATGACCAATCCCCACACAAGTTATGTGGCCTGGCTGGGAATCGAACCCACGATCCTCAGATTTGAAGTCCAGCGCTCTACCAACTGAGCTAGCCGGCCTGGCAATTTTGGAACTGGGCTGAGATATCATTAGAACAAATGTTCTGAGCAATTTCATGTTGATTGGGCAAAAAATGTGACTTCTAGAGTGTTCACAAGCTTTTTCTTCAATTTGACCTAGTGACCTAGTTTTTGACCCCACATGACCCAGTTTAGAACTCAGCTGAGATATCAAAGGGACAAATGTTCTGACCAAGTTTCATGAAGATTGGCCAATAAACGTGGCCTCTAGAGTGTTCACAAGGTCAATATAGATGACACACGACGAACAAAAGGCGATCACAAAAGCTCACCATGAGCATGTTGTGCTCAGGTGAGCTAAAAACATGAAGGACCATTATCAACTGTAAGTAAAATTTTTGTCATACATTTGGTGCACAAGTGGTCAGATTGGGTTAAAAAATAGTCTCTATCCTGCACAAGGACCAACTGTTGATGAAATACTAAAAACCCAAAACCCATGAGATATACCCTAATCAATATCTTACACTAACAAGAGGGCCCTGAGGGCCCTAGGGTGCTCACCTGAGACCTTGTAACCCAATTGGAATTTGCATCCCCAAGGCGTGGCTTATTTTTATCCCAGGGGCATAAGTTGAACAACCCTGAACTAACCTCTGGGCCTTGCGGTTTCAGGTAAAGATTTTTTAAGTCATTTTGCTATTTAAGTCTATATAAACCATGTGACCACTCGGGGGGGGGGGGGGGGGGTGGCCAGATTTGATCCCAGGGGCATAATTTGAACAATCTTTGGAGAGGACCACTATGCAATGTTACGTACCAAACATAGGAAAGCTGTGGGCCTTGCGGTTTCAGGTAAAGATTTTTTTAGTCATTTTGCTAATTAAGACTATATAAACCATGTGACCCCTGGGGGGTGGCCAGATTTGACCCCAGGGGCATAATTTGAACAATCTTTGGAGAGGACCACTATGCAATGTTACGTAACAAATATAGGAAAGCTGTCGGCCATGCCGTTTCAGAGGACAAGATTTTAAAAGTCATTTTGCTATTTGAGTCTATATAAACCATTTGACCCCCCCCCGGGCATGACCAGTTTTGACCCCAGGGGCATAATTTGAACACTCTTTGTAGAGGACCACTATACAATGTTACATACCAAATATGACACCTCTAGGCCTTGCGGTTTCAGGAGAAGAATTTTAAAGTCATTTTGCTATTTAAGTGTATATTAACCATGTGACCAGTGGGGTGTGGTCTGTTTTGACCCATGGGGCATAATTTGAACAATCTTTGTAGAGTACCACTATAGGATGTTAAATACCAAATACAAAACCTCTGGGCCTTGCGGTTTCAGAGAAGAAGATTTTAAGACATTTTGCTATATAAGTTAATATAAACCATGTGACCCCCTGGGCGTGGCCAGTTTGGACCCCAGGGGCATAATTTGAACATTCTTTATAGAGGACCACTATAGGATGTTACATACCAAATATGAAACCTCTGGGCCTTGTGGTTTCAGAGGAGGAGATTTTAAAAGTCATTTTGCTATATAATTCTATATAAACCATGTGACCCCCGGGGTGTGGCCCGTTTTGACGCCAGGGGCATAATTTGAACAATCTTTGTAGAGGACCACTATAGGATGTTACATACCAAATATGAAACCTCTGGGCCTTGTGGTTTCAGAGGAGAAGAGTTCTAAAGTCATTTTGCTATATATTCTATATAAACCATGTGACCCCCGGGGTGTGGCCCGTTTTGACTCCAGGGGCAATATTTGAACAAACTTGTAAAGGACCACTAAAGGATGTTACATACCAAATATGAAACCTCTGGGCCTTGCGGTTTCAGAGGAGAAGATTTTTAAAGTCATTTTGCTATATATTCTATATAAACCATGAGACCCCCGGGGCGTGGCCTGTAGTGTTTTATCCAGACCTAATCAGCGCGGTGCCGTGCCACGCCCTTTTTTTGAGCCACCACTCTGCCCTTTCCAAAGGCAATTAGCGCCTAGTGCCCTTTTATCTAATGACTGTATTGCCCTTAACTAGGGCCTTTTGTGATGGCATGTTATCGTATATTAATCTGTCATCAACTGATAAGATCACCTGTAGGGGCAATCAGCTTACGAGTTTGTGTCCAGATACAATAAAACATATTGAAATTGATTTGAAAATGAGCATAAATTGCCTGCTTTTAGCAGCCTCGTTTTCATATGCAGTTTCTAATGATTTTGTTTCGTCAAATTTTATTATAAACGTAATAATAAATGGCAGAATGCACTTAAATGCAGAATCAATGTGGTCTTTAATAATTAATTATGAAAAAGAAAACATGTTTATACAATATTTTTCGGCGTAGCTGTCTAAGATCACTTTTGACCCAGATTTTCTTGCGATAATTATGCAGCGGGAAAATTGAATGCCAATAGAATTGGGCAAATTTTCTAATTCTAGGGAATGCAAACTTCAACAATGGTTTAACGTATACCAATAACTGTTGCATACTTTTGGGGAATAAAAATTTACATAATTGTTTACATAAGTGGTTAAAATGAAGTTATAAACATATCCTCGCGTATACTCTAGAACTGAGGCTAATTATGAACGTATTTTCTCATTGTATGCCACAAACAGAAATGATATATTCATTCACGTAATGAAATAACTATTTTGTTTAGCCTACATTTATATAAGCGTTACGCTCTATAAATAGCAATTGTGCAATGTTCCCATGCATAAATCTCACTCACAGAGTTGCCGTTCCATGTAGCCATTGATTCTAGTGAGTTCATCGCATTCCACAAAAAGTAGTGGCATTATAAAAATAGCGCGCGTAGCTAGCAACGGCTGTATAACTGTGTTAATATACTCGTACATGCATAAATAATAGCGTTCAGAGAATCATAAACCTAAAAATTTCAATAAATGTGGAATTTATATTATAAACTTACTGTTAATTTGATTTAAAATTGTGGTTACGATTTATTAACAATTATTTATAATTGCATCTTTCTATCAACTTCTCCAGTAGATGTTATTTAATCTGTAAAAAGATGCTACATTTTCTATAGATAAAATGTTATGAAAGAAGAATATGTTGAATTGTTATTCGCGTAGCATGAATACACAATTTGCAATACTCATTATACACAGGAACCCTTGATATATCATATTTCTACTGATATTATTTAAAATCGTCATAGTCTAATGAATTTTTATGTTTGCATTATCAAAAAATAAAGTCTTAACATTTCAAAAATCGCTGAATGTTCCCTGACTATTGCTTTTTATTGGGATACACAGGGTACATGCTTATTTGACTTCAAATCGTTATTATATTAGATAACTAACATGAATGGTATTTACCGGTACTATAAATAACTATATAGACTCGTCTGATACATAATAATTTTCCCGAAATTATTTTCTTACATTGTTAATTTGTTAAATTGGCTTGACAAATTCAGATAACAATTATGTTAACCTAAATTATTTTGGTTATTCATATATCACTGGTGGAAACATGGAGTTGTTTGATTGGTTTATTCACGGCATAGATATTAATTATAATTCTATTTAATTTATAAATTTATAAATTTATCTCAAATTAACTTTTGGGTCCGAGAAGTTTTCTTATAGTGTCCGAAAAATCTGGGGTCCAATAAGTCCACTAATATTGGTGGGGACCAAAAAATCTGGGATCTGAGAAGTCACGTAACCGATCATCTTGGCCGTCTGTTTAGGTAATCTTTAAATGAAATCTCAATATTAATTTCAACGCCGATTTTCTTTTTAAAGACATGTCTTGTTTCAAATCATAAACAAAAGTCCCTGAAAAAACGAATTGCAGAACTAGCTATTAATTCGGACAAACATATTCGGATACATCATTTCAATCCGAATTGCAATGTTTGTTTTCAAAATTTTCTAGCGTGATGATAGTTTTGATCATTAATCAAAATATTCGTAGCAATGTCATCATCAACAGCAACAACATATAACAAATGCAAATGGTGAAAATGCAAATATTTCCTTCAATAAAAAGGGTAAAATATATATTCATAAATAATAGCAGGTTAGAACTTATAAGTATTTAATAAGCATGATTTTGACATGCCCATAAACAGTTTTAGTTTGACAGTTGTTCAAAAGTTTTTCATGTATGATTGCCCAATTTGCACATTGGAAATAAATTTTCTGAAATAAATAATGCAACAACAATATAACTTAACAATAATAAACAGCAAAACTATTGGAAAATAAAAATTTGTTAATACATGTACTTGTTTGACTTGAAAAAATCATTAAGCAGATAAAATGAATCAGTCAGTAATATACAATTTCATAACTGATTTGAAGAATTAATTCAGGAAAAAAAAATCTGATATGCCCTTATTAACTGTGTCACCGCGCACAAAATGCCCTTTTTCAAAGTCAAGCGCCATGCCCCTCTGCCCTTCTAGATTAAACACTAGGCCCGTTTTGACCCCAGGGGCATAATTTGAACAATCTTTGTAGAGGACCTCTAAAGGATGTCACATATCAAATATGAAAGGTTTGAGCTTTGCGGTTTCATAGATTTTTTAAGTTTTCACTTTTTAAATCTATTTTTAGCTCTGGTGACCTACATATTCAGCTGACCGGAAAGATTTGAACAACTTTGAAAGAGGTCCACCCAAGGATCATTCCTGTGAAGTTTGGTGAAAATCTGCCAAGCGGTTTAGGAGGAGATGTTGTTTGAATGAGAAGTTGACGACGCACAAACGCATGACGGACAACGGGCGATCATAAAAGTTCACCATGAGCACTTTGTGCTCAGGTGAGCTAATAAAAACAATGGCAAATAATTATTGTGACCAATCAGGTGTGCTAAATCTACACATAACTATCAGCAACTGAATATCCACCAACTCACATCTTCGGAAGTTTCTCCTGTGGGTAGTTTCACTCCAATTCTTGGACGCTGAACAATATGCAGGTTGGTCCCCTGCACGGTCATCTGAAAAACAAGATCAGGCCAAAAATAAAAATGTATTGTTTCCCCTTCCCTACCTACTCACCGCAATTGCTGTGACCTGAAAAAAAAATTGGGGTTCGGAGGGTGTAAAAAATATTTTGCCTGGTCTGAGTATGAAATTTTACGAAAACGCAGTGGGTATGAACATAATGCGGTGGGTACAAATCTACCCAAGCGTGCATGTGAAGCAAACAGTCAAACACTTGCCATTTGAACGCTGCTGTGTTGACAGTATCGGATGTATAAGTGAATTTGGACAATAATTTTAATCTAGTCTATACATGATTACATGTACATATTGTTATTTATTATATAATTGAATAAATTACTATGATAGTTCAATTTTACACAAATGTAGCTTATTCACAATGTAATTGTTTCAATTTTTTTTTTTCCTACCTACCTACACAACCTATTTTGCATGGGTCGGGAAGGGGAAACAAACATAATTTAAGTTTTTGGCCTCAGTCACACTTCAAAACCAGCAATCTTCAAGGAAATTAACCTTATGCCTAGAGTATTTTCATGAAGGCAATAGTATAAGTTTGTGCAGTTTGTGAGGTCCTTTGACACTATAGTTGCATTATGTGTCAATCTGAGGTGTGTCATTTGAAACCCAATCAATTTGTTTAGGCGTAAAAAAAAATATGTTTGTTTCAGGTAACATGCCCAAACAAATTAGGGTAGGTAGGTCGGGATTTTTTTTTTTTTTTTGAAGATTCTAAAACTGAATAAATATTCAAAACGTATCAGTAATATCCTTAAACATTGTTTATAAGTGGATACTATCAAAACAAAACACTTATTCATCCAAAAACACATTTAATTATTGAAAAAGGTAAATAAACCAAAAATAAATCTGACAAACACAATAAAATGTTCTAGGGTCGAGGCATTTTTTTAGGGTAGGTCGGGTTACCTGAAACAAACATATTTTTTTTACGCCATATTGGACACACTGAAAAGTGGAATGAATTTTGTAGCTACATGTGTCTGCAATTTTAAGGTATGTTCAATTGTACAGAAACCATTTCATTTTGTTGTAGACTTGTGCTGAGATTACTGGGAAGACATGTCGGGAATGGTGACCACAAACCAAACTCATACTCGTTTTGAATCAGAAATTAAAACACAGATGACTTCAGTAAGAAGTAAAAGGGAAAATGCCAGTAGAGCTAAATAGCAGGGCGCAGCACCCTGCTCCATTTTGGTTCCCCCCTGCTGCCCCTCTGGGCTGGTCAACACAGAAATGTTGAATATCTTTTGAAATTTAATATATTTTTGCAAATATTTAATAACAAATGAATAGGCAATGCTTAAAAACCTTAAACAGAAGCATTAAACTCATGAAAACCCTGGATTAAGCAAAATATTAGACCATGTCAACAAACTGGTTCGGCTTTCCACCCTGCTCCTTTTTAGCAGCACCCTGTACCTTTTTTGATCCTAGATCTTTCCCTACTACATGAGTAGTTGTACTATTGTATAAAGATTACCATTATCAAATTATTGTACCATAATAACCTAAAAATACGGACATCCAAAATATTGCGACACCCCGAATTTTTGAAAAAAAAAGTATATTTTTTGCATTCCCTTAATATCATGGCACATTTAAAAGTTGGATTGCTTGGTGTCCCTTAATATTTGGACACCAAAATTTCACCTCATGTTGTTACAGTATAAACCTTCCATAATCTTCTAATAAGCTGGATGCATAGTGACTCGTGATACAATATATTGCAAAAATCTGGCGACTCCAGATACAGTCTATTGTGATTGCTTATTTATGCACCATCATTGGCCTGTTTAATGGACACATTGTAGCAAACTGTGAACTCAGTTAAGCTTCTCAATTAACTACAAATAAGAACCTAGCAACAAAATACAAACTTAATCTTATAAACATCAGTCTAATAATAAACATTCCTTCTAAATATTTAAAATTGAATATTTTAATACCTTAAAGTAGGCAATTAATATGCCAAGGAAATGAAATGTATTAACCGATGCAAGAGATAGACCTACAATATAATGTATTATATATTTTCCTAAATTTTGGAACACAATTTCTGGAAATATTCTTTATGACCGTAAATATTGGGACAAGAAATTATTTTTTTAAGCGTCCCAATATTTAGGGTAATTACAGTACATCTGTTACAGCAACAACAAGTAATATGTTATTTGACCAATCAAATACTATTGACAGGAGCCAGCAAAATAATCATTTAACTTCATCAAATAATCCACAAGAACAAATACCAATAATATTGTCTCAATCCATAGTGGCTTTGACAAAAACAGATCATAAGTTTCTACTGAACATTTATCATATAACAGAAGAACTGGGCCCATATTCACTAACCCATTCCTAGATTTAAGATGTAAGAATAAAGAACATTCTTGAAACTGCTCGTTTCTAAGAACTCTGACAAAATTTTGTTTGTTTGTTTGTTTATTTGGATTTTTTTCGCCGTTTTTAACAGTATTTCAGTCACATCACGGCGGTCAGTTATTGAGTTAACCTACTCACACTTTTCCTGGGCAAGCTTAGCTGATCTAAGCGGTTCACCAGTACTAAAAGCACATACCTATGCCAGTAACTGACAACGCCCTACTTGAATCTGAGGTAGGGGGAGAATAACCGTAGAAATAATTTCATGACCAATCCCCACATAAGTTATGTGGCCGGGCTGGGGTTCGCACTCACAATGCCCAGATTGACAGTCCAGCGCTCTATCAACTGAGCTAGCCGGGCCCAGATCATCCGTTTCTACAGAACATTTATCATATGCTTCTACATGTATTACATGTTCAAATTTCCATAAGCTCGTTGAGTACAACAAAAGAACTGGGCCCGTTTCACCAACCTATTCTTAGACTTAAGACGTAAGAATAAAGAATATCCTTGAAACAGCTCGTTTCTAGGAACTCTGACAAAATAGGATCATACGTTTCTACAGAACATTTATCATACGCTTCTACATGTATCACATGTTCAAATTTCCATAAGCTCGTTGAGGCCCGTTTCACCAACCCATTCTTAGACTTACGACGTAAGAATAAAGAATATCCTTGAAACTGCTCGTTACTAAGAACTCTGTTAATTTGAATTTTACTTTCTGTTCACCACTGCTAAGTTTAGCAATCTTTGTCTAGAATGCTTTGTTAATAACATAAGCGAAATTGGGAACCAGTATAGCTGAAAAGGCACAGATATCTCCAGGGCCCATATTCACCAACCCATTCTTAGACTTTCTTAGAAAACCGGACTTAATGCATGTAGGTAAAGTGTCGTCCCAGATTAGCCTGTGCAGTCCTCACAGGCTAATCCAGGACGGCACTTCCCACCTACAGTGGATTTATGTTTAGAAGAGACTTTCTTAAATCAGAAAATATCATAAAAGCGGAAAGTGCCATCCCGGATTAGCCTGTACGGACTGCACCTGCTGATCTTTCCTTTAAGACTTGTTTTAAAAGCATGTTTAACTGTCCTTCTGACTTAGTAGATGTCAAACAACACCAATATGAAGATATATTCATTTCTGGAATCCGGACAACAAATACAACATAATAGTTAGGGCATATTGACGATTTTCCCTCGTTTGTAATCTCATTTATTTCATGTAGGATGTGGGTCAATATATGAACAGGTACAAAGTCATATAGCTTACACAGTAATTGAGATATGTAAGACTTCAACACAAAAATCACCTTATAATTTATCAACGTTTGTCAATGCCTTTGACTGGTAAAATTATACATAAAAATACCAGATAAAAGAATTAAAATAATCAGCGAAATAAATGAAATCTGTACATTAACCAGAATGCGATAAACAAAATTCTTTAATTGTACAGAGTTTCCAAACATATATGTATCACCATCAACTACCAGATCAATTTGATAACAATCATAAAATATATGATAAAATTAACAACCTAAGCATATAAGAGTAACAAAACACATAATTATAGCATAAGATATACCGGTAGCACCATTCCAATAGTAACTTCAACACTCTGAAACACATACATACTACAGCAAAATGATGATATGTCATCTGTAAACATAAAGCTGAATGGTACTCTAGACTATTACGTGGAGGACACTATAGATCATTGTATATAAAATTATAAAAACATTATAAAGATGAAACTCACAGTCTCTGCTTCTATTAAAAACAGTATTTAACAATCTGACAGCTTTTGAATACATACAATACATATAACATACACGTATACTATACTTGCTTACATCAATCGACTGTAATAATGATATTAATGAGATAATCTGAAACAATTAAAACATTGAAGGGTCTTCTTTGTTCGCCCAATGGCTAGCACCAGTCCTCAGTTTGAAATACCACAAAAAGCTGTTATGTTATTTATTACTAATAGAAGGGTAAATAAAATCTATGAGAAGCATACCTATAATATACCCTTATTTATGTAACAAATAATTCATATTGGTCAATAAATAATTGTCGTACATGGTGCATGAGTCTACTGACCTAACCAACCCACGCAGATATTCCATAAAGAATAAACACAAGAAATTGCTTGACATATCCCCCTTAAAAAAACAATTTTCAAGTGACCCGGAACACCCCAATACATATGTGTTGATATAACCGTTGTTTTCAGCACAAATTTGGAAAGCAGGTGTTTTCTTATATTACACAGAATATACATTTAATTACCAATTGATATCATAAATGTGCTCATTTACCAGACATTTTCGATGTTTTATCGCGATGAATAAACCATACCCTAGTTTCTGCAACCGGTATTCAGGTAGATTTTTCAGCATTTTGGTTCAGTGATCAGCATACAGAGTTGAAACTTTGGCGATTTACTGCAAATGTATTGCTGTTAAAACACCAGTTAATAAAAATTTTAATAGGAAGGTTGCAATTATTTTCAGAACCATTAATCTTAAAGTGATCCAGAACTACCAGTGATTCGGAATTCCTTCAATGACTGTACCAATGTTGCTTATGGCATTGATAAATCAGTCAGAATAAAGAATACTAAATTGTGTGTACGTAAGGTTCAAATTAACAGCGTTCTTAGAAAAACACAGTTTTAAGAATATTCTTTATTCTTAAGACATAAGTCTAAGAATGGATTGGTGAATACGGCCATACAGTCTAAGTCTATGCTTTATTTTTAAGTCTAAGAATGGATTGGTGAATACGGGCCATGCAGTCTAAGTCTATTCTTTATTCTTAAGACATAAGTCTAAGAATGGATTGGTGAATACGGGCCATACAGTCTAAATCTATTCTTTATTTTTAAGTCTAAGAATGGATTGGTGAATATGGCCCCTGCAGTCTAAGTCTATTCTTTATTCTTAAGTCTAAGAATGGATTGGTGAATACTGAACCTGCAGTCTAAGTCTATTCTTTATTCTTAAGTCTAAGAATGGATTGGTGAATACAGGTCCAAAAGGTCAATCCATCAAACAAAAGGAAGAAGGAAAACTCATTGATTGGGAGACAAAAGGTCATCCAAGCAATTTTACACAAGGAAGTTTTTTTTATACTTTTTCTCTCATATAATTCTGAAAGCGTGATGAGTATGAAATAGCATATGCTGGTGTTATTTTAGAGTAAAATACGTTTTTTGTCACTACTGTTGACCAGTAATAAATTATAAACTAGGAGTTTTAATTATATCCGCGTATAAGATGATACAATTTTGGATGAAAAAAAAGTGTGGCTTATATGCGAGAAATTACGGTATTAAATTCACAGGTTAATCTTGGTACAACTTTTTGACTCCCAATCGATGCACATAGTACATAAAGGGACTACAATACATACCCTGGTGCCGCCATTTTGAACAGTCAGCTTCGGTTTAATACTGGTTATAGTGGAATCATCCATATAGAGGTATTCTATTGGACTGGAAAGCTGGGCACCATCAATGGTGAGAACCACAAAATCCTTACTTATTGATCTCGTAACTGGGGAACGAGAGCCTAGCAATCTCCGACTTGAGGTACACTCAATAATGGTACTGTTCTTGCTGGAAAGAAAAACAACAACATATTTTAGTAAAAAAAAAAATTAGGCCATCCTTAAAAAATTGGATGTTTGCGGTTGCACAACCCAACATTTTGGAGGTGGGTAGAAAGGTAGCATACATGCCATACGTCCCGGTCTCGCCGGGATTGTCCCGCTTTCGCGATCCTGGCATCCCGCTCAGATGCATTTTGTCCCGGTCAATCACAAAAATCGATGTTAATGTGCAATACAAGTTGCATTGGGCCAACAATTTACTTCTTATAGTTAAATCTTTAATTGGTCCCTATGACAACAATGCCCGCTAGCCGCGTGTCGACGAGGAGCAGTTATGATAACCCAAACAGTGGTTTATTAATCCTTTGTCACGCTTTCGTGGGACGGTGGTCAGATAATCCGCTGTTGCTAATTGCTGTTAGTCATCACGTGGAGGTGTATACAGTAAATGTATGTCCTAGATCAATACTGACCTATCTGAACGACAATTACGTTATCGATTCGGCTGTTTTGTTTTTCATTGTTAAAGAGGAAATGTCAACTGCATATGTTCGCCATACAGATACCTAATTTTGATGTTATGCGCTGCGAAACTTTTATTCAAAAGTAAAGATCTAACAGTTCTCTGCGCTACAAAGTTTTTATATGGCAGTTAATACACCCATGCTTTCCATGTACACCCGTGACGTTGTACATGTCTGGCATAATTTTATTGCGCTTTTCTTGCAGAACAAAAGATTTACACAAAGTGCAAAATGTATCATGTGCATTTTAACATTTGACGCACGTTGGCATAACGTGCACGAGGAAATTTTCCTGCCGTTTTTGCAAGAACAAAGCATGTTTTTATATCAAGATGTTTATACTTCATTAATTATCCAATCAGTACTATGAGTTCAACAGTGGTAACGATTAAAACCAGTTAAAGCATTAAACAAATGCTCGTAAGAACATTATTTATCGAATAAAAAGGCCCCGTAAGTACTAGTAGATTGAGTGTAAACTTATGATTCGAGAACAACAAGAACAACAAGAAAAGTGAGTTTGAATGTGACGTCATTACGCGAATCGGATGCGCACTGGATACAAACCTCCAGAAAGAATTATTACTTTCAGTTTCGCAACAACAATGACGCTTTTGCTTTTAAAAGGCTATGGTATACCGTATAAACGGTGACGTTTTTAAAAAATGAAAACATGCCAGCCTTAATTACCTGTACACATGTATTATGTACATGAATGATATGATAATTTTAATACGATCCATGGACCATTGCGATCCATGGACCATTGCGATCCATGGACCATTGCGATCCATGGACCATTGCGATCCATGGACCATTGCGATCCATGGACCATTGCGATCCATGGACCATTGCGATCCATGGACCATTGCGATCCATGGACCATTGCGATCCATGGACCATTGCGACAAATAACAATATGAAGGTGTCCCGCTGAATTGTCAAATGTCCCGCTGATTTTTTGTCAATGTCCCATTTTGGCCTGAACAAATTATGGCATGTATGGTAGGTATTTTTAATTTTTTTCTGCCTGATAAAGTATAATACCCAAAACAATAATAAATTGTCATATCATGCAATACCTAATGTGGAGCTGCACTAGCGAACACTTTTTAACGTATGCTATTTTTAATAATTCAAGGTAAACATACAAAGCCGAGAAATCAAATACGGTGCATTTACAAGATTGAATTTAGCAGAAAGAACAATATAAACTGAAAAGTAAAAAAAATAAATTGGCAGATGGCCAACAAAAATTGGGGTTTGGGGATATTTTTTATGGGTCAGTCGGGCAACTGCAAACAATAATTTTTATGAATGGCCTTACATTTTTTACATTCTACTTATTATTAAATTTATGATTTGGAATACAAAGTTGCCAATATTTTTTATAAATTAATCCTATTATTTTGATTGTGTTCATTTTTTATTATCAATTTATCTAAAATGAAAGTTATTATATCAAAACCAGTTTCAATCTGTAAACAAATCTATACACATGAAAAAAAGTGTATCAATGTTTATTGTTCACACTTACCTAGTGATTTCACATATTGTTGTTCCAATTGTGACCTTCTGAGAATTTCCTATGAGAAAGTTATCTCCCTTGATGGTAAGATTTGTGCCCCCTGACTTCGGGCCCATCAGAGGTGAGACATGCAGAAGAACAGGGGTCTGAAATAGAAAATTGGTTAATTCTTTAATTTTTACTGTCTTGGATACACATGCTTATTAAAGTTGCCCACACAGACAATGGAAAATACTTCATATAATCATATCCCTTGTAATTTGTTTTGCTCCTTTTCAAAATGTTCTTGTTCCCTTTCAACAAAAACTCCGGGTAAAAAGTGAAATTTAATTAGGAAAAAAGTGCATAATTTTAAAGAAATTTTGAACTTTCTGTCTAAATTACATAGCCCATGCTTTACAAGGTAAAAAGCCCAGTCATTACAGATTATACTGACAACACATAGCATTTTATATGACTTGTGCTAAAACAATAAATGCATTAAATGCATCTACTTCAAAAACAATAAATGCATGTATTTCACACAGTACCTTGTACATGTACTTGGATTCTGAAGAGGCAGTTCCCACCACACCATACATCATGGACTTGGTGTCATTCACACTCACAACCACCTCGAAACTGCCCTCTGTACTCGCAGCAAGTGTGGTACACTCAATTCTGAAATAACATCATGCACATGTGTGAAAGCACTGAATTTGAAAATGCTGGTTATAAGGTTTTATGTACATGTATTATATTGCACCGTGACAACTTCCCTCTTTACTCACAGCTGATATGGTACACTCAATTCTGACTATAACATCAAATACATGATTGAAAATACAGAAAATTATGTAAATTGGTAATATTAATATTTGTTACATTTTGGAACTGCCTGGGACTTCTCACAGAGCAAGGCCTTTGCCAACTGCCTGGGACCTCTCACTTACAGAGCACGGCCTTTGCCAACTGCCTGGGACCTCTCCCTTACAGAGCACGGCCTTTGCCAACTGCCTCGGACCTCTCACTTACAGAGCAAGGCCTTTGCCAACTGCCTGAGACCCTCACTTACAGAGCAAGGCCTTTGCCAACTGCCTGGGACCTCTCACTTACGGAGCAAGGCCTTTGCCAACTGCCTGGGACCTCTCACTTACAGAGCACGGCCTTTGCCAACTGCCTGGGACCTCTCACTTACAGAGCACGGCCTTTGCCAACTGCCTGGGACCTCTCACTTACAGAGCAAGGCCTTTGCCAACTGCCTGGGGCCTCTCACTTACAGAGCACGGCCTTTGCCAACTGCCTGGGACCTCTCACTTACAGAGAAAGGCCTGTGCCAACTGCCTGAGACCTTCACTTACATAGCACGGCCTTTGTCAACTGCCTGGGACCTCTTACTTACAGAGAAAGGCCTGTGCCAACTGCCTGACACCCTCACTTACAGAGCAAGGCCTTTGCCAACTGCCTGGGACCTCTCACTTACAGAGCAAGGCCTGTGCCAACTGCCTGGGACCTCTCACTTACAGAGCAAGACTTTTGCCAACTGCCTGGGACCTCACACTTACAGAGCAAGACCTTTGCCAATGGCCTGGGACCTCACGATTACAGATCGAGACCTTTGCCAACTGCCTGGGACCTCTCACTTACAGAGCAAGACCTTTGCCAACTGCCTGGGACCTCACACTTACAGAGCAAGACCTTTGCCGATGGCCTGGGACCTCACGATTACAGATCGAGACCTTTGCCAACTGCCTGGGACCTCTCACTTACAGAGCAAGACCTTAGCCAACTGCCTGGGACCTCACACTTACAGAGCAAGACCTTTGCCAATGGCCTGGGACCTCACGATTACAGATCGAGACCTTTGCCAATGGCCTGGGACCTCTCACTTACAGAGCAAGACCTTTGCCAACTGCCTGGGACCTCACACTTACAGATCGAGACCTTTGCCAACTGCCTGGGACCTCTCACTTACAGAGCACGGCCTTTGCCAACTGCCTGGGACCTCTCACTTACAGAGAAAGGCCTGTGCCAACTGCCTGAGACCTTCACTTACATAGCACGGCCTTTGTCAACTGCCTGGGACCTCTTACTTACAGAGAAAGGCCTGTGCCAACTGCCTGACACCCTCACTTACAGAGCAAGGCCTTTGCCAACTGCCTGGGACCTCTCACTTACAGAGCAAGGCCTGTGCCAACTGCCTGGGACCTCTCACTTACAGAGCAAGACTTTTGCCAACTGCCTGGGACCTCACACTTACAGAGCAAGACCTTTGCCAATGGCCTGGGACCTCACGATTACAGATCGAGACCTTTGCCAATGGCCTGGGACCTCTCACTTACAGAGCAAGACCTTTGCCAACTGCCTGGGACCTCACACTTACAGATCGAGACCTTTGCCAACTGCCTGGGACCTCACACTTACAGATCAAGACCTTTGCCAACTGCCTGGGACCTCACACTTACAGATCGAGACCTTTGCCAACTTCCTGGGACCTCTCACTTACAGAGCAAGACTTTTGCCAACTGCCTGGGACCTCACACTTACAGAGAGCGAGACCTTTGCCAATGGCCTGGGACCTCTCACTTACAGAGGCCTTTACCAACTGCCTGGGACGGACCTCTCACTTACAGAGCAAGACTTTTGCCAATTGCCTGGGACCTCACACTTGCAGAGCGAGACCTTTGCTAACTGCCTGGGACCTCTCACTTACAAAGCAAGACCTTTGCCAACTGCCTGGGACCTCTTACTTATGGAGCGAGACCGTTGCCAACTGAGCAAGGCCTTTGCCAACTGCCTGGGACCTCTCACTTACAAAGCGAGACCTTTGCCAACTGCCTGGGACCTCTCACTTACAGAGCACGGCCCTTGCCAACTGCCTGGGACCTCTCACTTACAAAGCAAGACCTTTGCCAACTGCCTGGGACCTCCCACTTACAGAGCAAAACCTTTGCCAACTGCCTGGGACCTCTCACTTACAGAGCAGGGCCTTTGCCAACTGCCTGGGACCTCTCACTTACAGAGCACGGCCTTTGCCAACTGCCTGGGACCTCTCACTTACAGAGCGACGGACTTTGCCAACTGCCTGGGATCTCTCACTTACAGAGCAAGATCTTTGCTAACTGCCTGGGACCTCTCACCTACAGAGCACTACCTTTGCCAACTGCCTGGAACCTCTCACTTACAGAGCGAGACCTTTGCCAACTGAGCAAGGCCTTTGCCAACTGCCTGGGACCTCTCACTTACAAAGCGAGACCTTTGCCAACTGCCTGGGACCTCACACTTACAGAGCACGGCCTTTGCCAACTGCCTGGGACCTCTCACTTACAGAGCAAGGCCTTTGCCAACTGCCTGGGACCTCTCACTTACAGAGCAAAACCTTTGCCAACTGCCTGGGACCTCTCACTTACAGAGCAGGGCCTTTGCCAACTGCCTGGGACCTCTCACTTACAGAGCACGGCCTTTGCCAACTGCCTGGGACCTCTCACTTACAGAGCGACGGACTTTGCCAACTGCCTGGGATCTCTCACTACAGAGCAAGACCTTTGCCAACTGCCTGGGACCTCTCACTTACAGAGCAAGGCCTTTGCCAACTGCCTGAGACCCTCACTTACAGAGCAAGGCCTTTGCCAACTGCCTGAGACCCTCACTTACAGAACAAGGCCTTTGCCAACTGCCTGGGACCTCTCACTTACAGAGCAAGACCTTTACCAACTGCCTGGGACCCTCACTTACAGAGCACGGCCTTTGCCAACTGCCTGGGACCTCTCACTTACAGAGCGACGGACTTTGCCAACTGCCTGGGATCTCTCACTACAGAGCAAGACCTTTGCCAACTGCCTGGGACCTCTCACTTACAGAGCAAGGCCTTTGCCAACTGCCTGAGACCCTCACTTACAGAGCAAGGCCTTTGCCAACTGCCTGAGACCCTCACTTACAGAGCAAGGCCTTTGCCAACTGCCTGGGACCTCTCACTTACAGAGCAAGACCTTTGCCAACTGCCTGGGACCCTCACTTACAGAGCAAGGCCTTTGCCAACTGCCTGGGACCTCTCACTTACAGAGCAAGGCCTTTGCCAACTGCCTGGGACCTCTCACTTACAGAGCAAGGCCTTTGCCAACTGCCTGGGACCTCTCACTTACAGAGCAAGGCTTTTGCCAACTGCCTGGGACCTCTCACTTACAGAGCAAGACCTTTGCATACTGCCTGGGACCCTCACTTACAGAGCAAGGCCTTTGCCAACTGCCTGGGGACCTCCCACTTACAGAGCAAGGCCTTTGCCAACTGCCTGGGACCTCTCACTTACAGAGCAAGACCTTTGCCAACTGCCTGGGACCTCTCACTTACAAAGCAAGACCTTTGCCAACTGCCTGGGACCTCTCACGTACAGAGCAAGACCTTTGCCAACTGCCTGGGACCTCTCACCTACAGAGCCAGACCTTTGCCAACTGAGCTTACTGGACTGATACACAATTTCCCCTCAATAATGACTAAGTTCATACTGTGAAACCAGTAATACTGAAAACTTTCAGCCATGCAAACAGCATCTATGAAAACTTATAATGAGCCTACACATATTTTTGGCAAATCTTTTTTGTGCATATTCTAATTGAAATTCCAAGCAATATATAATAAACGTAAGGCACCTTGCAAGATCATCAGAGATGATTTGGTTTGCTGTTGTAGATGAATTAAGGAATCTTTCCTTGCTAATTTGCTGATAACTAATAGTTAAATTACATTTTTTTCAACAATGAAATATATAAAAATTAACTAAATTGAGTGTAGCGCAATTCCATAATGTGGTTTTAGCTAAAGGACACACTATCAATTTTCAAGTATGAAGGAACTAAACTACACTTACTTAGAATTTCTGCTGTTTTCTTCGCTAATCACACACACACTGTTGTCCCCTATTGTAACCTTTGGTGGGATGTTACCAAAGTTGTTCCCAGTTATAGTGAGAGCAGTTCCGCCTTGAGTTGGACCTGTGTTAGGGGTAACCTGAAAGTGAGATGTCGCAATACTTTAGTATGCATAAACCTATTTCCAATATAAAACTTTGGACATACATGTATAACTGCTAGACTAGGCAAATCTCCCAACGCACATATCAGGCGTGTCGTGGAAAAATCGGGTTGAATGCATGTGCGTAAAGGGTCGTCCCGGATTAGAGAGTGCAGACTGCACAGGCTAAACCAGGACAACACATTATGCAGATGCATTAGGCCAGGGTTTCCCACAACACGCCTCATATATATTTGACCATAAAACCTTATTCATAAACATTATATAAATGAAATTTCCAGACATTACTCTCAATTATCTATTTTTTTATGAAATAATTATTGGTAAAATTATTGATGCCAACTAAGGTACTTTTGACCCATTTGTTGTTTCCGCTTCCATGTTACATATTGACAGTATTTCTATTATGTGCTTTGGAGTTTTGCCTAGTATTAATATTTAAATTAAGTATAAGTTTGCCTCCAAAACCCTCAAGAAATTAGTGTTCTATAAAAAATATTGGTTTACAGTAAATAATCAGTTCATGGGGCAATGAAAATGTATTTCCCATACATGCACATGAACTATTTTTATTGTACAGTCAATGCGCATGCACATGTATATATGAAGTTATGGGATTTATAACCATGCCTACTTAGGTCTAACTCCGACAAACACCCTTGACAGTACACAGGTGCTTTTACAAGACATGTCCGTTAAAAAATTAAGTCCTACCTTTCCGAATAGCTAAACACATTGTCAATCAAATCTTGTCTTAAGGTCAGTTTTCTTACTTACCGGCAATTTTGGAACTAGTCTTTGCCTATGATTAATTACAGAATAAACAACGGTACACTTTGTTGTTTGCCAACTGAAATATCGAGATGCAAGCCCATTCCTTACCCAGGAGATGTAAGGGCGGCAGGTATTGTAGGACCAGGTGTCCGGCGCACAGTCGTCCTTCTTCGTGCACTGGTTCCTACACCAGCCGCACCCTTGGGGGTCCTTGGATGACAAACATGTGGCACATTCGCTGTACACTGCACACGACTGTAGCGGGAACTTGGTGATCTACACGCAACCAAAAGGTCAAACATGTATGAACAGTTACATAACTTTGCAACAACATGCATAAAATGAATAGGGCAGTTGGTTATCTAAGACAAACAAGACACCAAACATGTGAAGTATGTTTAGCTAATGTTCTTACTTAAATACACAGCATAAATTTCCCACAGCAATTAAATTGCAGTATCAAAAGTAACAGTAAAGTGCTTGTTTATTATAGTGTAACCACTTAAGATTAAGGGTCACTGAGTATTGACTTTACTGATGAACATCTTTACTCCTTATCCTAAATGCCGGGCGCTTGGAAGGAAGGCAATCAGTACCCTTCAATTTAACTAGCTGCTGGGTAGGCAACTGGACATATCAAAACAAGCCTTGTGCGTGACTCAAACCTTCGACCTCCAGCTCTGTAGGCTCTAACCACTAGGCCACGGAGACGGTATTTTAAAACATGAATGACACTTTGTTCTGAAGCACTAGACAAGTCAACTTGTATTCATGTCATCATTCAAATCTGGCTTAAACATAATAAAAGCACTTAAAAAGTTAAATTTCCAACAATTGTGTAAAACACAGGTAGTTTGATTGTTATTTTTAAACAGAGAGGGTCTAATGAAGAAGTAAATATTACTTTTATTAATGGGAACACCTAGGATCAGATATGGCATGTGAAGCTGGTGATAGGAAGCAGGCTAATTAAGTGCTTAGTACTGCTAACAGTCGCCAAAATAGCCAACAGACTAAAATTTGTGAAATAATGTGAAAATGGGTTGCAGTGAGATATTTTTGCTCTTATTTTTCCCTAGTAAATACTGAGTGGAACCAGAAGACAAACTGTATATTTAAATTTTTAAACATTTAAGCAATGGCCTTCACACATACAGGTTGTATATCAAATATTTGCATAAAAGTGTTATGACTTATATTAAGTCAGTGGATAGTAAACCACTTATCACCTAATAAACCCTATGGGGATCAGCCTAGGACCAAATTTTAGAAAGAAGTCACTTTTCCCTGACAGAACATAAGCAAGAAGTAAAGAATCAATAGGTAGACTGCACGTAGACTTTCAAATTGAGTGGCTGTAACACTTAGGGTCTAACCAGTAATAACTAGATGTGTCACAGACACGGATGCCCCCATGACGCATGTTTGGACACAGACAAAGGGCGTGTTGCCAACACTAATTTTTGCCTGCACAAATTTATTGTCATATAAATTCTATAGTGGAAAAAAAGACAAAGGGCCATAATTCTGCCAAAATTGGTTGCAGCAAAATTCCTTCGTAAAGATCACCTACACATGAGTGTTCTCAGCTGTGAAAGTTGGAGCGAAATCTGCCCAGCCGTTAAAGAGGAGCTGAGTCCACAAAATTTCATCAATTATATTTAGTGGAAAAAATGTCAAAGGGCCATAATTCTGCCAAAATTGGTCGCAGCCAGAATTCCTTCCTTTACGATCAGCTGTGAAAGTTTAATAAAAATCCGCCCAACCGTTAAAAAGGAGTTGAGTCCACAACATTTTGGGACGTATGGACGTACGTACGGATGGACGGACAAGTGCAATACTTTATGCCTCGCACTTTGTGGGGGCATAAAAAGTCACAGAAAGTCAAAGTGAATTTTGAATGACTCTCCACATACCGAGGTGTTGGTGGCTACATAGATGTGTGTCTGGTCTCCGCTGATGATCATGTCCTGCAGTATGGAGTCGTTGCTTACTCTGTACTTCATGTACGGCTGGTTGGAACTACAGGTACCACCCTTTAGGCTTGCCTACAGGACAGAACATGAATACTGGAAATAGATATCTCTCACATCATAGTAAACTGCATGTAAAATATATGAGGTGCATCGTGGGAAAATCGGCTTAATGCATGTGCGTAAAGTGTCGTCCTGGATTTGCCTGTGCAGTCCGCACAGGCTAATCCAGGATAGCACTTTCCGCTTTTATGGCATTTACTGTTTCAAGGAAGTAGGCGGAAAGTGCCGTCCTGGATTAGTTTGTGCAGACTGCACAGGCTAATCAGGGACAACACTTTACGCAGATGCATTAAGCCCGGTTTTCCCACGACGCGCCTCATACTTGTATTTAGGAAATTGTAGCTAACATCTCTCAGTATTTTTTGTTCGATTTGTTTGAAAATGTATAGAAAATGTTCGAAAGTATTAACAGAAGCAAAGCATTATAACTGAGTTTTGCATGGTACAATGTGCAGATTTTAATGGAAAAAAAACCACATACCGGTATTCCAGCATTTTTTTTCAACTTGTTTGAAATTGTGTAGAAAAAGTTGTTAAATATGATCAGAAGCAAATCATTTTAATTGAGTTTTGTAACTGCGGCCATGGGCAGATTTTAATGGAAAACAACAACAACAACAACGAACCAACATCTCTCAGTCATGTTTTAAAACTTGGTTTAAAATGTGAAATAAAATGAAAAGTTCTCATAGTATTAACACTATTAAGCGAAGCTAAGCAATATAATTCTTACTATTTAGAAGCATAAAGCATTCCAGTAATTATCTTTAAAACATTTATCTTTGCAATTAAAATAATACTTATGGGCATTAATACAAATACAAAGTCACAAGCAATATAATCAATACAGTGAGATAAATCATTATTTAGAAGTAAAGGGTATACCAGATAATTATGATTTTATCTTCAAAACATTTGTATTTGCGGTTTAAATTATATTTATTTGCATAACACAAATACAAAATAATCTACAATGGAATACAATAAATCTACAGAATACAGTTTTTTTAATAATATAGCTTTTACAAAAAGTTATGCACACTGGCACACACTGGTAATAGGAACTAACAGCACATAACACACAAGGGACAAACAAACATTAAAGACGTTCGCAACAATTTCCTTCAATTTTTTTCCAACGACAGATCTTCTTAAAAATTGGCACACACATGCATCAATGTATCATAAAACTAAAACAGTCTTAAAAAATAGGGGTCACCGGTCTTTTTCTGGAAATATTGAATTTTGAATATGGTACCTGTTGAAGCCTTATAAAGCGTTTATATTCAAACAAAGATGTACATTTTTAAATGTATCTTTTTTAAATGTTTCGTTTGGCAATATACAAGTGCAGTTTAATGATAAAACGCACTTTATCTACAGTTACAATTTAACAAATGACTGTTAATGGACCCTTAACGAGGTTAATTATGCATTAAATATGCCTGTTAAAACATCAATCATTTATCAAATATCTTTTGCTCCAAACGACAGATTTTGTTAAAAGATTTCACATACATGCATCATTGTATACTGAAACTCAAACAGTCTTTAAAAAAATAATAAAATAGGGGTCACCGACCTTGTTCCGGAAATATTGGGTTTTGAATACTGTACCTGTCGAAGCCCATTTTTCAGTTTGGATTTTTATCAATGTTTTAAGTATATCGGATAGTTTTTTTCAAACAAGGTTACGGTTCTTTCAACTGATATGCAAGCTTTGTTTGGCAATATGCAAGTGTATGTTGATAATAAAAACGCTTTACCTACAGTTACTGCTAAAATACTGAATTTGACTGGACATTTAAGTGTGTCTAATGGGAACTAATAATGCGTTCTGAAACTTCATTTTATCAAATGCATATATTGTTCCAAACGACAGATTTTCTAAAAAATTTGCACATACATACATCAAAGTATACTTACACCAAAACATTACTATAAAGAATGGCTCAACACACTTGTTTGGGGAATAGAGGATTTCATATAGTGTACCTGTGTAGCCTTTTTCCTGTTTCGTTTTAAAATAACAGTACATAAACAACATATCGATAGAATGGAGATATTTAAAGGATCACTTCTGAACTAATTTGTTTGGAAATACATTGCATAAGTGTGTTTTTCTTATTATTATATATGCTTTATTAGCTTTTACTATTAAAAATATTCATTTTGAATGGACATTAGAGATGAAGTTAGTCTATTGTAACCTATATACAATAAAGAAAAAATGAAGCAAAAGGAGAAATTAACCCAATTATTTTCTTTTTGTTGCGAACGTCTTTAAAAGGATAGTAGAGTACACAGACTGACAGAAGGCAGACTGACACACACAGAGTGTTTCAGGATTGCAAAAGAAATCATTGAACCTTAAAGATGCTTAACTCAGTTAAAATATTTATCCCTACGTTACAGCTTACATGAACATTTCATCGCTGTGTTTGCAAAGCCATGACCAGATTTATGACTTGGAGATTCATTTATTCACACACACAAATATTTAGTGTATAGGCAGGTATACTGCAAAACATAACAACAAAATATTAAACTCCACAAATGTTTTATACGCAGGATAGAATGCAATTATTCCTTACTTGATTTGGCTTTAACCTGAAATGTTCCCATGAAGTGTTCTTTAATTAAAATGGGCCACAAGGGGCAATTTCTTTAAACAATTTCTTTAAACCTGATTTAAAGGCATCATAATGGCTTAAAACAAGAGGGCCAAATGCCACAAAAGCACTTTCCTAAGTATAAAGATTTGGCTCCGTGCAGTTTCAGGAGATTTGAATAGTCTATATAAACCATGTGACCCACAGGGCATGGCCACTTTCTACCCCAGGGGTATAATTTGAACAATATTTGTAGAGGACCACTATACAATATTACATACCAAATATGAAACCACTGGGCCTTGCAGTTTCAGAGAAGAAGATATTTAAAGTTATTTTACTATTTAAATCTATATAAACTATGTGACCCACAGGGCGTGGCCATTTTTACCCCAGGGGCATCATTTGAACAATCTTTGAAGAGGACCACTATATAATGTTACATACCAATTACAAGAAACGTGGAAATTCCACGCATACCACATTTTGTTAACAAAAAGCATCAAAGTCAGCTCAAAATTTTTTAGTCTATTTTTCGTTATGGTGACCCTGACCCCACCCGCCCAATATGAAATCCCAAGTCTTGATATAAGATATCTATGTACGAAGTTTCATTAAAATATCTCAATACGTTCTCAAGTTGTTAATCGGAAACAATTTTTCTATTTTTAGTAACGATGACCTTGACCCCACCCACACCATACGTATTCGAAAGCGAGGTCTCGATATAAGATATCTACATATGAAGTTTCATTAAAATATCTCAATGCGTTCTCAAGTTATTGAGCATATGTTTTTTCTATTTTCAGTAACAGTCACCTTGACCCCACCCACACCATATGCAATCCTAAGCAAGGTCTCGATATAAGGTATTTACCTGTATGTGTTAAGTTTCATTAAAATAGCTCAATGCGTTCTCAAGATATTTAGTGGAAACCGTTTTCTATTTTTAGTAACGGTGACCTTGACCTTGTCCCCACCCACCCCATATGCAATCCCAGTTAAGGTCTCGATATAATGTTCCCAACCAATTATGAAACCTCTGTGCCTTGTGTTTCAGAGAAGAATTTTTTAATCATTTTAATCATTTTTAATCAATATAAAACCATGTGAGCCCCAGGGTGTGGCCAGTTTTGACCCCAGGGGCATCATTTGAACAATCTTTGTAGAGGACCACTATACACCATTATATACCAAATATGAAACCTCTGGGCCTTGTGCTTTCAGAAAGGAAGATTTTAAAGTCATTTTGCTATTTAAGTCTATATAAACATTGTGACCCCCGGGGTGTGGCCAGTTTTGACCTCAGGGGCATCATCTGAACAATCTTTGTAGAGGACCACTATACAATGTTACATACCAATTATGATAACTCTGGGCCTTGCGGTTTCAGAGAAGACGATTTTTGAAGTCATTTTGCTATTTAAGTCTATATAAACCATGTGACCCCCGGGGTGTGGCCATTTTTAACCCCAGGGGCATCATTTGAACAATCTTTGAAGAGGACCACTAAACAATGTTACATACCAAAGATTAAACCTCTAGGCCTTTAAGTTTCAGAGGAGAAGATTTTTAAAGTCATTTTGCTATTTAAGTCTACATAAACCATGTGAGCCCCAGGGTGTGGTCAGTTTTGACCCCAGGGTCTTCATTTGAACAATCTTTGTAGAGGACCACTATACAATGTTACATACCAAATATGAAACCTCTGGGCCTTGCAGTTTCAGAGGAGATTTTAAAAGTCATTTTGCTATTCAAGTCTATATGAACCATGTGACCCCCGGGGCGGGGCCAATTTTGACCCCAGGGGCATCATTTGAACAATCTTTGTAGAGGACCACTTTAGGATGTTACATACCAGATATGAAACCTCTGGGTCTTGCGGTTTCTGAGGAGAAGAATTGTAAAGTCATTTTGCAATTTAAGTCTATATAAATCATGTGACCCCCGGGGTGTGGCCAGTTTTGACCCCATGGGCATCATTTGAACAATCTTTGTAGAGGACCACTATACAATGTTACATACCAAATATGAAACCTCTAGGCCTTGCGGTTTCAAAGAAGAAGACTTTTTGAACAATCTTTGTAGAGGACCACTAGAGGATGTCACATATGAAATATGAAAGCTCCAAGTCTTGTGGTTTCAGAGAAGATTGTTAAAGTTTTCAGTTTTTAAATCTATTTTTAGCTCTGGTGACCTACATATGCAGCAAACCAGAACGATTTGAACAATTTTGAAAAAGGGTCACCCAAGGATCATTCCCGTGAAGTTTGGTGAAAATCTGCCCAGTGGTTTAGGACGAGAACGAAAATGAAAATGTTGACACGACGCACGACGGACAAAAGGCGATCATAAGAGCTCACTTCAGGTGAGCTAAAAATCTTAAATTTAGATATTAATACTGGCATATAATAATGATTAAAACAGGGTATGCATATTGGGAAGAGTGTATGCATTCTGAGATAAAAATCAAATTATAATATGGGTCGTGTTTATTTGGCCCTTTCATTATTTCATTTTGACGTCAGAATTGTATTATTTAAAGCGCTGTCTTCTGTCATTTCTTCAGAGGCTTCTAAGTCGAGAGTTTGATATCCGCTTGGGGTTTTAATTTTTTCAGACTTCGTTTTGCTTATTTGTTTATATCAAATATCTCATTGTGTATTATATAATTTTTTATTTATTTAATGCACATGTCTTAGTATAACACCTTCCTATCAAATTATATCATCTATAGATGCAATAGGAAGCCAATTTAACTTAAGTTTAAGTTAAGAACTGAAAACCCAGACAAATTTGCAACTGTGTAAATATTTAACCTGTCATCCCACATGACAATTACCCACAAAGAACTTCACTACATTATGAAATGTGTGCCCACAAAATCATAAAATTTCCCCTGCAAAATTATGGAAGATCTAAACCACCAAAAACATGTTGGAAGCAAATCAAAGGAGCAAATATTCTAAAATATTGGCCCATACAGAAATTGCATGATGCTAATGGCTGCCATTTTGTATGCTATAATTAATACATGTATAACCAGTAATTATTGTGACATTTAACCAGTTCCAGATTAATGTTATGCTAGATATGAAAATCATATTAGACCAAATGTTACATGCATAGTCTGATGAGAAACACATGATAAAAATAAATTAATATTGCAAAATATCAACTTAGCTTCCATTGTCTGAAAAAGAACATCAAAAATAATGTTCCTGATGTAAGATAAAATTAAACAGAAATTTGAAAATGTCACTAAAAATTAGTAGTAAATTAAAATTATTTCAATTGAAATGAATAACAAACATCTATAACGTTACGATAGAAAGCAGTACAATTTCACAAAGTACATTTAAGAATATTTCATTTTATTTGCATGCCTCATTATCTACATGTTAAAATAAATATTATTTGTTAAACAAAGGACAATTCTTTAAGTATGCATTTTTTTAAAGGAAATACAAAGAGCAAAGATAGGCATTAACATCTAGCTTTGAACTACATACTTCTACACAACACAGAAAGCCCAACACAGAAAGCCCATAAACACTAGCATCTATATGGAACAACTACACTAATACAAAGGACCAGAAAGCACCAACATCAATGAGCAGGTTTCACAAAACAGTTTACTTAAGAATAAGTCTACGTAAGAACAGTTTACGTAATTACACAAGTAGAAACAACGTCCAAGGCCCTTTTCATCCAGCTGCTTAGTAGAAACTTTAGTAAATTCCTTCAGTGTGCGTTTTTTTTTTTCATTTATCAATTATAGCTCAATTTACTAATAGTAAAGATTGAAAAGTTGCTTCTGAATTAATTAACATTTTTTATCATAATAAATGTTTGAATAACATATATCTAGGTTAATGCTAAAATAAAACTAGTAGCTGATTTTTTGTTAATTTGCCAAAATATATGTCTTTCTGAAATTTCCCAGAAAATATACCTTTGTCTTCCTGAGTGGTTAACAGACGTTTGTTCAGGAAAAGCAGTTTTAAAGAAACACACATGACCCAATAAACTGTATGCATTTTAAAATGGTAGACTGAGATTAATTGAGGCCATTATGAATTTTTTATCTTTCCTTGTGAGAACATCTGAACATTTCCAACCATGATACTGCTGTTGTCTAGAAATACACTTGTGCTAAATTTATTTAGAAACTGGACCAGACATTGCTGGTGAAGAGATTTTCATGTTTTAGGTCAGAATAGTTGTTCGAATGATTTAGATCGTTTTTCATTGACTAACATAGAAACCATGTCCTTTTTCAATATAAAAAAGTTAAAGCCTTCTTGCATGAATATTTTAGGAGACATTCAACTAAAATTAGCACGTATAATTGAGAGCAGGACTCCAGATAAGGTTTTAGGCTTAAGGATACTGTAGCCCCTGACCTCTTTGATCAAAGTGTATTTTACCTCCTGACCATCAGCTTTAAAGGGTATTGGAAAATCATAAAGGGTATTTTTAGAGCTTCAGATAGGAATGGGCTTAAAAGGGTATTTTACCCCATGCTATTCAGTGCGAAGTATATAAATGTGCAGGTAAATATTGTAAAGTACTAGTACTGTTTAATTAGATACATTAAGAAACTTAACTGCAGAACGAAATGTGTAGTTTTCAAAATGTGTAAGCTTTTGGGAAGATATTCAATGTTGACCAGTACCCCTACTTTGAATTTTCTAAAGGGTAGTAGTACCCTTTACTTAAAATTTCTAAAGGGTATTTGCAATATTTTAAGGGGTATT
This sequence comes from Congeria kusceri, assembly GCA_027627225.1. Lineage (NCBI taxonomy): Eukaryota > Metazoa > Mollusca > Bivalvia > Myida > Dreissenidae > Congeria > Congeria kusceri. The sequence goes on from CM051035.1 coordinate 23,722,363, forward strand.
TACACGAATTCCCCTCTTATCTGGAGCTCCGATTGAGAGAAGTAGTTAAAAGGGAATGGACAAACATGTATGACCAATGAACCAGGATGCTCAACAATAGAACAACACGAGGTCTTCAAGACTAATTATGAGATATAAGCAAAAAACACCACAATTATCCATAGTGGCCATTGCTTGAATGTGGAAAGCATCAATTGCTGGTGGCCCGGATATTTCTCTGATTTATCCCTGACTATTGTTAGTGTAATTTTCCTGGAGAATTAATTAGATATACTAGTACAATCAGGACAGTGTATATAAATATATCCTAGACTTATACCTGCTTTGATTCGTTTTTCTTTTTTTTCCGCATTTTAGACTCAGTGGCCACCTAGCAAAATGTCAACTCCAATTTGAGACTAGAATAATCCCAGATAACGAACAAAAAGCATCTTATCACATGAAACAGGACACGACAACTACAAATCACATACAAAACACAAGTACAACATCTACAGGAAGGCACCACAGCTTGACACAATACATACATAGTCCCAAGGTTATGAAAATATATCGACAAAAGATTTACACTGAACTATGACTCTGAAAACTGCAAAAGGTTGTGAACAGTTAAAAACGTTTGCAAGTCAGTGAATTCAAACAAGGAAACAAATGATACCAGCTTTTGGTCGTTAAGCTAACTCTCAAGCCTGCGCATTTAAAGTGCAAATACATATTTGATACTACTCGTGATAGCAAGAGCACCAATACTATCATGTAGACCAGTAAGCAATGCAGACATAGTATTTATACAGTGTTAGGAGGCACAATAGGCTCAAACTGCTGCAGATACATATAGCGCAAAATGGCTGGAAAATCAGCCATCTTTTTAGCAGATAGGGATTATGTTTGCATCACCATGAAAACATACTCTTACTCAAAGTGGCTCTAGCATTTTTTTGACTAATTTATTGAAGTGGTACTGCTACATACCAATCAAGGACTGGAATTTTTTATTCATAACTAGCAATGTTTTTGAAATTGATCTTCTTCTAAAGAGAGTTAATGTCCAACCTTAATTTCTTTCAAAATTACCGTAATTAGTTATTTAATTGTACAATTTTACACAAATATTGTATGCAATGATGGATTTACCACAAATGTAGTTTTGTTTTCTAAAATTTTTATTTTTGTTTGCAACCTTGGGTCTGTAGGAGAATAGACTAAATATGGGATATTACCTTTAGAGTTACCTTCATCAAATACCCATCGAACGTGCCAATCACCGCAATAGGGTGGAAATGTTGGTCAGTGAGAGCCACTGCGGTAATGATTTCGTTTAGGCAAATGTCTGCCTCAGCTGTTAGAACAGACCCCTCCTTTTTTGGATCCCCTGCCACGGTCTTTGTAAGTCTTTTGTCGTAGGCGCAGTAGCTGTCATCATTAAACTGGCAAAGATTGGCCAAAGGTTATTAGTTTATAGACTGGGGAATGGTAAATGTACAACAAATCTAGCTAAAACAGTTAAATGAATTAAAATCTATTCAAAATTCTGACAATGTCGATGAAAATGGCTTACGAACATCTGTATCCATGTAATAAGCTGAAATATTCATGCATTTACTTTAGTAAACATGAAGGGTCAATAACCGTTTGCCCAAAATTTTCATTTGTCAAACTATTAATTCGTAAGGGTGAAATCAAATTTTTCAAGAGTCATCCAACAGAAAAAATTATCAAATCAAATTGAAACAATCAAGTAGTTAGGATAAGAAAAGGTACAAGGTGCTGCTACAAAGGAGCAGGGTTGAAAGGCAGACCGGTTCTTTGACATTTTCTTATAATTTGCTAAATCAAGGGTTTTTATGAGTCTAATGCTTCTAATTAAGGTTTTTAACAATCGTCTATTCATTTGACATTGAATATTTGCAAAAACATAAATAATTTCAAAAGATATTCAACATTTCTGTGTTGGCAGGCCCAGAAGGGCAGCAGGGGGAAACCAAAAAGAGGCAGGGCGCAGCACCCTGCTATTTTGCTCTAGATGTTTCTCTAAATCAAGTGTCACATTATATTTATAAACATGAAAAAAAAGTTTATCAATTGAATACACTCAACTATGGAGCATTAATATTGCAGTTAATAATTAAATAGGCTGATTTGTTGTATTTGTTTTACATTCAAAGCCTGCAAACTTTGAAAAGCAATAAATATTACACAAATTCTGAACAAAAATGTATGAGGTTTGTCGTGGGAAACCCGGGCTTAATTCATGTTTGTCTGCACAGGTTAATCCGGGATGACACTTTCCGCTTTTATGGTATTTTCTGTTTCAAGGAAGTCTCTTCTAAACATAAATACTCCGTAGGTGGAAAGTGCTGTCTGGATTAGCCTGTGCGGACTGCAAAGGCTGATCCGGGACGGCACTTTGCGCAGGTGCATTAAGCCTGGTTTTCCCATGACACGCCTCATATACTTACCGAGCTTCCAGTCTGCAGCTGACAAGTCTCTACAGATCCATGAATCCACCATGGATGGAACCCCGCAGCTCCTTCCGAACACAGCTTCCTGAGGTTCACAAAGTGATCCCTGATGGTCTTCATGGAATAGTTACAAATCCTTGATCCAAAAGCAGAGCTGGTTTCCAACGAGCCGGAATTTACTGGTTTTACAAAACTGATTGTGAGAGTGGCATCATTTTCATCTTTCTTGACAAAGGCTACAGTTGCTAGGGTATAGTCAATTTCTCCCTGAACACATTTCACAGCCGTTTCAATGTACGTTTTATACTGATTGTCATTCAAGCAGAACTGTATGATTTTCGTTACGTATGTAGACCGAGCAACGTCAGGATCTACTTGCTGGATGGATACATAGTATCCGTAACCGTTTAATTCAAATCCGTACAAATACTTCACGTTATATCTTGCTTGCACAGTGCGAAACACATTCAAATAGCTGAATTCATTAAAATTCCTATTCTCATAAAAATATCTTAAATTTTTTGTAGTTTCATTGTAAATAACTTCACGAGTTGAGATCGTCTTTGGAGAAAAGAGTACATCTGTCCTGTCGAACGTTGCCATAGCAGCATAGAGCAGTCGCTGTGAGGTATTGTAACCATTCGGCGGACTACCAAAAAATGCAACTGATGAGGCACCTGTGCTTCCCAAGAACACGGCGCTATTGGTGACATCATCAAATACAGTCACGTTATGAATGTTATTTAATGGATATATCTTACAAACGCCCAAGTCTACAGTACCGCAAGCTAACAAATACCCCTGCACACTGTTTATCGCTAAGATTTTAATGTAGTTGTCTGTGCTAGACTTTGGATATTCACACTTCTCTGGTGAAGGGAAACATTTGTTTGTTGAGAATTCTGGACCGATTCTATACCGTTTAAGTTCCACTAAGTTTCCATCCAGCTGGAGTAAAATATTCTTTCCGCCAATAAACAAGTTTCCTGAAAGGCAGAACAAATGAGGATTGCACCAATGAGATAGCTAAATGTCCCCCAAAACTGACATCATCATTTCCAAAGATTGGGGCCTCACTTAATAAAAATTACAATAAAGATCTTGGACATTATTCTTTACAATATAAATGAGTTAAAAATTAATACATGCATATGGCAGAAGAGAAATTCCTATTATATTATATATATATACATACACATACAACCCAAGGTATTTCTTTAAGGCCAACTACCTATAAAAATACCACACAGAAAACAATCATGAGGGCCATGATGAAAAGTCTATACGTGGGAAAATGGTATTTTTGCACTTTTTTTGCATGAAAAAGGGGCAATAACTCTGGTGTTACTGGTGTGATTTGACCCAATAACAATCCCATCCGAAATTTTATGGTCATACACAAACTGTGCAAGTTAGGTCAAGATTGAATAAAAAATGTAGTCTTTATCACGATAACGGTCCAAATTGTTGACGGCATACGGATGACGGATGATGGACAACGGACGACGCCGGAGAGGTCCCCTATACCAAAAGCTCACCAAGCACTTCGTGCTCAGGTGAGCTAAAAAGCAGCTAAAAATCGCTATTATATTAGTTAAGTTATGATCATCATAATATTTATTTCCAATATGCAAAATTTTGCTACACAAAACTTCTTAATCATTATCTGATGCACACCCATTACAAACCCATGCCTAAACACCACAGAAAACGCACAACAGACACTAAACACAATAATACTTAAATTTATTCCAAATATCCAAGACTTTGGCAATTGCATATTAGATAGAACTTCCCAATTTAATGGGCACCCGGCCATGTGCACCAACCCATTCTTAGACTTAAGGATAAAGAACAGACCTAGACTCAAGAAAATATATGTGTGCATTTGGCAGTATTTCATGCATATATGGAATTATATGCTTAAGAAAAATGACGAATTTAAGGCTAAGGATAAGATTTCACTTAAGATGTTTCTGAAATACTACCCCAGGGCCCAAATTCAACAACCCATTCTTAGACTTAATAATAAAGAACAGACCTAGACTCAAGAAAAAATATGTGTGCATTAGCAGATATGCTGGGTACCAATTTAGCTTATGTAATGAATAAATCTTTCTAAATAAAGAATGCTGTAATTAGACTGGATGAATACCAAGTATGTTTCAGATTTACAGCGCTTTTAGAACAGTTTCGGGAATATCCTTATTCTTAGTCTTAAGTCTATTTAAAGAAAAGGTTGGTGAATACGGGCCTTGAGACCTGTTCCCAATTCCAAGAGAAAACGTTGATGTCATTTTGACTACCGCTCAATAAGCAGCGTTTTTCCTCTACATAAAGTCGGTACCATTCCCAATCCGATTTTCTAACCATTTTTCCCAATTTGAAGTTAAAAAATTCCCAGATGTAATAAAAAAATCCAAAAAGACCTTGAAAAGATCGACTTTGTTCCTGTATTTTACTTGTGTTTTACCCAAGCGCAAACCTCCGCGCACAGCTCAAATCAGTTACTGTTAAAAGCTAGGGGAAGTAACCGCTGCAAGGTTTGGTGTATCGATTAGTTACTGTTATCAGTTATACATTGCGTGCGAGAATGGGAACCAGCTGAAATGTAACGCGTTTTTGCGAGTGCCATTGATGAGACACGGCAATTCATAACACTAAATACTACCAAAAAAAAACAACATTCAGGGACGCAATCTTTTATGGCAATGCAGAAAGACCATTGACACATACATTGTCAGTGTTGATCCAAGAGCAAACTTGTGTCTCTGGGGCAAGTTGTGCAGATTGATACCCACAAGCACGGCATTTAAAACCATAGTCTGACTTGAATGCAAGTTAAAGAATACATGGAACAAATTGTTTTAGGGTTTATTTTTTGTTACTTGTTTTTACATCCTTTTCGACAGTTTTTAATGGAAGTGGTATTGGTAAATTCCCTATTGGGCTGAAAACACAGCTAATTTTCCCAATTTGACCAGTACCGTTACCATTCCAAAGTGGTGAGAAATAACGCTGTAAAGTCTTACCAGAAGACCTATCGACCGCCACTTTAGTTAGCTCATTGCTGGAGTTAAATGTTGTCAGCTCCAGGCTGGTTGCAGCATGTTTGAAGAAGACGAGAATAATAAAGAGCCTCCACATCACTGTCTCCATGTTGTAGGTGCATGTAGAGGAACTTGTTTCTGAATATTATTTGGTTATCAAAAGCTTCTCACATTGTAAGGTCTTTATGTTTATCTGGAAATATAAACATAAATGTTGTGTAATAAATTTGTCATATTGAATGGATTGGTTTAAGTCAACACAGACTTCAGATTTAAGGTGTGAAATTTTAATTTCACTTTGAATTAACAATTACCTTTAGAGATCAATATTTGGACTCCGAAGAATCAGAACTCCAAATTAAGTAACACTTCTTTTTTGGGCATGTTTGTCTTCCATAATTTCACTTCCTATATTCAAGTTACTGGGATGCGGAATTTCAGAAAATCATATCCATTAAAAGTAACTGGTCAACTAATACCACAGTCAACTCATCCCCTTTTGGTTTAACTTGTACCATATTATCTGGTCATATAGTTAGTACCTTCCAGAGTCAACCCATACTTTTATTGGTCAACTCGTATTGTGCTGGTCAACTTGTACCTTAATATTTCCAACAGACATGCCATGAAAACGTTTCAACTTATATTCACAATATCTGATATTTAGGTCACAGAGCACCATTTGACCTTTTTTGTAGTGGGTGAATGTAAAACTCAAAAAGGAATTTATGGGGTAAAATATATGTTCAGTCTGAAATCTATAGGGGTAAATGTACTAACTGGAAAGTACCGTAACACAGAGTCTGAAGTTCGAAATATGATCCATATAGTGTTTAACTGAAAATACAGCCATGTCCGGTAATCTTGCGCATCCGGTAATCTTGCGCATTACGCAGTTAGGCATTTTCAGAAAATGTTGCATAATATTTACTGACATTAACAGACATTTTGCATTTTAATACAGCCAAAATAGTTTTAAGTTTCAAAAATGTAAATAAAGCTTATTTCTTTCAATTTACAGACTGAATGATTCTGAGTATGCGTGAGTTGTAAACACCTTCACACTAAGAAATAAATCCGATCTGCTGGCTAAAATTCCTCTCACGATTTAGGAAAACAAATATTATCTTTGATAAATAATTGTATTACTTCCTGCTTTAATTTAGGTATTCATCTTTTAGCGCTACAACAGAGATTGTATACAGACGAGACTGGATATTTTTCCTGCCAATCTGTCTATTTTAGTTCCCGGCATGCGCAAAGGCCCCACATTTTTTTACCTACGGAAGCCTGTCAATGACAGTGTCATGAAAATAAAAATACAGATTAAATATTTAAACAAATTGATGCGATTGTTTTTGTCTCAAACAACTACTTTTAATTTGCTTTTTTGCGTAATACTCAAATTACATCATAATAACCATCGTCAAAACCCCCCCTTATATAGGTACTATATGACCAAAAAGGCCTGCAGTAATAATAAAAAACTAGAATACTTTGATTAAATTGGTAATTTTAACAGTATAGATATATAAGTTTGTTTTATGATTTGATTTGGACACCATGCATATACATTTTTCATTTAAAAATGTTATTTTCATAAGTGCGCAACATTACCGGACACGGCAATTGTTTTAAAACGGGGTGAGTTATGTTGGTTTTGATTTGGATTTTGATAGTTCTTTATTGAATATCTGAGATATTTTTGTGTATATAATGTCAGACAGAAATCTGTTTATGTTCGGTAAAACATTCCATTCCTATGTGTTTTCGATCCGATGTTTACCACACAAACGGTGCTTAAGTGCGCAAGATTACCTGACAGCATATTATAGATAATGTAGAAAGACGATGTTAAACAGGCAATGTTTCAACCAAACATCATGAATCATAATTGATGACTTAATCATACTCATACATGTACTCATAGCCAATGTCAAAAATACCCTAGGTGCGGTTCCTTCGCACTGCAACTCACTGGGCAATAAACATGCACCAAAACATACTGCTTGTCCAGCTGAATTGAGAATAATTTGGTAATAAAACAAAACGCATATACTAAATTGCTAAATAACAGATTATATAAGCCACACAAAACAAGAACTTACAGTTTTGATAACATTCTTACTTCCGCGATTATTTATTGTTTAACCTAAAGAGAATCTACCCCAAAGAATAATAAGTGCCACGAGAACTTTTGTGCATTCCAACAGACGAGCTCAACACGTTATGCAAAAAGAAAGTATGTCGCTTAAATATCAAGATAAACATCAATTTTCTTTTGTAAGGGAAATATATGCCAAACGGTTTCTTTATTATATTTCATGTCAGCTATTTGAAGCAGACATTTGCAAAGAATTTTCGTCATAATCCTGAAGTGATATAGTGTACATATATTTCGGTTAGCAAGATTTCGGATAAAGTCAGCTATATTACTTAGGATATAATTAGTGTTACTTTTTATCTCTGGATAATGTAATTGAGCAGGCCACTGATGGAAACTAAAAAAAAACAACACTAAATTATGAATAAGTATCTTGACATATTTCTAGCTAAATATCCTCGACATAAGGTGAATTTCACACAACATAAAATGGATCTGATTATGGAATTGGTGCAAACTTTACATGACATTTGGTCCTGCTACCTTAGATCGTTAACGGAACCAGGTGAAAAATAACCAGTCGGGTTCTTCGGGTCAGGAACTTTTCGGAATGTCTGGAAAGGAATGTGGTCACGAGTTTGGCAAATTACTTTCAAAGTCTTCCATGCGATCACTGCCTGCAGGGGTTTACTTAAACGGATGCCCGCTTGCCCGTGCCAGGTTAAAATTGCAGCGGGCAAGTGATTTTCCAAAGGACATAGCCCGCCGGGCAAGTCATAGAGACATATCCGATATTTTTCCTTTGCGATTATTTATCTTCTTTGTGTTAATATCGATGGCTTACAGCTATACATAAAACTGATTTTGATTGGTCGTTTACGTTGTATCAACCAATCAAACCGCTCGAAACAGGTCAGTGATTTTTTGGGGCTATTTTTACTGCCGAATAAAGGCAGTTTCCCCTTGTCAGTAAACTTCCATTTTTCCTCTAAAATGACCAAATTTCCCCCCCCCCCCCCAACAAAAACACCTTCAAGCTGGGTTGGTATTTCATTAAAAAATTGACAGCTTATATTGCTTATTTACACACAATATTAGTTTGCAAATATACCAAAAATCAGTGTTCGAGTCATCGATAAAACAGTAATGGTACTACCATGAATAACTCGCACACAAATTCAGATGCAAGAAGCATAGCTTAAAAAATGACTGTTACCATGTATAAAATGTTTTACTATTTTCCCTATTTTGAGGTTTGTCGCGCTAAAATTCCCCTAGTTCAAAGGCACAGGTTGTTGTAAAAATTGCAAAAAACATCACTGCAGGTTCTTTTTGGCAATTTCTTCAAAATGGCGGACCATAGCAATTTAAAGTCGTCAAAAGTTTTCAAATTTTTAAGAAAGTATATAATTTCAATTAGCAAAATCTATCAAATAAACAGACATCAAAAAAAAATAATTAAAAAATGAAGGAAAATAATCATGCAAACGAACTTTCCAGACCTCATGGCTTAATGTCGTAGTATGAATGAATGTGTGAAAAGCAGTTTAAAAAACATAAATTATGAAGAAAGTTTGAAGCTTGCAAAGCAGGTCTATGAAGAGAGTCTCACTATTATAAACTGTGACTAATTTGTTCATGATTTTACGTATTATCTAATAGTTAGATGATGAGATATGATCATTAGAAAATAACAGTTGTGAATTCAGATTTGTTTCTGTTGATAGCATTTATTCATAATAAATGTCATTAAGTTTAATACCTGTTTGCTGAAATACATCTAATAACACATTTGTATGCTTTAAGTATCAAAAACATTGACTTAAAGGTGGGGCAACCTTTTTTCACTGGGGGTAAGTAGATGTTCAAAGTAACTTGCCCCCTGGGCAAGTGAAGGCCAAATCCTTAGGTAAACCCCTGTGCCTGTGTTAGCTTGAAATATGTACTTCATGTATGTAGTGCTTGTAAATTGTTCTTAAGACTAGAAAGTCAAGTTCAGTTTGCTTGAACAATATTTTTCTGGCCATTGGCAAGATCATAAATTATTGAAGTAATTTCTCACTTATTAGATGGAACCTCGTAAGACCCACCTAATTTAAATTTAGAAAAAAAATCTCCATGATTCTAAGACTTCAAAACACAATTCAGACCAGCATTTTTGCCAGTAATATATTTTGTCTTTTGCAGTCATTGTATGCTGGTGACAAAAAATGACATCTAAAAAAGTGAGTGAGATGTCTGTGGAAGAACTGGAAAAATATCATCACACCCCCAGCACAGAGCTCTCCATCATGGTGGGGCGGGCTAAAGAAAAGGGGGAGTATGCAACACTAAAAGATTTTCTTCAGGTGCATTTTGATTTTCAACTTATAAGGTCACAATGGCATCTTTTTAGTTATGCCCCCACTTTAGAGGGGGGGGGGGCATATAGATTTGCCCTTGTCCGTCCTTCAGGTTTTGGTGTCGCTCATAACTCAAAAAGTATAACTGCTAGAGTGATGAAACTTTATAAGCCTATTCATCGGCATCGGGGCTTGTGCACCTGGGTATTTTGGTGCAGTTTTTTCCGACATCAGCAGAGTTATGGCCCTTTTTTAGCAAAAAATGATATTTTTGGACTTTTGTTGCGCGTAACTTAAAAGGTATTGCTGCTAGAGTGATGAAACTTTACAGACATATTAATCAGCATGTGAGCTTGTGCACCTGGGTATTTTGGTGCAGTTTTTTCCGATATCAGCGGAGTAATGGCCCTTTTTTAGCAAAAAATGACATTTTTGAACTTGTGTCGCGTGTAACTCAAAAAGTATCATTGCTAGAGTAATGAAACTTTATAAACATATTAATCAGCATGTAGACTTGTGCACCTGGGTATTTTGGTGCATTTTTTTCAGACATCAGTGGAGTAATGGCCCTTTTTTAGCAAAAAATAACATTTGTGGACTTGTGTCGCATGTAACTCAAAAAGTATTACTGCTACAGTGATGAAACTTTATATACATATTAATCAACATGTGAACTTGTGCACATGGGTATTTTGGTGCAGTTTTTTCGTACATCAGCGGAGTAATGGCCCTTTTTTTTATAGCAAAAAATGACATTTTTGGACTTGTGTGTAACTCAAAAAGTATTATTGCTAGAGTGATGGAACTTTATAAACATATTAATCAGTATGTGGACTTGTGCACCTGGGTATTTTGGTGCAGTTTTTTCAGCCATCAGTGGAGTTATGACCCCTTTTTTAGCAAAAAATGACATTTTTGGATTTGTGTTGCGTATAACTCAGAAAGTATAACTGCTAGACTGATGAAACTTTATAAACATAGTCATCAGCATCTGAACTTGTGCACCTGGGTATTTTGGTGCATTTTTTCCGACATCAGCAGAGTTTTGTGACAACCAGCGGAATGTGGGGGCATCCGTGTCCTACGGACACATGTCTAGTTTTAAGTAATTTTTCTGCTTTTTGCATTGTTATTGTGCAATACGTTCAAAATAAATCAATTGTTACCGTCGCTCACAGAAATGTTTACAATCGCAACATCAAGTTTTAATTTTACTTTATTTTAAATCAAATCTTAAAATGATTCAAAGACTTTGAATAAGATTATATTCCATGTTTCCTACACAGTGTTAACATTATTAACTGGGCTGTAAAATGCAAAACATTCAGTGTTTTTTTTCCACCTTTGGAGAAAGGTGGCGGGGCCCTTCAGACGGGAAATTTTACGGCAAAAGGGGATTTTTTTTTAACAAAAGCATTAAAACATTTTTATATTCTACTTTGTTATAAAACATTAATCAATTGTTGTGCTACAAATGATAACTTAGATTATGCACAAACTTGATTTGATGAAAAATTGCTGGGATTGTTTTACAAAAATTCCTCTATCTTGGTCAATTTTGGTCCAATTTTGGTCAAGTATTTTTCAAAATACAGCTTACATTCTGAGGGGAATATAGGGGTCAATATAGGGGAAAAATATATACTTTTTAAGCAGGGGAATGGGGCAGAATTTCGGCCCCAAATTGGCCGTAAAAACCCCACTGACATTAAACTTCAAAATAGTCAAAACCAATTAGTTTATACACATGTTATGTACAATGATTGAATAATTCATTAGATCAACTTGAGCATGATTCATTATCGACACATGTGCAGGGGTGGCAATACATTTGTCTATATTGCCCAACTTGTACTAAAGAAAGTATGGACAAGGAAAATTTACAAATGTAGCTAGAATTAACTTGCACAAAGCAATTACTGTATGCACTAGTGGCAAACAGCATTTGACAAAAAACGGATGTGTATCAGTAACATCAGTGTCATGCATCAGTAACTTCAATGTCATGTATCAATAACTTCAATGTTGTGGATCAGTACCCTTAATGTAATATATCAATAACCTTAATGTCATGTATCAGTAACTTCATTGTCATGTATCAGTAACTTCAATGTCATGTATCAGTAACTTCAATGTTGTGTGTCAGTAACTTCAATGTTGTGTATTAGTAAATTCAATGTCATGTATCAGTAACTTTAATGTCATGTATCAGTAACTTTAATGTATTGTATCATTAACTTCAGTGTTGTGTATCAATAACTTCAATGTAACTTGTTGTGTATCAATAACCTTAATGTCATGTATCAGTAACTTCAATGTCATGTATCAGTAACTTCAATGTTGTGTATCAGTAACTTCAATGCCATTTATCAGTAACTTTAATGTCGTGCACCAGTAACTTCAAGTTCGCGTATCAGTAACTTAAATGTTCTGTATCAAAATGTTCAGTGTTGTGTATCAGTAACTTCAATATTGTGTATCATTAAGTTCAATTTCGTGTATTAATAACTCCAGTGTTGTGTATTAATCACTTCAATGTTATGTGTTAATAACTTCAATTTCGTGTATCATTAACCTCAGTAACTTCAGTGTCATGTATCAATAACTTGAATGTCATGCATCAGTAACTTCCATTTCGTGTATCAGTAACTTCAATGTCCTGTATGAGAAACTTCAATGTTGTGTATGAGTAACTTCAATGTCGTTTATCAGACACTTCTTTGTCTTATGTCAGAAACTTCTATGCTGTGTATCAGTAACTTCTATGTCATGTATCAGAAACTTCAGTGTCTTGCATCAGTAACTTCAATGTCATGTATCATTTACTTCAATGTCATATAACAGAAACGTCTATGTCGTGTATCTGTCACGTTGCAGAAGTTGTCAGAGGAGAATCCTGCCAAGATCCATGACGTGGACTCTGCTGGGATGACTGCTCTACACTGCGCTGTGGCATATTCCTCAGTAGGTTCATGCCTCAGACTGTGTTCCTTAAATGGCAAAAACCATGCATGTGAAACTCTTGTATACATGTAGAAGACACTTCAGTAAAAGGGTTGAGTGTGAAATTATTGTATTTGATATCAAAATATATGACAGAAATAAAAAAACGCATACAGCACTTTCTTTATTTAATTAATTTAGTTAATGTTAACATTTTCAGTGCTTGAAGTACTTTTTACAACAACCACATATTTATCTACACTAGCTTGATACAGACTATAGATTAGTAGTTGAAATGCAGACCAGTACTGCATACATATGAGGCGTGTTGTGGGAAAATCGGGCTTAATGCATGTGCGTAAAGTCCTTGAAACAGAAAATAACATAAAAGTGAAAACTGCCGTCCTGGATAAGCCTGTGCGGACTGCACAGACTAATCCAGGACAGCAGTGTCCACTTTTATGGTATTTTCTGTTTCAAGGAAGTCTGTTCGAAACATAAATCCACTGAAAGTGGAAAGTGCTGTCCGGGATTAGCTGTGAGGACTGCACAGGCTGATCCAGGAAGACACTTCACGCACCTGCATTAAGCCTGGTTTTCCAACGACACACCTCATCTAGATTCTTTCAGGCCAAAAAAAATTAAATTTTGTGTTTTTTGCAACGGTCTCAAAAAAGTTAGGTAGAATCGGGATTGAGTTGTTTTTTTAATACTTTTTTCAAGACTAATTTCGGTCAAAAAACATTGAAAATTATCTAAAATCTGATGAATACAGGTTTCACAGAAGACAATCGTCGCTAAAAACTTTAGGGTCGGGGGGTTTTTGCTAAGTAATGTCGGGTTGCCCAAAACACAGAATTTTTTTTTTGGCCTCGTAGTTGTATACAGATAGGTCACACTAAAGCATCTTGAGATCTTCTTGTGTTTGTTTCTATACTGACTCTAGTATTACACTTGACTGAGCATGAACTATCCTAAAACACATGAATAACGTATAACCTAAGAAAAGAATTGTTGGCATTTCTTATTTTGAAAAAAAAAGATACTGTAAAACACAGCTGCTGGATAATATGTTGTGTGTTGGTTTACATAAAAACAATGTTTTGTTTATACCGGTGTATCAGAAGTTTAAATTGTTCTGTTCACACAAAGGTTTATGTTGTATATTTTATAATGTACCCTATACATTTGTACTAGAGAAAATATTTGTTATTAAAGTCATTTAATGCGTTATATATTCTTGCAGTTGCCTGCCGTAATTCTTCTACTGAATTTTGGTGCACGTGTAAATGCAAAGGATGAACTTGGATTTACTCCGTTGTTCCTAGCAACAGGCAAGTTATTATTCTGATTGCAAGAAGCAAGTAAAGAATGTTGTTGGATAAGTTTTTTGTGGTAATTGTACCATTATTGTACATGCTAAATGGGGCTAAATGTAAATCTTTATAAACAGTACTGAGTAGTGAAACTTTGTTTTCTTCAGTATCAACATTTTTACAGGTATTAACAAAATATTTATAGAAAAAGTGTTTTAAGTCCTTAGATCATAGTACATAAAGAACATACAAAAAGAACGTTGAGTCAAATGAACAATGAACATGTTTTAATGTCAAAGCAATATCGCCACACTGAAAGTAGGATGCATATATATCGTACCAGATGTAGCACTGTCTAAAATTATGTTGTCAACAATAAAATTCGCCAGTTGAAAAAAACTGTTGCCACTTTTTGCGAATTTGCAGGGATTATCCTAGAGGGCGACATGCGTCGCCGTATGGTGTCTGATTTTCGCCCTGTGATCTGATTAAAGCGAAATCAAAATCGCCGAAAATTTTCAATACTAATGCTTATTCCTCTAATCTTATGGCCACTACTGTCATGGTTTATCTGATTGTGGAGATAAGCGCTGCTAAAATTATCAATAATCGATCTGTAGACAGCGTGAGAAAGTTCGTTACACATCACTGACCTGGCATTGGGTTAATGAATCAACCAATCGGCTCAGGTTATTCCAATTGCAGTTCCCGACTTCGCTTACTTGTTTTCAAAGTAAATCTGTTATTAGCAAAGGCTGTCGGGAACCAAGAAAGCGAGTGCACACTGGGCGATATGATCGACCGGTTTACACGAGAATTTACAGTCATTCAGAGTTATAATTACAGTTTTATGTACTGTAAAATAACTTATATTGAGGCAATGAATATTTGCTGTTTTCTTAATTGCGATGTTTGTGCTCAGAAGTGACAATTAATTTAAAATTAAAAAAAACAAAACACTGGTCACTTAGTTTTCAATTCCGCAATTAACACAATCGTAACAAACACCACATCTGAAAAGTAACAGATAATCCATTTCCCATTTTGTAGTAAATGACATCATCCTAACAAAAGCATTGACCAGCACGTGACACCATTACAACAATATTTTATTCTCCTTTGGTTTCTGTTTTCTGATGCCGACTAACGGCAGGAAAATTATGTTGCACGATTTTCACGTGCAGCTTGCTGACAACCAAGTGGTGTACAATACTTGTCTACCTGAGCGACGTATAACATGTAGCGTTATTAAGAGAAATATCAAGGGCGTTAATAATTTACATTGTCACATTTACTATTTATATGATGACATTATTTTTTAGTCCTTATAGAGATAATGTTTTCTAGTTCTTAATTAAGATTTTGCGTGTATATTTATGAAAATAGAACATTGTATAGTATCACCTGTCATAAACATTTACATGAGTGCTTTTCATTACTACTTGACACATTATAATGTATTTTAAAGGAAACCAGTGACTGCCTTATGAAGTGTAAGTATCACTTGTCATAAACATAAACATGAGTGCTTGTTTTTTGAAAATACTGTTTCTAATGCCAATAAAATTTATTAAGCTATGTTGTGTTTATCTTTCATTACTACAGGTTGTAGTCTTTGTAATTAATTAATTATACATAATTCAATTGATTGATTGGCTAAATAGCTGCTTTACGCGCCAGTGTCAGTTATCAATAAACTTCTCCCTGAAATCGGCAAAAGGAGAAGTCACTTATCCCTAAAATTTTGGGCTAGGATGATCCCTGATTTGTCGCATATGGCTATTGACAGAGGAACCCCCTGTCTGCGTATTTCATTGACATGTTATATTCATTGACACCATTCCATCATACGTGTAGCTGTATGACCCAATGTTAAAGTAATTGATTTGTGCATATTGTTAACACTATACCCCCATGTGCACAGCATGTACATTTTTTTTTAGCAGACAAAGTACAATCTTATTTGTACCTGGTAGCTTTAGAACATGAATATAAATGTCATCTACTATCTTGTTGATGCATGCAGGCGCAGTCTACATTTATTTAAATGTCTGCACTAATATTCCTTATTCTGAATTAATAGTTCATTTGATAAGTTCCGTTTGCATTCGTCTTTTTGTAGATGTTGCATGTGTATCACAGGTAATTTGATATGTTGTAAAATAGTTCAGTACAGTATTACCATATTAAACATTTATATTGTGGATGTAGGTAGCTTTTCCCTATGTATTACATATGAGGGGTGTCGTGGGAAACCCTGGTTTAATGCATGTACGTAAAGTGTTGTCCCAGATTAGCCTGTGCAGTATGCTTTTTTTCTGTTTCAAGGAAGTCGTTTCTAAACATAAATCCACGGTAGGTGGAAAGTGTCGCCCAGGATTAGCCCTAATCCGGGACGAAACTTTACGCACATGCATTAAGCCCGGTTTTCACACAACACTCCTCATCTCATATACACTATTTTTATCTCCCCTGTGCACATAGTGCTAAGGGAATTATTTTTGTGGTTAGTGACTGTTTTATTATTAACAAAAACAATTTGCTTTGAACAAAACTACCGAATCACCTCTGTGATTGTTCACAATTCATCATAAAAGCATTATTTGAGGCATGTCGTGGGAAAACCGGGCCTAATGCATGTGCGTAATGTATTTCGCGGATTTGCCTGTGCAGTCCGCACAGGCTAATCCAGGACGGAACCTAACGCTTTTATGGTATTTTCTGTTTCATGAAAGTCTCTTCTCAACATAAATCTACTCTATGGCGGAAAGTGCCTTCCTGGATTAGCCTGTGGGACTGCACAGGCAAATCCGCGAAATACATGTGGGACAACACTTTACGCACATGCATTAAGCCCGGTTTTCCCACGACACATCTCATTTCTAGTTTTTACTATAGGATAGATTGCCCTTAGCACAAAAATGTTAACTTTTCCATGTAAGAAATGTCATGGACATTCATATACCATCTTAAGTACTGCATTTCAGTGTTTAAAAGGTGAGGTTTCGGGTGTCAGTAGCTTTGGAAGTATGACTTGTTATCAGGATGAGAATTGTCCCTCCCTCGTTTAGTTTGTTTCATATATAGACAATACAAGCGAAACAAACCTATTTTGTGATTCGCGGTGTTTGGGTGATCAAGTCAGACATGGATCAACTCGGAGTGGACTGATATACTGTGGAATCACTTGAATTCACGGGGTAGAAATTAGTGCAAATGTGATCTCGGACATATGCTGGCGGTCTAAAATTCGTGCAAAACCGATTTTGAAAAAAGTCAATGTTTTTCAAAAAATATGTATCGATTGATCGATGTATTGCTCAGCTTGGAAGAACGCCAGAGGAGTGTCCTAGTATTATAGGTTGTTTATTGCAATAAACTTGTGATTAAAAATAGGAATAGCCTTTAAATTGATAACAGTGGTCAACTTGTGGATAATAGGGGGCGCATCATTATACTAGACCATAGATAATTTATATCATGTCATTCGAAAGTGACAATTTTTAGGGAGAACGAAGTGCTCGGTGTGCTATTGGTATAAATGACCTCTCCTTCAGCATCCATCGTCCGTATGCCGTCAACAATTTGGACCGTTATCGCGATAAAGACTACATTTTTTATTTAACCTTGACCTAACTTGCACAGTTTGTGTAGGACCATAAAATCTCGATTAATATTGATAATGGGCCAAATTTGACCAGAAACCTTAGAGTTATGGCCCCTTGTTTTGGGGAAAAAATGCAAAAATTGCCTTGTTCTACGTATGAGAGTAAATCAGCTAGACAAATTATTTAAAAGTAAAGCAGCCAGACAAATTATTTAAGCCGTTTCCGGCTAGCTCAGTTGGAAGAGCGCTGGACTGTCAATCTGGGGATCATGAGTTCGAGCCCCAGCCCTGCCACATAACTTATGTGGGGATTGGTAATGAAATTATTTCTACGGCCATTGTCCCCCTACCTCTGATTCAAGTAGGGCAGTTGTCAGTTACTGGCATAGGTATGTACACCTAGTACTGGTAAACCGCTTAGATCGGCTAAGCTTGCCCAAGAAAAGTGTGAGTAGGTTAACCTACAGCCGTGATATGACTGAAATAATGTTAAAAACGGCAAAAAATCCAAACCAACAAAACAAACAAACAAACAAATTATTTAAGGACATTTTGGCG
Source organism: Congeria kusceri (assembly GCA_027627225.1). Lineage (NCBI taxonomy): Eukaryota > Metazoa > Mollusca > Bivalvia > Myida > Dreissenidae > Congeria > Congeria kusceri. The sequence continues at coordinate 23,740,745 of CM051035.1, forward strand.
TACAATCCCACAAGCCTTTCACAGCAGTAAGGCTTTTATCTTTTCTGGTACTCATGGCCCTCTTGTTTGTTAATTGAATGCTGACTTAATTAGAGGCTTCACAATGGATGCTAATTCTTAACTCTTTCAATTTATGTCAGCTTGTGAAAACAAACTGTAAACTTATGCACATTACCTGTTTTATACCAAATAAAAATTTTGATAGCAATCAGTGCGTTATTTCTTCAAACAGATCATCCTTACACGTGTATAAATGTTATAATTTAAACGAGGATTTAAAAAAAACAAACACACTCATATCAAGATATTCACATAATTATACCTGTATATGTTAATGAACGACTACCTACGTACATATGAATGAACATGTTATTTTCAGGGGTGTTTTTAAATAATAAAATATGTAAATATTTGCGATGGTCATAAATTCGCGCAATGGCAGAAGCGCAAAGTGTGCAAAAATTAGACGGCCAGGAAAATTAGTGATTCCACTGTACTTCACAAAATATAACTATAAAATAACTTGGCATCACTCAGTATGATACTGGTTGATAGAAATTGTTTGAATCAAAATTTGCTTGAATTGTGACCTCAGGTGAAATATTTGTCTTGCGGTACTATACTTGGAAATATTGGAGAAATACTTCCTTTCATAAAAGCTGTACAGAAAACTATATTTTTAACATTTACAAATAGGCTTTATGAATTGTTGTTGTGTGTGACACTGGACAATACATGAGGCATGTCGTGGAAAAACTGGGGTTAATGCATGTGCGTAAAGTGCCGACCTGGATTAGCCTGTGTAGTCCTCACAGGCTAATCCTGGACGACATTTTCCGCTTTTATGGTATTTTCTGTTTCAAGGAAGTCTCTTCTAAACATAAATCCACTGTAGGTGAAAAGTGCTGTCCAAGATTAGCCTGTGCGGACTGCACAGGCTAATCCGGGACGCCACTTTACGAACATGCTTTAAGCCTGGTTTTCCCATGACACGCCTCAGATTAATTTTATAAATTCATGTGTATTACACACAGTATTCTGTCTGAATTAATCTCACCATTTTACTACTTGCAGGGCGTTATGCAAATCTAGAAATTGCTGGACACCTCATCACTGAGGGTAAAGCGGACATCAACACCAGAACCAAGGCAGGTGGAACAGCACTTCACGGTGCAGTTTTAATGGGAAAGAAAGGTACTGTTGTTATATTTGTTCAATGTTTAGCATGCAGTTAGGCCAAAAAAATTAATTCTCAGTTTCTGGCAACCTGATCCTACCTAGCGAAAAACCCTCCAACCCTAAATTTTTTAGCGACAATTGTTTTCTGTGAAATCTGTATTTGTCAGATTTTATTTAATTTTCAATGTTTTTTTTTTAACCAAAATGTGTCTTTAAAAAAAAGTTTAAAAAAAATCAATCCAGACCCTACCTAACTTTTTTGAAACTGTTGCCCAAAACACACTATTTTTTTGCCTTATTCTTCTTTATAAATTACATTTTAATTGACTGTACAACGAGATTTGGTTGATAATGTGTTGAGCCACTCAGAAAGGTAGGACCTTATTGTTAGAAGGAGATGTCTTGTAAAAACATTTGTATACTGCAAACTCAGTTTTTGTTTTTAGCTATTGGTATAGGGGACCTCTCCGGCGTCCGTATGCCGTAAAAAATTTGGACCGTTATCGCGATAAAGACTACATTTTTTATTCAATCTTGACCAAACTTGTTTTATTTGACCTAAGTTGGCATGGTTATAAATGCCATAGTTACCATCAATTAGACCAGCAGACCTGAGCTTGTATTCATTAATTTCATAAGGAAAATTAAGTTACAACCGTGTGAAAGTTAAGATAAGTGTTTAAATGTTACCATAGTTTGCTCAAATGTTCAGAATATAACAAAATAACAAAGATTAGTTTACTCCTCACTGAAACCTTGTGATTTCATAAGGAAAATTAAGTTACAACCGTGTGAAAGTTAAGATAAGTGTTTAAATGTTACCATAGTTTGCTCAAATGTTCAGAATATAACAAAATAACAAAGATTAGTTTACTCCTCACTGAAACCTTGTGAGTTCATAAGGAAAATTAAGTTACAACCGTGTGAAAGTTAAGATAAGTGTTTAAATGTTACCATCGTTTGCTCAAATGTTCAGAATATAACAAAATAACAAAGATTAGTTTACTCCTCACTGAAACCTTGTGATTTCATAAGGAAAATTAAGTTACAACCGTGTGAAAGTTAAGATAAGTGTTTAAATGTTACCATAGTTTGCTCAAATGTTCAGAATATAACAAAATAACAAAGATTAGTTTAATCCTCACTGAAACCTTGCGATTTCATAAGGAAAATTAAGTTACAACCGTGTGAAGTTAAGATAAGTGTTTAAATGTTACCATCGTTTGCTCAAATGTTCAGAATATAACAAAATAACAAAGATTAGTTTACTCCTCACTGAAACCTTGTGATTTCATAAGGAAAATTAAGTTACAACCGTGTGAAATTTAAGATAAGTTTTTAAATGTTACCATAGTTTGCTAAAATGTTCAGAATATAACAAAATAACAAAGATCAGTTTACTTCTCACTGAAACCTTGTAGTACAAATTAACCTTTACATGAAAGGGCCAAAATCTTAAGGAATTTTATATGTATGAATTTAAGAAATTAACTTAAGGTTTTACTAAGTGCATTAGGAATGTGTCTTCTAATGAGCATATGCAATGCTTTATGTTGACAATAAATTGATACATTCTAACTTGACACCTAGGCCCTTATTCACAAAGCTCCTTAGGGAAAACTTAAGTAAATTTCTTAAATTCATAAAATTCCTTATTTAAATCTCTGGCTATTTAATGTATAGGTCATTTTACATTTAAAATTTTTAAGTAGTAAATATTGCTTAACTGTTTCATATTTTACACAGTTATAAACAGAAATCATTGGATTGCATATAAAAATTCACATGAAATTTTAACTGAAGTACAACTTAAGTTAAGATTGCCCTTAGCAGCTTTATGAAAACTGGCCCATTTTTCTTTCTATAAAGAACTAAATTTACTGCTGTTAAAAGGCAATAAACAATCCAAAAAATAGTCATTAACTGTAAAATGTAGCTTGCATTAAAATTGCAAAATTTGTCAGTTCAAGTTAGAATCGTTTAGATAATTTTTGCATTATCATTTTAATCAGAACTCCAAACGGTGTTATTTATTGGCTGAAACAATTTTAAATAGAATCAAAAAGCTGCCAGCGTAGAAAGACTGTTGGCGAGAAAAAAACTAAAAGCGTGTCAATTATGGGTGCATTTTTAGCTCAACTGAGCACCACATGCTCATGGTGAGCTTATGTGAATGCCTTTTGTCCGTCATCCATAGTGCATTGTTCGTCGTCAACATTTACCTTGTTAACACACTATAGATCACATTTATTGGCCAATCTTCTTGAAACTTGCACAGAATGATTGCCAATGATATCTCAGCCCTGTTCGAAACTGGGTCATGTGGGGTCATAAACTAGGTCAAATTAAAGAAAAAGCTTGTTAACACTCTAGAAGTCATGTTTGAAAGAAGAAATGTTTGAGTACAAATAAAAAAACACTGCCGTAAAATACACAATGCTGGTTTACAGTTTTGTCACTGCGGTGAGATTTTATCCATGAAATTAATTCGGCAGTCTAAAAAATCAATATCAAAAGACACTCATTACACCTTGAACGGGAAGCGCGATCGTCTGCGTTGGTGTATTTTTCTCGATCGAAACATAACATTTAATTGCTGTAAATCCCATAAAAATCTGAGAAAATCTCATAGATTTTTAAAAAAGCACATAGAGTTTTTGAAAAGCCCATAGATTTTTGTGGAGATGATTGATGATCTCATATGTAAAAATCCTTTCTAAGTCACTGTATATTGAAAACTTTGTAAAGCTTGTTAACACCCTAGAGGCCACATTTTTGGCCCAGTCAACATGAAACTTGCTAAGAACATTTGTCCCAATGATATCTTGGCCGAGTTCGAAACTGGGGTATGTGGGGTCAAATACTAGGTCACTAGGGGAAAATGAAGAAAAAGCTTGTTAATACTCTAGAAGTCACATTTTTTGCCCAGTCTTCTTGAAACTTGAGAAAAACATTTGTTGTTATGATATCTCGGCCGAAGTCGAAAATCGTTACCCTCCGTTGAAAAACATGGCTGTCAGGGGACAGGGCAGTTTTCCTGATATGGCTTTATTGAAAACTTTACAAAGCGTGTTAACACATTTTGTGCCCAATCAACATAAAACTTGCTCAGAGAAGTTGTCCCAATGATATATCGGCTGAGTTCGAACTGGGTCATGTGGGGTCAAAAACTAGCTCACTAGGTCCAATTGAAGAAAAAGCTTGTTAACACTCTTGAAATGTTAACACTTGAAAACACACTTTTTGCCCAATATTCTTAAAACTTGCTCAGATAATTAGTTAATGATATCGCGAATGAGTTTGAAACTAGGTCACATCGGGTCAAAAACTAGGTCACCAGGCAAAATTGGAGAAAAATCTTGGGAACACTCTAGAGGCCACATTTATAGCCCAATAATCATGAAACTTTTGTTTTTACCATTGTAAACCTTTATTTTCATCGTCAATAGGTGCGTTAAGGTCGAGGGCATCCTCCTAAGCACCTTACAATAGATTGTAATTTGCAAATGAAAATAATTTAAAGTATACATTAATACCATGTACAATTCATAAGCAAAACAGACAAATTTGAAATACAGTTGCAAGTATTAACACATCGCCTATAAACATTCTTTTTCAATGTGGATATACTCCAATAAAAACCAACAACAACTTTTGCAAAAAAAAGAACCAATAAACATAGATATGCAGGTGTATATACACAGTAAACATTCCTTCAAGTTGTTAAATTTTTGCTATTACTATTTGTAAAGATTGGCAGAAACATTCTCCATTTGTCAACATTATGTTGATTCTTTAATTTTTGTAAAATGTTATATTGGATTCTAAAATATTGTTTTGCAACAGAGACAGTTGGTATTTTAAGTTTCATTGTGCAACTATAGATGACTATTATCCACAGTGTACGTTGTATTTACAGAATGTGTAGAGCTATTGTTGGTAATGCTTATCCGCAGTGTACCAAGTATTTACAGAATGTGTGGAGCTATTGTTGGTAATGCTTATCCGCAGTGTACCAAGTATTTACAGAATGTGTAGAGCTATTGTTGGTAATGCTTATCCGCAGTGTAACATGTACTTACAGAATGTGTGGAGCTATTGTTGATAATGTTTATCCATAGTGTACAATGTACTGACAGAATGTGTGGAGCTATTGTTAATCATGCTATCCACAGTGTAACATGTACTTACAGAATGTGTGGAGCTATCGTTAATCATGCTATCCACAGTGTACCATGTATTACAGAATGTGTGGAGCTATCGTTAATCATGCTATCCACAATGTACCATGTATTACAGAATGTGTGGAGCTATTGTTAATCATGCTGTCCACAGTGTACCATGTACTTACAGAATGTGTGGAGCTATTGTTAATCATGCTATCCACAGTGTACCATGTACTTACAGAATGTGTGGAGCTACTGTTGAAGCATGGTGCTGATCCTAGGCTTGAGGATGAAAGTGGAACCACCCCATTTGATCTCACGAAGGACAAGAAACTTCTTGCCATTCTACATGAATATATTGCTGAGTCTGATAAAAAGCGGGAAGAATCTGGTATTAATGTTTAATCTGAATTCATAATATGCCTTTGATTTTTTTGTTCAAAATACAGTTCTGCGATATTAGAAAATGATGGGATACTTCAAATAAGGCAGCCAGTCCCATCAGTATTCCTTATTGTTTAACCATAAAAAGATGCAATTCTATGAAATTGCCATAGTACAAAAGATGCATTACTACAAACACATTTTCAAGTCCTGTCATAATATTTGTTTTGCAATGTTAACAAGATACTACGAATCATATTGTCAGAGACGTTTTACACCTTCTCAATGAAGATTTCACACCTGCCCAGTCTTCCTGTTTTAGTTATTTTCATTACTATTTACTCCATTTCATTACTGTTTACTCCATTTCATTACTATTTACTCCATTTCATTACTATTTACTCCATTTCATTACTATTTACTCCATTTCATTACTATTTACTCTATTTCATTACTATTTACTCCATTTCATTACTATTTACTCCATTTCATTACTATTTACTCCATTTCATTACTATTTACTCCATTTCATTACTATTTACTCCATTTCATTACTGTTTACTCCATTTCATTACTGTTTACTCCATTTCATTACTATTTACTCCATTTCATTACTATTTACTCCATTTCATTACTATTTACTCCATTTCATTACTATTTACTCCATTTCATTACTGTTTACTCCATTCTGAACACATACTTTACTATACATTCAAGGAGCCAAGTGTACAAACTGTGGTAAGACCAGTGATCAGATGAAGCGTTGTTCTCAGTGTCACACAGCCCTCTACTGTAACAAGGACTGCCAGACCAAACATTGGACTGCTGGTCACAAACACGACTGCTTAGGTATGGCTTGAACATCTTTTATTATGATCCTTAAAAAAAATCTTCGGGGGAGCACATAGTCGCGGCGTTGTCCGTTTGTCATTCCATAGTTGGTCACACTTGCTTGTCGGAGCTGTAACGTGGTCATGGATGGATTTTTAAATGATTGGCACAACAATTTTGCCTCATTGAGATATTATTTACAATTTAACTTGCAAGTGAGCAACAAACATCCCTCAGCTACATTTTCTTCTGGCAATTTTCCCTGATTCATCCCATTAAGTTTTACTTTACAAATTGTCTAGCAGTGTCAGAGCGACATCAGGGATTATCCATTGGTTCAAACGATATTCTCGTTTTTTCCATTGTATGGCTCAATTTTTGGTTACTGGGTATTAGCTCCTCAATGTGATCTTGAACACGGAGAGTTAACACTGTACAGTTGCTGTTCTAAGACATCTCCGATATAAAATGAATCCTGACTTTCTTTATGCCCAGATTCATTGTCATCAAAATCTCATTGGTTGATCAAGTGTGTGTGTTACATTGCAACCTGTGTTATATTAATAGAAACCATATTATGTATGTAATTCAAGATAGATTTATTCAAATATGTGTTTAAATATATTGCCATCATCTGTTTTCAGGTTACCTCTATATGTTGTGTCGTTCAGATTAGTTTAAGATTCTTCATCCTGACATCTGTACTTATAACATAAGTAATAAAAAGAAGTTAGACTTAAGACTAAGGCCTAAATTCTTGTCTCATGTCCACAAATAGACACATTCCATACACTTATTGTGGTATGCCTTTGTTCAACTCAAATACAGTTAAATGTTGTTGCAAACATAGATTTATCAATGTGTGTGTATCACATGTTAATTATGATCTCACAAATGCTTTCATAAAGCAGACACAGCTTGTCCTTATACTAAATTAAATTTGTCATCAATCAAACCTGATGCAAGTTTCACAGTTCATAAGTACCTGTACATTGGTGTTTTATTTTTTTCAGGGGTGACCTTGGCTTAAATTTTACTTAGCCAAATTTACTTTATAACTTTAGAATCACATTTGCTTTTTGTATTTCAAAAGGTTTTAAGAAGAAAAAGTGGATATATCTTAAGCCAAATGTTGAAACTTGTAGTCATTGTAAGGAAAGATCTAGAGCATCATTGCAGGGTGCTGCACCCTGCTCCTTTTTAGTTCCACCCTGCTGCCCCTCTGGGCTGGTCAACACGGAAATATTGAATATCTTTAGAAATTCAGTATATTATGCAAATTTTCAATGACAAATGAATATACTATGCTTGAAAACCTTATTTAAAAGAATTAGACTTTTGAAAACCCTGGATTTAGTAAAGTATTAGAAAATGTCGACAAACTGGTCCAGCTTTCCACCCTGCTCCTTTTTAACAGCACAAAGTACCTTTTTGCGATCCTAGATCTTTCCCTACCATTTGCTAATTTGGCGAATGGCAGAGTAAGCCCTGCTCTTTTGTCTGTACTCAGGCTTTGTCATTGCTAAGTCGACTATCAAAAATGGCAAGATGGAGGATACTCAGACAAGCTTCTATCATGTCCTTGGCTCCACAAGGAAAAACGTGAAAATGTATTGCCGAAAACCGAAAGAGGCTGTGGAAAAAATGGATGTCCTTAAAAACCAGCGGTTCATTGTGAAAGTGCAAGTCCCGATAGGTATTTATGTTGTTTGTATTTAATATTTTGGGAGTGTTTTGTTTTGTGTAATTTTAAACTTTTGTTTTTCATGTTTATTTCTTCTTTTTTTTTTAACTGAACATTAGTGAAAGTGCTTTTATTTATAGGGATATACACATGAAAGTTACTGGGGTACATAATAATAAATTTTTTCATTACAGGCGTCAGTGGGGGTGATATGATGGTGTATAATGTGGACCGTTCTTGCCAGGGGTTTATTCACAATACTGAGAAAGGTCGGCTACAAGTGTAAAATAAACAAGTGTAAAAGCAGCAAAAAAGCTTCACTTTTAGCTCACCTGAGCACAGCATGCTCATGGTGAGCTTTTGTGATCGCCTTTTGTCCGTCGTGAATTGTGCGTTGTTCGTCGTCAGCATTTACCTTGTGAACACACTCTAGAGGCCACATTTGTAGCCCAATCATCATGAAACTTGCTCAGAACATTTGTCGCAATGATATCTTAAACGAGTTCGAAACTGGATCATGTGGGGTCAAAACTAGGTCACTAGGTCGAATTGAAGAAAAGGCTTGTGAACACTCTGGGGGCCACATTTTTTGCCCAATCAACACGAAACTTGCTCAGAACATTTGTCATGTGGATTAAAAAAACTAGGCCACCAGACCAATTATCAGGTGAGCGACCTAGGGACTCATGGCCCTCCTTTTAATGCAAATCTTCCTCACTTTGTTACACTGAGTGTATTTTTTTATTGCAAATCATCCCCACTTTGATTGGGCAAAAAATGTGGCCCCCAGAGTGTTCACAAGCCTTTTCTTCAATTCGACCTAGTGACCTAGTTTTGTTACACTGAGAGTACTTGTAATGCAAATCTTCCTAACTTTGTTACACTGAGAGTATGTGTAATGCAAATCATCCTCACTTTGTTACACTGAAAGTACTTGTAATGCAAATCATCCTCACTTTGTTACACTGAGAGTACTTGTAATGCAAATCTTCCTCACTTTGTTACACTGAGAGTACTTGTCATGCAAATCTTCCTCACTTTGTTACACTGAGAGTACTTGTAATGCAAATCATCCTCACTTTGTTACACTGAGAGTACTTGTAATGCAAATCATCCTCACTTTGTTACACTGAGAGTACTTGTGATGCAAATCTTCCTCACTTTGTTACACTGAGAGTACATGTAATGCAAATCATCCTCACTTTGTTACAATGAGAGTACTTGTAATGCAAATCTTCCTCACTTTGTTACACTGAGAGTACTTGTAATGCAAATCTTCCTCACTTTGTTACTATACATGTAAGTGTATATTTAATGCATATCGTCCACTTTTCGTTACACTAAGGTTATTTTACTTTCACATGTTTCAGATTATGGCAAGCTGTTGACCAGAATCAACAAGGAGGGTTACATGGGAATCAAGGCGTACTTTTGGGCAGAAATATGTGAAGGAAACACTGGTGACTTCAAAGTCTTCCATAGCAAGACAGCCCCATGTCAGGAATGGTGAAATGCGAGCTTGATTTGAACTTGTGTTCACCTACCCATTCTTAGACTTGGCGTAAGAATTGAGAGTATTCGTGAAACTGTTCTGTTATAAGAACCCTGTTCATTTTAATCTTCCTTGGTATTCAGCAACTCTAATTTCAGAATTCTTTATTTAGTATGATTTGTGAATGACATAAGCAGCATTGGTACCCAGACTATTTGTTAACTCACATGTATTTTTTGCTTGATTCTAAGTCTGTTATTCATTGTTAAGTCTAAGAATGGGTTGGTCAACACAGGTTCTAGTCTGCATCAGGATGGTGAAATCTGCGCAATATAACACTACCTAGATATGTGAAATCTGCGCAATATAACACTACCTAGATATGTGAAATCTGCGCAATATAACACTACCTAGATATGTGAAATTGGCGCAATATAACACTACCTAGATATGTGAAATTGGCGCAATATAACACAACCTAGATATGTGACATCGGCGCAATATATCACTACCTAGATATGTGAAATCTGCGCAATATAACACTACCTAGATATGTGAAATTGGCGCAATATAACACTACCTAGATATGTGAAATTGGCGCAGTATAACACTACCTATTTATGTGAATTCGGCGCAATATAACACAACCTAGATATGTGAAAACGGCGCAATATAACACTACCTAGATATGTGAAATCGGCGCAATATAACACTACCTAGATATGTGAAATTGGCGCAATATAACACTACCAAGATATGTGAAATTGGCGCAATATAACACTACCTAGATATGTGAAATCGGTGCAATATAACACAACCTAGATATGTGAAATCGGCGCAATATATCACTACCTAGATATGTGAAATCTGCGCAATATAACACTACCTAGATATGTGAAATTGGCGCAATATAACACTACCTAGATATGTGAAATCGGCGCAAATGTAACACTACCTAGATATGTGAAATCGGCTCAATATAACAATACCTAGATATGTGAAATCAGCTCAATATTTCACTACCTAGATATGTGAAATCGGTGCAATATAACACTACCTAGATATGTGAAATCGGCGCAATATAACACTACCTAGATATGTGAATTCGGCGCAATATAACACTACCTAGATATGTGAAATTGGGGCAATATAACACTACCTAGATATGTGAAATCGGCGCAATATTTCACTACCTAGATATGTGAAATCTGCGCAATATAACACTATCTAGATATGTGAAATCGGCGCAATGTAACAACCTAGATATGTCGAATCGGCGCTATATAACACTACTTAGATATGTGAAATCGGGGCAATATAACACTACCTAGATATGTGAAATCGGCGCAATATTTCACTACCTAGATATGTGAAATCGGCGCAATATAACAACCTAGATATGTCGAATCGGCGCTATATAACACTACCTAGATATGTGAAATCGGCGCAATATAACACTACCCAAAACATCCGGATTTGTGTAGATAATTACATGCAAATGATCTCATGTTATGCATTGGACTATTGGAGAGAAATTAGAACGATAAGAGGAATATTCCGACAGCTGAAATGCATTTCTATACCGATTTCTGTACCTATATTTTGAAGTCGGTGGTTGCTCGTATTGTTCTACATGTTACATGCTATTGATATGTGTATATGTATGGGAAACTGTAATGTTATTACCTACATGGTAAATCTATGTTTGAAATGTAGGGTTCTCACGCACCTCCTGGCTAATGGCAATCAGTTCAATGTTCCTATTTTGAGGTATTGGTTAATAAAGAAACATCATTCCAGATTATGTAAAGTCTATCCATAAAAACAGCATTGCTATACAAATCTCTTAACCAAGTTGATGGTGACAGATTTAGTGTCTGTTTTACAATGATTGGTATTTATCTTACCACTATGCTGATATCGGCCTGATACAAAGGTGTCTGATATATTTTTTTTATATTAAGTCACTAGCGTTTATATCAGTCAATGTTTGGAGGTACGTCATATTATTCGGAATCAACTATAAAGTCAACAGTTTAAGTAAAAATGAATCAGATTCAACAAAACAAACAATTTGATACCAAGAACGTATATTGTGTATTATTTTTATTCGTCATAAATCACAAAAACGTTATTTTTTAAATATTCACATAAACCCGCACTTTGGTAGTGATATGACGTCATCTATGGAACACAATAAATCATCCATACAAATTTATTTCAATACATTCATAATAAATGCACTAAAAGTCACTACACAGCATCAGTTTATGTTGAACCAAAAATATTATTACGCAAAAATTGAACACGCTATAGTCAAATACTGTCAATATTGACACAATCTTGGAAATGTCTATTTCAATACACAACTCCAAAATGGCATCTCCAAACAATTCGGCATTGTGTGTTCTCCGATGAAATTGATTGTTGCAATCCATTTCAGTTCGCATTTTCAGTATTTTATGAATGAGCATGCGTGTAATCTATGTATTCGTAGTGTAAACAGTTCACTTATCATTACGAAATGTTAATAATAAGGTATTATTCAGTCAACTTTTAGAAATCCATAACTACATGTACGTGAACGTGTAAAAGTCGGCTCAGCAAAATCAGCGCCGCCCTTAGTTTTTAAATATATAAAAATCAGCTCGTTTGTTGATATTTTACGAAAAATGTGGTATGATAAATTGAAAAACAGGCTACTGCCTGGTCTTGTGTAATATATCAGGTTCTGCACGAATAAAATAACGGCTCGGCAAGCCTCGCCGTTATATTATTCTAAGCCTCACCTGATATATTACACGAGACCAGGCAGTAACCAGTTATTCTCTATATAACACACAGTATATGTAAATGTTTGAAATAGTAGTTGTAGTGTGGAAAATGACCAACCAGAAGGATGTTGCATACAGCTCCCTTTGCTGTCCCTCAGGTCTAGTCAATAGAGGAATGCTGAATATCTTTAAAAATTTGTTTTTTTGCCAAAATAGAATGAAAAATAGAATGAAAAATTAAATTACAATATTTGTAATACTTTGTTTAAAGTCTAAAAGGATAACAATCCTGGAATTACCCAGTATCCAATGACCATCAGGCCCAGTGTTTACAAAGGATTAACTACAGGATCAAGATCAGTCTTAGCTGATCTTGATCTTCAAGCTCAAATGAGCCGTATCTCAAAATATTTAATTTTGAAAAAAACTTCTTCCAGACAAAAATAACATGATATTTTTTGGTTTTGAAAAGAATCTCCATATCAGACAGTAAATCTACGCTGAGAAGATTTTATAGATATGTAAAATATATATTTAATCAATATTTTAAATTTGATCCAGATTTTTCGTGAACACCATTTTTGAGCCTGATCCTGAAATTTCAGGATCAGGCTCAACTTAAACCTGAAAATCAGGCTCAACTTGTTTTGTGAACACGGGCCAGATGTCCAACACATACCAGTATTCATACATTCCCTATCCTCTTCTTAAACAGGGCCAATATTCACTTTACATTCATAAAATTCCTTAAGTCTGTGGCAGTTTCATGTAAAAGTCCTTTTACATCAGAATGTTTCAAACTTATTGCTGAGATAGTTCATATTTTACCCTTTTGTAATCAGAAATCATTGGATTTCACATAGCAAATTTAGTTATTGTCCCTTTTTCATGCCAAAAAAGTGTAAAAGTGCCCTTTTCCAACGTATAGACTTTATTTTCCATCCAATCTTAACCAAACTTTCAAAGTTTGTGTATTACCATCAGATCTCAGCAGACGTCAAAAATGGGCCAGATCGTGTTTTAAACACCAGAATTATTGCCCTTTGTTTATTAAAAAAATATACAAAAATGGACATTATTCAGGATAGAGAGAGACATTTGTCATCCAATCTTCACCAATCTTGCACAGTTTGTCTATTACCATGAGATTACAGTTTAAGTCAAATATAAGCAAGATCGGACCAGAAACACCAGAGTTATTGCCCTTTTGTTTGTGAAAAAAATAAGCAAAAATGGACATTATACAGAATAGAGACTTCATTTTTCATCCAATCTTTACCAATCTTGCACAGTTTGTCTGTGACCATAAGATTAAAGGTGAAGTCGAATATAAGCAAGATTGGACCAGAAACACCAGAGTTATTGCTCTTTGTTTGTGAAAAAAATATGCAAAAATGGACATTATTCAGAATAGAGACTTCATTTTTCATCCAATCTTCACCAATCGTGTACAGTTTGTCTATGAATGTAAGTCTACAGGTGAAGTAGAATATAGGCATGATCGGGCCAGAAACGCCAGAGTTATTGCTCCTTGTGTTTGGAAAAGAACATCAACAAGTTATCAATGATAGGCTTGCACACACAATTTTTGATTCAATGTTGACCAAACTTACACAGTTTGCGCATGACCATAAAAATTGATTGATAAAATTTGATTTCCAACTTTGATGTCTTCAGAGCCTGCATAAACATCATTTATCATCATTGGAAACAAAATTATCAAAGAAAAACCAAAACTTTACCTTATAGCACAGCCATCGCAATTATCGCATTGCAACTAGTTTTCCAAAACTGTTTGCGAAAAAGACATCAAAATCTACTGTTTGTGCTTTTTCCAGAATTGTCAATGATTTGAGAACCATAAGCAACAAAACGCACATCCACTACCGAACTCATACTTTAGCTAGCCCATTGCACTTACCGATGTTTTAAATCAAATTGATCCTACCATCACGGTGTATTGTTCAGATACCTTAATTTTCAAACCTGTCACAACAGTATGGTCTTCATCTGTACCAGTTCTCAGGTGAGCACTTTGGGCCATCATGGCCTTCTTGTTATATGTTTACTGCAATTTAAAAAAAAGAAAGAAGTGCCTTCAGTTATATGATACTTGTGTGATATCTATTTATGTTATAAGTAAATAAGCCAGTGGGAAATTGACTAGTCATTTCAAGTATTCTATGCCATTGTATTGAGTTAAAGACGATTTCGGTATTTTTTTCTGTGCATCCTTTCGCGCATCAGTGGAGTTGATTTAAATCTTCATAATGGGAAGTGTTTTGACAGATAATAATATTTATTAAATAATTGTGTACACTGTAATTACCAACTAGAATGAAATCAATTCATAATAATTGCCATAACGATAGTAGGAGTGACTCAATTTTATTTGCAAAAGTTTGATAATACATTGAAAACGAAAGTAGGAACATGCTGACTGAACATTGGACACGCATATAGCTGTGCACATGCTTGCGATTATTGTGAAAGTGTTTTGGCTATAATAATGTTTTGTACATAGTAATAATCAACTGCTGTTACTAAAATTATTATATATAATATATATGAGGCGTGTTGTTGTGGGAAAACCGGTCTTAATGCATGTGCGTAAAGTGTCATCCCGGATCAGCCTGTGCAGTCCGCACAGGCAAATCCAGGACGGCACTTTCTGCCTACAGTGGATTTATTTTTAGAAGAGACTTCCTTGAAACAGAAAATACCATAAAAGCGGAAAGTGCCGTCCTGGATTAGCATTTGCGGACTGCACAGGCTAATCCGGGACGACACTACGCACATGCATTAAGACCGGTTTTCTCACGACGCGCCTCATATCTATTTACTTTTATACGTGTATTGTTATAAATTATGACTCTCATTCCATCCTGTTTTTTACAGAAAAATGTCTCAATACGAACATGTAAACAACATATTTTTTTCTCAAAAACAAGCAAGGTGAGCCCCATTTTTACTGAAAATTCAGGAATTATAACGGAACATATTTTTTTCTGTAATCAAAACCAAACTTTTATATGATTGCACTATGTAGTAGGGTTCGTTAAAAAAGGATGAAAAAGCATTTTTTGGCAAATATAATATTATTTTATCACTATGTAACGGATTGCTTTCTTACAATTACCCATTTGAATCAATAGGATGTTGTTGTTTTTTACCAATCAATGGTCAATACTTTTTTTTTGCTAAAACAAAAACAGCATCAAAATGTCCTAAAATGCATTCACGGGTAGGTCATTTACATGCATTTTCAAAAAAATCTAATGCGGTGACCCCCATTTTTTATGGTTTCATTGTAATAGGCATTGAACGATCTGCAAAATATGTAAAAATGAAAAAATTTCATGGAATGGAAAAAAACTAGAAATAGTCTTTTAAGTTTTTGAAAATGTGCTTTTGTAAAGCAACATGCTGAATTTATATTCGTTATCACTACTTTAAACAGGTTCATGTTTATTATATCTATGAGGAGTGTCGTGGGAAACCCGGTCTTAATGTATGTGTGTAATGTGTCATCCCGGATTGGCCTGTGCAGTCCGCACAGGCTAATCCAGGACGGCACTTTCCGCCTACTGTGGATTTATGTTTGGTAGAGACTTCCTTGAAACAGAAAATACCATAAAAGCGGAAAGTGTCGTCCTGGATTAGCGTGTGCAAACTGCATAGGCTAATCGGGGACAACACTTTACGCACATGCATTAAGCCGGGGTTTTGCACGACACGCCTCATATTATTTGTCTGTTGTTTTATTTTGGTGATGTGCCATATTTATTGAGCCATATTATGGCAAACTGTATGATGTGTTCTTTTGATTTCTGCTGGGAAAATTTGCAGTGCAAATAATATGATTTTTGTGTGTATGTTAACAGTTTCATATGATTACATTAACCATTTAATTGTTTAAACTATGCATTTGTTTATGATTTTTTTTTTAAACTTATATATTTGTATAATGGCATCTTTTCCACACAAAAAATACTGTTTTGTTTGTGCTTCTACTACTTTTGGGGTGTGTTACTGTACCCGATTTGTTTCTGGTGTTACTGTACCCAATTTGTTTCTGGTTTTGTAAAAATAATGACAAATACCAATATATTTAAACTTAAAAATATGGACTTAATACATGTATAAGCAGTATAAAAAAGATTTATGTTTGTATAAATATTTTTCTCAATCCCCACATTGGGTTGAATATAATCCAAATGTCACACGGTAGCCTCATACAATCTGTCCAAGCAGAGTCACGTGATGATAATGGATATGTCCCATGATCACTCCCACGATGTTCCGACAATCAAAACTATTAAGCCATATGCTTACATAGCTTAATGTTTCCAACTCAGGATATAACTGTCTAAAATTTTATAAAAAGAACGACTTGTTTGTGCTTCAACTAATTTTTTATGACATGTGCCATGCAATAATTTATCTTTTGAAGTTATAAAATCCAGCTGTTGGTCAGTATTTTATGAACTGTTTAAAATCCATTTTATGTTTAATTTGAAAGTTTTCATTAAAAAAAAATCATGTTTGCTGTTATGTTTATGAAATATACTAACTGTGAACTATAGTAATATTGCATCTCAGGGAGAGATGAGCTTGTTGTTTATTTCCGATGTTATATTTTTGTATTCTCATACATGCACTGCCATTTATGATGCTTTATTAAAAAGATGGGGATTAACATTGGATGATACATTTTTGTTTGTTGTTTTTATGTGAAAGTACAACTATGTAACATGCTATTTGCCTTGGGCGCAATCTAGCTCCATGACCGTAAGCATTCTTAAAAGTGATGATGGTGATGATGAATTGGGGAAAATGATGATGATGATGGTTATGGTGATGATAAATTTATGATGATGATAATGATGAATGTATGATGATGATTCAAGATTTAGCTTCCTTCTGCGCCTAACTTTGTATGATGGGAGGACATATTACAAGTTGTTTTTGTTTTAGCCGTAAGTACATATATTTGACACTGAAAATCGATTCTCTTACCTTAAAAAGAGTTCACATTGGTCAAAAATAAGTACTAAAGTTCTGACTATGGTTGATAACTTATGTAGCAATGAGGCGTGATTACTTAGAGTGGATATGCTAAGCTAGGATCTCGGCCTGTATTCATTAACTTCTTACTAAGAACTTGAGTTAATTTCTTAAAATCATTTAATTCTGTGATTATAGGCGGATTTAGAGTGGTCGGAAGCGGTGTAAGCCCCCTTTAAAACTGTCCAAATTTTTTATAAACCTTACAATAACTGATACATGTGTATTTTGTTACAATAACATATTCTTTAATCAATTTATTGCAAATAGATTTTCCGGTTTGTGGTATTTTCGTTAAATTGTTCCGTTTTGAAGATATTACATCGTTCCGATACATGTATCCTAACATGTAAGGACAGCAGCAGTTGGTTGGCAGTTATTTAATATTTCCACCCCCTCTAAAAATCCCACCTCCTCTAACTCAAAATCCTGGAGCCGCGCCTGAAGTTGGTTCCCTATAGGTGTTATTTGCCATTGTTTCTTCCCAATTGCATTGTTTTGAAAACATTAAATAGATGATTCTCTTTTGTCAGTATTTCGAATATAAACTATTGATAATCGTATACAAAATCGCATCAGACATTTTTACTTCAATACATCTTTTATGCAAATATAAGTTTTATAATGTTTCACTTTAAACGAGAGTATTAAACATTATTATACCTCACTTGATTATTTCTCTATATAATGCATATAAACTGCAGCGCGCAACAATTTGATTTAGTATACCTCACTTGATTATTTTTCTACATAATGCATATAAACTGCAGCGGGCAACAATTGATATGTCGCCCGGTACGCAAATGATACGGGATTGTTCGGTATAATAAAATAAATATTGACTTCCTTGAGGGTGACAGTGCGTCTCGTCAACTCTCGACAAACACTGTCGACCTCGGCTTAAGCCTCGGTCGACAGTGTTGCCTCAGGTTTACAAGACGCACTGTCACCCTCAAGGAAGTCAATATATATAGAATGTCAGTCAGTGTAATACTAGGTTGCCTGTTAACAATATTGTTTTATTTAAACGAACCATTAATAAACAAACAGCAAAAAAAACAACAAACAAGAAAAACCGTTATATAATTACATACATTTATTTATCAGTGTATGGATGTATGTATACGACAATATAGTGATGTGTGCATTAACAATTCAGTGCGACCATTCTATGAACTCATGTGCACTTATAAATACAAAAACATGTAATACAAACATTGGATCAATATACAAAGACGCGGACTGTGATGCCATGCTGATTTGCCATAATCATCAAAGCATTGCCCATATAAATATAGTAGTCACAATGCTGAACAGCAGTGAGTACACGCAAAACACAAAATGAAAGCACTTAGTATTTTAACGCATCGCCTATATACACTCATTATACATAAACAATAGCACAAAATCTGTGAAAGACGTTTCGCTGTATCTGAACTAACATGACAGTGTTTTTTAACCGCACCAGTCTTGTAGAAGATCAAGGGTTGGGTAATTTCCGGCACCCGGGAGGTCGGGAAAAGTCAGTTCCGGAACAAGCGACTCGACCAAATCCTGCTCAACACCGGAAGTATCAGTCAGTGGTGTTTGGATGTGTTCCATTGCAGTCGGTAACACTCCTGCATTCTGGGTAAAGAAGTTGAACACGTCGTTTCCAAAGCCTCTGTCGTCTGCAGCTAATCGACTTCGAATGGCTTCGTTGCATGACGTTGCACTGCATGATGGCTGAACGTAACACTCGGATTTCATGATTACACCAGGAAACTGTACACCGGTGACGTCAGCGGATACGTCACTGTATGGGTTTCCCAACATTGGTCGAAAATACGCTTGGACTGCGCTGTAATCTGCCTGGAACCCGAAATACGGGGCGTCCGGAGTACTTCCATGCTGTAATACGTCGTTTCCCGCATGTGAAATTGGCGAAAACTGGGGCTGTAACTCAGGCGTCCATAAATCAGACGGCTGGTGGCGCTGTCGTTTTGGCGTGTGGTGGATTTGGTGTTGGTATCGATGGCCGTTCTCGTCAATCCTGGTATTGAGTTGTTGGTTGTACGTGGATTCGTTGCTATGGTGTTTGGGTCGACGCTGATACGGCTGTATGTTCTCCTTCATGGCCTTGCGTCCTTGTTGCCGCATGGGTCCCGAATATGCATGTGGTGTGTGAGAGGAACTGAAAATGCAAGGAAATTATCATGTATAGCAGACTGTTAAAGGGTTGGTTCCTATTTGATTAAAGGTTCTGTGTTCTGATTTCTATTGTACTGGGCCGGTATTCATAAAGCTCCTAAGGGAAATCTTAACTTGAAGTTGTACTTAAGTGAAAATTTCAGATCACATTTTTTATGTGAAATCCAATCATATACGTATTTAAAAGGGTAAAATACTAAACATCCAATCAGCATTTACTAGTTTAAAACATTTGAATAAAAAAGACTTATTTATAAAACAGTTAGCGACTTAAGGAATTTGATTAATTTAAGAAATTAATTTAGTTTTCCCCAAGGAGCTTTGTGAATACGGACCTGGGTCTTTGCTTTCGGGGGTTTGTTTGTTTTTCTGATTATCTGTTTGTTTGTTTTTCTGATTATCTGTTTGTTTGCCACTTTATGAAACAAAAATGCAGGAAATTTTCTGGGGAAGTTGGAAATAGGCCAGTGAACAAATTAGTTGATTAGGTGGTGATCCGGATCACCGAGTGGTTCCAGGAATTTCAAAATCTTTATAGTATTGGAAAATTGCCCCTGCAGAGGTCTGCGATTACCGAGTTGTTGTTTTTTATAGTTATTATAATTATATTTGCGTTTTATTTCAACGCATTTGACTAGAAACGCCGTGTATATGTACATTTTAAACAATATTTTTTTCAATTACGATTTTTTTAACAAGTGTATTTACTCTACGCGTATAAAATTATTACTCAAACTTACAACGATAATGTGTCTCCTCGGCACATGTGTGACTCCAGTGGACTAAGCACGTGACACGCTGACGTCAGAACGGGCAGTACGGGCGTCCCAAAGATGTGGGGATTCCCCTTGTCCCCAGCCTCGGCCTGGAATATCTGCTTCCTCATCCAGGCCACGTGGTCGGCCTGTTGCTGGCGCTTGAACTTGGACCGTCTGTTCTGGAACCAAATCTGGAATAAACCGTTTAGGTGACATGTCTATAATTAGTTTTACTAACGCGTATGGAACGGTTCTTGCATGAGGCCAACATTTTTTGTTTTGTTTTACGGGAACTTTTTTTTTTTATTGAGTCAGGGGGAATAATACAAATAAAAAATGGCTAAAAAGAAGCTCTTTAAAGATATGCTAATTTAAAAGGGAATTCATTATTGTTAAACTCTTTAAATAAGTATCTGAATAGATACCATTATTACTTCATACTTTTCCAAACATTTATATGTTCTTGTTACTAGTACATGTGCTGTGAATAATAAACCAAGTCGGCGGGGATATTATAACTAAAATTCACAATGCATGGTTACTTTTATTTTTATTTATTTTTTTTTTTTTTTTTTAAATTAGCAAAGGGATTCCCGTAAAACAAAAGATAACAAAAAGTTGGCCTGACCTAGAAGACGAATGTCGTTAACAGAGTACGTTATGTCGTAGTTAACTAGTTTCCGCTGACAATGTTTCTAACGAAATATCCCAAGGTGTCTATTCATAGACGTTTTTTTTTAAGCATTGATTTAAGTGTAATACAAATGGTTCGAAGGTTGGGACACGTGTGCCTCTTTCTTCGCCTACTGTACAAAGTAAATGAACCCGTTGCCATGGAAACTCACCCCGATTCTGTCAAAGGTCACATCAAGGTCACTCGCTAGTTTCTCCTGGACCTCGGACGACGGATAGTGGTCCTTCTGAAACAGCTGTTCTAGCGCCTCCACCTGGGGGTAATACACGTAGAGTGTAGCAACTGCGTACGTGCAATACAGGAAGATGTAGAAAATGCGTACAGGTAATATACGTATATGTAGAAATACACGTAGATGTAGTTTACCTAGTATAACACTGATACCAAATTATGGTGTTGTTTATGTTTATGCTGTTGCTTCTTAAACTAACACAGTATGTCTGTAACACGTCTTCGCCGGAACTGCAATTATATGTATATGTAACTAACAATGTTTGAACTCATGGGTGTATACTTATTGTTCAAATAAAGTCTTCTTCTATATATAAACTGTTAAGAATTTAATACTTTGAACGTAAAAAATGAAGTTTTCGGGAGACAAACACTTTGTATATACCTGTTCCTTGGTATACTTGATTCTCCCCCTTTTATGCCCAGGATTCTCTGCTACGTCTGTCATGGCGATGTGATTCTAAGTAATAAAATGTGAATAGTTAAAAATTCACACTCTGGGTTTACATTATTATTACATTTATTTGTTCACGTCAAATTTATATATGTTATTTCATTTTATTTATTTATTTTATTTTGCCAAGAATTAAGTAAAGATTTAATTTTATATGTAAAGAAGACGTCGGAAACGCAAACCATATTTCGAAATATGAACTCGTTTTTATTTGCAGATTTTAATTATCTGCCATTTTACAAGAAAACATGTTATAAGTATGTACATTTTAATATTCATTTGCTTTTTGTTCAGCGAAAGTCTACCAAGATTACAGGGATATGACTGATTACTTCTGCGTAACTAGATTTAATCATTGCAACAGAGTTACAAGACAAAACGGCTAAACATTGAGTAACATGAGTTTAAAGAACTATCTCGATAAACAAGAGATAACAATTGCAGACGAAGAGTGTAACAGTGTACTTGTGACTAGAGTTTAACAGCGCACAACATTTTAATTGTGCACAACAACATTTTAGCAATGTCCAACTAGAGTTTAACAGTGTCCAACCAGTTCAACTAGAGTTTAATAGTGCACAACTAGAGTTTAACAGTGTTCAACTAGAGTTTAACACGGCACAACAGTTTATGTGTGCACAGCTACATTTTAACAGTTTACAACTAGGGTTTAACTGTATTCAACTAGAGTTAAGCATTGTACAACTAGAGTTTAGCATGGTAATAAGTAAACATTACAGTACTGGAATTATTCGAACGTTGCAAAACCTTAGTTTAAAACAAAATAAAATTTATAGTTCAAGATTGCAAGTTTCGAAGACCGGTATCCTGATATGTCTGCGCTGTAAACTGTTGTGTTATTTGTTTTGCTCTTTATTTTACTGGAAAAAAAATAGATTGAAATAAACACACTACCTAAAGTTTTCAATTTTAAATATAGAATGAAACTATGTAATCTCCTTAAAGTTTGATGTGCAGTGATACAGGTGAAATTGCTAAAAATAGAATCTTTCATATATATATATATATATATATATATATATATATATATATATATATATATATATATATATATATATATATATATATATATATATATATATATATATATATATATATATATATATATATATATATATATATATATATATATATATATATATAATAATAATAATTTATTTTAAAAAAATGCTTACCGTTTTCCTTGAGTTATTATTATCCAAATACAATATCACCGATCTTTTACTCTAACCAACGATGTTGTTTCAACAATAAGCTAAACGCATATGAGAAGCAAGGTTGGCCCCTTTTTTCCGCCTCCATTAGAACCTGCACCGAAATTGTCACCTTTAGAAATTATCATTAATTAAGAAAACATCAAAATATTTGATTGTTTGTCGAGGCCGACCGATTATCACCGCGTAAAAACGTAAATAACAAAGGGATTAGCGGCTTCTTTGATGCTGTTTTCAGACAATAATCTTTAAGTGGGATTAATGAGGTGTTGTTTTTGCACATAACTTATAACAATACATGCTTTAATGACGCTGATAGCGGTACTGTTGAAATTATTCTGATGCTTTATGAAAATTGTTTCCAACACGAAAATGTTATTAAAGGCATTTTTTCGACGTTTAACCATATATGAAATAAGGTTAATAAAACGAGGTATAATATATTCAATAAATTATGCATTACAAATGACAAAAACGTATTTATCCTACATAACATTTCATTGAGGAAAATCTGTTACTGAATTGCTGATGATATAGTTTTGCGCTTTAGAAGAAGCATTTTCTTGTCAACCGATGCTTAAAAAATACTTTTGTAATAACTGTTTGGTTAGGCTACTTTAATTATTTTAGTTTTGTAATTTAAGCATTAATTCTGCAGCCATATGCTTTAATATTTGTATGCGTGTAGGCCTACTACGTGATAATCATTGAGTCAGAAGCAATCGGTTTGAAATAGCTGCTCATTACTACTTCTTTCTTATTTTCCCGCATTCTTGTTTTTTTTCTCTCTTGTCGCCATCACGATCATCATCATCACCATTATAGTAATAGTTTAATAATAATAATAATATACTACTACTATTACTACTACTACTACTACTACTACTACTAATAATAATAATATTAATATTAATCATCATCACCATCATTATCACCATCTTCTTGTTCTTCTTCTTCGTCTTCTTTTTTTATTACTTTTTCTTCAGTATCGTTGTACCACTAATGACGCACACGGAACACTCGCCAAAGTTCCAACAACCCAAATTCTTGCGATGCAACTGAATCTCCGCATTTTCCTATGACCATCTTGAAAAATGATTAACCTTCGAATTGAGTGCAAGAAAACAGGCATCTTAAAATGGAAACAAATACAGACTCACTGCGCCGCTCGAGCGTTAAAGCAACGCAGGATCATGTAATGGACTATTAGGCACTTAATACCGCGAGAATAACGAGCTCTCACAGCACGTGGCGAATGACGGGCCACTGCACGAGCCTCAAGGGTATAATATTATGACACTGTTCTCGCTCGACCCTGGGCCCGCGGTTGTAAAACGTATTGGGATTGTCATGATTTTCAAAATGAAGATGAACTTTAGGCGGACATTTTAGGAAATCGATTTCACAATGATGGTCACATTTGGATTAACATTGTACTCTCCTATTTAAATCCTACCATATTTTTTAGTGTTTTAGCCAGTGTGTAACAATAACTTTTCCTGATTCCAACGTCCAGCAG
This sequence comes from Congeria kusceri, assembly GCA_027627225.1. NCBI lineage: Eukaryota > Metazoa > Mollusca > Bivalvia > Myida > Dreissenidae > Congeria > Congeria kusceri. The sequence goes on from CM051035.1 coordinate 23,765,403, forward strand.
TTCAAGTAAAGGGATGGAGATCAGCTGTGACTGAACGCTATCCTACACTTACCGGAAAATCTTTATGACCATTGGGCCTGGTGTTCGAACACGTTCCCCTTTCATTCAGCCCTGCATGCATAAGCTTTGTCCACAGGAATCTCCGAAATTGTACACAAGTACATTTAGTATTTGTTTATATTCACATCACAATGCAATACTTATCAAAGTGTTTGAAGAAACTTGTACAAATGAATAAGTTTCTGTATTTTGTTTGGCAGTCCAGAAGGAGTCATTTGGAAAGAATTGACCCTACCTGCTGAAGCATTTGACTTAAACAGTGCACGGCTAAAATATATATTCGCGTAGTATATTATATCTTTAAAAATTCTGATTTTCTTTCGTGTGTGACGAGCTGGGGAATAATATGCCAGTTACAGCTTGCAATATGCAAATGACCATAGTCTGTTACGCAAGAAAAACAACAATGACGTGTCATACGTCAGACCATATATTTTCCTGTATTGTTATAAAAGTATCGAACGTCCCAGTAATTTCAATTTCCTCGTTAAACTTTATGACATCCGACGGATTAACCTGGAATCGTGTGGCTATTTTGATACCGGTATTGGGATTGCACCGGAAACACCTCCCTGAGCAGCAACACCAACATTAATTTTATTTTGGGGAAACTGCTAAAATCGCTTTGCGAAAGTTTGAAATAAAAGGCGCCCTCAGCAGATAAGCAGACGAACCCACTCTGTTAGCAGACGGTACCTTGTGAAATCAGCGGGCAATGCAGACTGTAATGATAGGAAGCTTCGACTGGAGCTATAGTGTAGCCAGAACGGCACCATTGTGCCTACGTTTTTCGCCCCGTTGACTTCTATAATGGTTTGAAGTCGACTGTTTAAAATTCTATAAACAATATTTCTATTACATAATCAATGAAAAAGCATTGAAACAATGCTTCCAATCCATAATTTGAAGAAAAAAAAAAGTACGAACATCGTTCACTTGGACATCTTTTTGTATTTATATTGTTATTTAACCCATTATTCACTGCGGTTTAGTCTTTAAAGAACGTTATTGGGCTTACTTAAAGCCTAACAGACGAAAATGGTGCGTATGTTGTTTTTTTTGGTACTTTATTTAAGACCAAGCAATTTATTTTATTAGAACTACGTTGTATTTACATGACCGATGTAATTATTAATAGTACAAGGACTTTCTATAGCCGTTCAAAAACAAAGAAATCAATGTTTCAATTTTAGAATCTGCACACAGCTGTTAAAAAATGGGAAATTATTTTTTATTTAGACATTTATGTTCTGTGTCCTAGCATTAGGGCAACACTGCCGTTCCAATTAGGGTTAGAAATATATTAGTTACATTCATTTTAACATTGAGTCAAACCTTGTTTAAGTCGAACTATCACGATAATGTCTACACTTCGTGATATGAGGCTATGAGTGAATAATTTCTGTGAAAACAACACACCAACATCATTAAATGGAGTATTTAGGTAAGATGCTGATAATTAGCATTTTCACACACGTTAATAACATAACATTTGCTTAAAGCCGAATCGCTATAGACTGCACCCACTGAATGGTATGCTGATGATCGTAACAAAGCATACATGCAATAGTTTGAAGAATCTGAAATATACCAGATTAAAAAATATATAATTTATTTACTCAACTGTTTTCTTAAAACACATTAAATACATTTCCTTTATAACATTTGAAATATTGCTATCACTTGTTGAACTACAGCTGGAAGAGTTAGGTATAAAATGCACTCAATTAGATCACCACTTTGTGAATATTTGCAATATATATTTTTTCACTTGTAGAGCTACAGCTCAGTTCCGTTTCAAAACTTAGTGCCGTGGGGTGGGTGTCTTAGAATCACCAGTCAAGCATGTGCTGTTTAGGATACGCCATAGAAACGCCGAGCTTGGGAAACCTGTCTTGAGTACTGTTAACACCTACTGTTCAGGAGAGATCCGCGAACAAGAGCATATGTTTTCCACTGTTGTTTTATGGGGAAATAATTAGCTTGTTATTATTAATATATCACGAGGAATAAAGTAGTGCTAGATTTCGGTGATTTGTTGACTATAATAGTATTCGTTCTTGGTGATTAAGATACAAAAAAACGGAATTAAAAAGCTTCGCGTGGGAATTGGGGATTCTGAAAAGCTCTCGGAAATGGAGAGCATTAGAAGCGGGATTTTTGTGGTTAATTATTTTTACAAGTTGTTCTTTACTCAATGAATGATTTCAGTGAGAAATCTCTTGAGAGGGTGTGAAAATCACGCGGTGTGAGTGACAGATATGTTTTTTTTTTTTCAGAAAATATTTTTCTCACCAAAAAGTTAATTCACAACGAATGTGCTCTTTGTAGTTCTGTATAAAGGAAAATGTAACAGTTGGTTGTACTATTAAAAAACAAAATACAGAAATAACACGGAAGTGCTGGATTTTAAAATATATTCAAAGATGGTGTTTTAAAATTCGCAGTTGTTGTGTTTGTTTTTCATTCTCTTGCAAATAAAAAAAGGAATAACAATGGATGCCAAAACAAAAGGGAAAAAGACGGAATACGTTCATTTCCCAGTAAGATAACGTCATCAGCGTATACGTTAAAGGTTCAATTACGTCAGCGTAAAGTTTTATTCCAACATGGCTACATTTAGCGGAGGTCGTGCACTGGTGATACTAACGTTGGCCATAGAGTGCTGTTGCCAGTTTGTGAGCAGTGACGTCACAGATGACAAGGTAGGATGGTTATCATGTCAAACCTGGCAATCAGAATAGCCGCATACTAATAGAAATACAATAACTGTCTCTTTCGATTACAAATGGCACAGCTGTCGACCCAAATAACAAGAACTCGGGTTATTAAACTGCTGTTAATTATGCGCCGTTCGATTATTCAATAACACGTTCTGACTTATTTCATATTGAAAACATAAATTAACAAACAAGACTCTTAACGAATATTGCTTTTTTTCAGCATTAGAGCTAAGTCGGGGTACAAATGCTTTATTGGTTTCTAAATTGAGGGTATTGTTAAAAAAAAAAAAACCGTAAAATTTCATATTAAATAGTACACTCATACAATTTATTTTCAGCTTTATATAATGTGCAAATACAATAAAAAAATGTTCACCACGTTATTTTCTAATTTGCTATTTGCAGTATTCGCACAACATGTTTTATCATTAGAATAAACTATTTTTAAACTTTCATTTCTTTGCTGTAATTTGAATTTCCATTTAATTAATTAATAGTACATGTGTAATAATGTACATGTATAAGAAAATAATATTAAATAACATAAATATACTACCAGAGTATCTTTACTGAGAGCAAAACAAAATGATAGTTACTGAGGTTCTCAATGGAACCCAGTAATATTTGATTCAAATTATAGTTACTGAGGTTCGCAATGGAATCCAATAATATTTGATTCAAATGATAGTTACTGAGGTTCGCAATCAAACCCAATAAAATAAATTTGATTCAAATGATAGTTACTGAGGTTCGCAATGGAACCCAATACTATTTGATTCAAATGATAGTTACAGAGGTTCGCAATGGAACCCACTAATATTAGATTCAAATGATAGTTACTGAGGTTCGCAATGGAACCCAATAATATCTGATTCAAGTGATAGTTACTGAAGTTCGCAATGAAACCCAGTAATACTTTGATTCGAGAAATAGTTACTGAGGTTCGTAATGGCACCCAATAATATTTGACTTAAATAATAGTTACTGATGTTCGCATTGGAACCAAATAATATTTGATCCACACGGTTCTTATTTAATGAATACCTACGGCAAGTAAATATACAAAATAACAAGAGATGTTTGTAAAACACGTATGCCCCCCGACTTTTAGCCAAGTCGTCAATATGTGCAATTGTTTAGAGATTTTTTTCATATTGTATGTGCACATCAACACATGGGGAGGAAATTAAAGTTGATGCTTTCGAAAGTAAATATCAGGCTGGAAGAAAGATAGAGTATAATCATGGATTTATTTTTACAGTCTGTTATATAAGGATACCTGTTTTCTGTTGGATTTAAACATCAAATAGGCCAAAACATCTCTAGATATCCTGCGGAAACAAAATGGACTACGGAGAAAACAGTTTTCATGTTACAAACCCCTGTGACCTTGAACTTTGACCTGTTGACTTCAAAATGGATAGGCGTCTTCCTTTCCTTTCGAGTAACCAGCATACTAACTTGGATGATCGTAGGTCAAAGCGTATTCTAAATATCATGCGGAAACGAAATGGTCTATAGAGGAAACAGTTTTCATGTTACAAGCCTCTGTCACCTTGACCTGTGACCTGTTGACCTCAAAATTGATAGGCGTCTTCCTTTCCTCCCAAGTAACCAGCATACCAACGTAAATGATCGTAAGTCAAAGCGTTCTCTAGATATCGTGCGAAAACGAATTTCATGTTACAAGTCCCTGTGACCTTGACCTTTGACCTGTTGACCTCACAATCAATAAGCGTCTTCCTTTCCTCCCAAGTAACCAGCATACCAACTTAAATGATCGTAGGTTAAAGCGTTCTCTAGATATCGTGCGGAAACGAAATCGTGCGGACCGACCGACCATCCGACCGACCGACCGACGGACAGGTGCAAAGCAATATACCATCACTTCTTCGAAGGGGGGCATAATTATGAACCGACATCGCTTAAGTACTAAGTGTGCAATATAAGTACTTCCATCTGATTTATTTCTGGCAGTGTTTTGCATCGTTTAAAATATAGGACGTCCGTACAACCCCATTGCTAAGAATATGCACCTGATGTTTTGTATGCTACTGTTCAGAAATCATGGTCGAAAAATAGATTGAGTCAAGCGGTAATTTAACACATCTTTCCTGAATCGTTGACAGAATATGAATAATTTTTATCACATGCTATACCTTGTTTTCCATGTAATACAACCATTACGACTATTTTTATCTTACACATGTGTAAGATAACATTTTGAGCGTTTTCATTGGCTACGTATTTTTTGGCTGACCAATCACATGACGTTATTTTGGTGAAATGACGGCGTCAACATGAACTGACGTCAATGCAGTAAACAACTTTTAGGATTTATCGAAATGCTTTGGTAAACTTAGAAGCATTTTTTTTCCTTTAAAAGCATGTAATAAAAAAGATCTGACACCCGTTGTCATTTCATACCATATTTTATTGAACTCGTTCAGGAAATCTTTTAGTAAGCTCGCCAAAGGCTCGCTTACTAACAAAATTCCTGAACTCTTAATAAAATATGGTATAATATGACAACTCATGTCAGATCCTATATATAAATGCAGGCTTATATTGGTTTGGTTCTGATCGTTCAAGGTCACGCCGGACTGTAAAAGCTAATCGAGTTACCGGGTCGAGTAAATATTGACATTGACCAATGCGATGCTGGGTTTAACAAAGGTCAATACCTAGGTGAAATGACATTGGAACTCATTATTTTGCCGAGAACAGTGTAAAATACGTAAATATATAATATTGTTTTTGCGAAATATTTGACTGTCTATTCGGGGCTATTCGGAGCTTTTTATATTAAGGATGAATACATGCACATGTTATAAATACGTATAGGACGTCGGTCGTATCTCTTTTGCACGATGGTTTGGAATAAACAGACACAGTTAATAAATGTTTAATTACTGTATTATTATTATTAAAATGTTATTTTTTATATGAAAAGGGCAATAACTCCATGAAAAACATCAGACCGGAACGACCTGACGATATGCGCATGTCCTCTTGGTAGGAATGCTGCACAACAATTTTAACTAAAATCTAATTAGTAGTTCCTGAGATATCGCGAGTTTGTCCGGGTGAAAAATGTCCTATTTCTAATCAAAGGGCAATGACTCATTCACCTGCCAATATGCGCATTTCAACCCTATAGGGATGCTGTATATACATGTTCATTTAATTCTGGTTCCTGAGAGTTCGCGTGGAAACGAAGTACCGGAAGGACGGACGGACATGGAGGATGACGGATAAAATTGTCGGGGAAATGCGTTTGACACCCAGACAAACTAAATGGCTGTTGTGTATCTGTCTGTTTTTAATTGCTAAATTTTGTCTTTGTTGCTGTTGCTGGAAGCCGTTCTAATTCAATGAATCAGGGAGGAAAGACGGCGACCGTAAGCAAACGGATTTGTATGATCTCCTATATCATTCCATCAAAACAACCACATGCGATGTATGATTTATGAGGTTTGTCGAGTGCTTAAGGGGATTACTACAGTTACACGAGCGCGTGTCTATTAATAACTACTTACGAGCAGCACGTGTTTGCAAAGTGATACTTTTGAGGTTTCAATTAGCAATTACATTTCCGAAAATACTCAAGAGCGTATGAGTATACAGTTTGTAACCAATATTAGAATTTTAATTACAGATGTTTTTCTCCAGTTGATATACATTTTACAGTTTATTGAATAATTATTAATACAGTGGCCAATATGCTCGTAGGTATACAAATGATGGTATAAAACCATGCATAAAAAACAAAGTCAAATGTCAACCATAATATCGATTCTAAAGGTCAATTGTTACTTTTATCAACACAAATATCGAAATTATTCAGCAAATAGATAATAAGCGAGAGGTTGTATACTGTATAGTCCACATGATACAATAGTCATAATATGGTATGCAATAAAAAAGCTTTCAAACATCATGATACAGTGTACATTCAAGAATAAAATGGTATTCAACTTCGGGAACATTGCGTAAGTGACATTTTCTTTTTCATAAGGTATAGCTGTTGGTTTATGTCATCTATCAGTTGCAGATACTCTTAATCTAGAGATGGCCATTTTATACTTGGTAATATTTACATCATTTAAATAGGATTGAAATTAAAATTCTGCTATCAATATGTATGCTTAAGCTTACTTTATTAGCGCAATTCAGAGTTCCATCTTTGTATATACATATCTGTAACTCTGATCTTAAAAATACTAAAAAAAGACGTCAACATCTCCTACACCTTTTGTACACCTTGGTTTAACCCCACATCATTTAAACCACAGATTCCTAATAAATCTGTAACCATGTATACCCAATAATTTCTATTGGGATAAATATCTAAGTATCTGCACATGCTATCATAAACAATTTTAACATATTTAAGAGTGCACGTTTACTGTCTTCAGCCAATACCTTAGCACATTTAGAGCATGTCTAACCGATACAGATGTTCTACCCGATTCACCATATATAAAGTTATTCTGTGTTTGTTTTCGGACTCCTAGTAATTCGTAACAGAAAATTCAATGTATTCATTCTATTTGGACACTGTTTTGAAGCCCCCATATCTCTGAACCATAGCTTTATTTTTGATTAGTCAGCAAAATTCCTCAATATCAGTCAAATACATCGAAAATAAATGAGGTGACAATGATTCTTCCTGCCGTACTCCTAACAGACATGTAAAGCTATCACTAACCTCGTTATATTTTACTCTTGGCTTTACAATTCTATACATTGATATATAATAGCAAATATACAAACATTCAATGGTCTCGTGTCATCCGATTTAAAGCAGCAATCCCAAGTCGACAGAAGAGCGGCTTTAGCACAGATGTTGGACCAATTTACTGTCGAGACAAGATACCGTTTTGCTGCTAAGTGTATCGAGCAGCGTTAATAACAGAAATTCACATGATTTTATGTTGACAGCTCCATCGAACAAACTTCAACCAAAGTCTCTTTGAGTTAACATTTAAAGAACAAAGTTTCTGCGAAATATTTTCATGTTTACGAGTATGACCTTAGTCAGTTTCGAGACAAGAAAAAACTTCGTCATTGCTGCGCACCAGAAATACATTTCCTGTTGACAGCAACATTGAGAAACGGCAGTCAATGTGCGTTTTGAGGCACCAAATGCGGGAGCAAAGGTCAAACTTGGTAGCCATTTGTCTCGTCTTGATATTAGTTTTAATCGCGTAACAAGCATGCGAACACGTCTCCATTTTTTATTCTTTTAATTCAGTGATTTCACTTTGACGAATTTAATTGATTGAACTCGTTTGAAACATAAATTAACATTCTTCTAATGTTTTTAATCACTGCAAATGTTGCAGCAAAACCAGAAACGCGTAACTTGCTAACAGTTTTCAGGCGTTGTGTTTAATAAGCCAGATTGATTATGGACCATTAAAGTAATTTACACGCTGCAACCGATGGATTTATTATGTGAAAACACGTGCATGTTATAACCTGCGTCCATTATGTAGTCCATTCATTCACTTTTATTGAAAGCAGTTTTCACATTTTATGTTGCTTTCTGTTTCATATAGAACCAACGTCTTATACATATGTAATGGCCAACGATAATAAGTTTTGTTTTGCTATTACATCGCAGTATTTGCATTTCAGAAGTTTTTATCATTACGTTGATAATCATCAGTTTCAATTCAACAGCGATGATTTATGTATGCAGAAACTGTACCATTTAACAAATTTATGTCTTTTTTGCGAATATTAGCTTATTTACAACTTTACTTCCGGATATTACTGACACTATGTAAATACACATATAACGCATTTAACGTTATTTGTTATAGACTTACGTTAAATGTTTTGTCATTTCATTTGTCGAAATCGCAATGATTTTATCCTTTTATATTATAATTTTTATTATTATTATTTTAAAGGTAACAGTAAATACGTGGGCGGTGTGTTGATTGTTTATCCAGATGTATTTGTAAGCATGCATATTTGCACATTTAATAAGTATTCCGTGCATAGCCGTTTATCAGTATAATTTAAAACACAATATTACTACAGTATTGGCGGAGCCATTTTTAACGTCATTCAAAATATGAACGCCTACTAATTATTTCCCTATGGAGGACATATAGAGAAATGCTAATGTATTTGTTTTAATTTTTTTCTGTATAGAGATCATTTGAAAAATTTAGCAAGGCCCTTTGATAATATTTACACTCCCAAATAATACACTATTTGCAGAACGATATTTAGAAAAGATTCTAATAAATTTATAAATAAGCCAACATACTAGTATTTAGCATTTTTATTCGGATTCTATTAAGGAATCTTGTATCCGGCTATCTTATCAAAGGTCTGCAATAATGAATGTTGCGATAACCTTCCAACACCTTAATTATAGTCTCAAAGCCAATGGCCACTTTGATGTAGCTGATTTCATATAGATATAAAACGATAATTCTTGCTTGGAACACGTTATTTATGCTGCTACACAGGCTCGGTATGTGCCAAACCCTATTAATACGTTTATTTGATAGTTCTATAGAAATGCCAAATAATATTTAGGCTTAACTGTGGGATTCGTTCAACAAACGATATCAATTTGTTGGAACTCTGTATAGACAAGCAATGTAAGAAGGTCTTACTGTAACACCTATCTAGAGTGGTATGCTTTTTAACATAGGCTTTATGAAGCTTTTATGGAAGGAACAGAGATTATGCACAAATTTCTAGGCATCCGCCTTGATATATTTTCAAAGATAAGTAAAATATTTTGAATTTTATACTCCAAAGAAATGCATACTTCACATGCCTTTTAGAGAGCTCAATATATTATTACAGCTTCCGGTTAATTATTGGTTAAGGGTACGAAAGAAATGATCAAAATATGTATATTTATATGCGCCACTAATTTATTTGTTTCCTTGAGCTATTAATCTTTTTTTTTCTATTTTTCAGCTTTCCGTCATAAATATGTTTTTTTCGAACTTGTTCATCCATCGTTTCACATTTCCTTCCCGTATTTTTTGTTTAACACTTCGTCATCATCATTTCTAAGTTTACGCTCATTCTTCCGTTCACAGATTCTAAAGTTGTTTAGGCCAGAATCATAGGCAATAAATTAACATTCCCATGTACACGACGTCGTGAAAACCCACGCTATTTACGCCGTTAATTTTACTTGCTATCATGCTCAGACCTTTTTCATCACGTGATAAGATCTGTCTTCACCCGTGAGTTATCGCGCAAACAATAAATCATGCTAATCCCTGGAGAGTTCCAGCGTTCTTTGATGCACCGGAAATGCAACAAGTGCTTTCTAATAGGTTCCAAAAACGTATGGGAGCTCCTATGGTGAATGACAAGTTCAAGGTGCCTTCATGACGACAGACAGAATGTCTTTGGTTTCAATTATTTATTTTCATGAAATCTTATGAAATCTACCTCTTTGAACTACACCCAACTAATCGTGATACGCAGACTGCATTGGTTGTTCTATCGTACGCATCTTTGAAAGACTTTGAACGGAAATAGATTTTTTTCTTGAAATTCACTAAATGCCACATTCTATAATTAGGAAGAAAAAAACACACTGACCTGACTTGATCGTGTTGCATATAAAAAGGATATATGCACAAAATAAATATAAAAAAACAGCAGTGACACTCTTTTAAATATTAATCATTATTACAATTATTCTGATATAGATTTGTACCACCTTACATTTTATTTCACACGAGGTAGGTACCATCTTACATTTTATTTCACACGATGCAGGAAATGTATTTAATTTCTATAAATTACTGCAGAAAACTCCGGAGGTTTCTATGATGTTTTGCTAACAAATGGGTTCCCCTATGCACAAATCAACCAATCGTTCTTACCTTCTGACTGAAAGCCGCAGTCCTTAGAATATAATTCAATACATCTTAGACTGGCATGAGTTCTAATGAACGTTAATGACGTTTATTTGACTGAAAACTGTGTCTTATGTACGAAAGGCATTTTATAATGTCTATGTTCGAAAACGCTTAGTACGAAAAGAATATACACCTATGTACATGCTGATTTACTCCAGAGGCATCACCAGCTGTCGCATACAGATATTAACCATACGATAAAAAGTTACCAAAACGTTATTATTTTACCGATAAATGCATTTTTTTTTGGTATTTTCATCGGTAAGATGTCCATTAGAAACAATTTCTGCAGTTTTATTTTATTTACATATTTATGGACAGCTGCTTTAATGCACAAACCAACCAAACCCATCAATCTTTACAGACAGTTAGCAAGTCTTAATGTCTAACGATCGTAAAAATGCATTACACACCACAGTATTAATTGAGTTAGACTGTTAAAAAGTGTCTGTCAATGATAAAGACCATTCCAAGTTGTTATGTAATAATGACAAAGGGTTTCCTTCAAAATTTTAAACACGTTTTGCATATACGAGGACGGTCTGTTTTCGTATTCAAAACCTATTTAGTCATGCTTATCGTTCCTCAACCAAACTACCAGTACAATACAAGGACAATCGAATCGAAAAGCAAATAAATTTCTGATCATGAGAAAACAAAGACAAACACTCAAGCCTCTAAATTTTAGGGTCGGTTTTTTCCTTACCTCTCATACCTGGATGATAAAAAGTTGTTGTTTATCTTTGCGAGAAAGAATCGTGTCATTTCCATAATTATATGTAATGGTCGAGATATTATGGTTTATATTGTTTATAAATAAATATCATATCTGTAATGTTCGTTTTCCTTTTCAGCAGTGTTACAATACACGGTCATTTGTTGTTATTATTAGGCCTTAATTGTTATTTTAGCATCAAAATCACAAATTGTGCGTGTTGGAGAGTAAAACATGCTAATTAACGTGTTTCTGTATACTGCATTTATAAGGAAGAATTTCTGTGAATTGTCCGGAAATACTTAAACAGGTTGGCGCTTTGATACCAAATAAAACGGTCGTTAACACGGGCGGAAATCAAGATTGCAATCATGTGTAGTAGATAAAGAACGTATACACGTGTGAACTAAAATAAGTTTTTATTTATGTTTGGTTATTTTCGAGTACATTGTAGACGACGCGAAACGTCTTAAAATAAACTAGCAGACACGATGATTTGCAATCCATATTCAAAACATGGCATACATTGTTAAATAAATATATTATATAAACCTATGTGTAGCTAAACACCATAATGTGCAGCAAATACTTACAGTAAAACGTCATTTATTTAATAATACAAGTTAAACTGCCATAAAATTTGAGTGAGGTGTGTTATAAATGTTAGTAAGCTACACATATTCGTTTGCCAAACGAGGTTTCGCGCTGTCTGACATTGAATGCTTGTTATTCAATTTAGGTTATATGGGATCAGAGATAATTTCTATGTTGGCCTCAATATAACAGAACAGTTATCTTCTGTTCTGTTCTCAACATAACAAATATTTGAATATTTGAGAGTCAATAATGTCATAAGCACGGGTTTGTCAGACGTCTTCGTTGATTTTACGCAATAAAATGTTGTTGCATTTAAACTGTGTTTTTGCTAGATTCCTAAACTAGTCCCGTTTTCTTACGGCGTTCGTTTTGTGATTTCAGGGCCCCAGAATGATCTCGTTGACGGTTCGATCCGATATTCTGTTCAGATTTGCGGAAACGGAGGTGACGTCGACGGTAGTGAACGAACTTTACGAGGCACGAGAAACGACGTTCGACATCAATCTACCACTGGCAGCATTTACGTCAAATTTCACATTGTAAGTAGGGACGATTTAGTTTTATTGATAAACGTATTTACATTTCTGTTTTGTCTTCTTTCCACATCTTCTTTTTCATAAACTAATGTACAGATGTGTTTAACGTTTCGAAAATGGAAACGGCGGTACAAAGGAGTACATGATGCAAACTTCTTTTTTTCATAGATTCTCGAAAGTTAAAGTTGCTTGATTGTTAAATAAATAACATTAATTTGCACTTAATGTATAGTATACTTTACACTACCAAGCCTTTATTTGCTGGCCTGTTGGATAATATAATATAATAACTTCTTATTTCAATTAAATGGATGTCCTACAAGAGTTTAATTAACTACATTTTCGACTGACTTCAATCTCCATTGTTTTAATTAACTATTGTTTTGCTTTGTACAAGTATTTCCATTTGAAAAGTGTGTTTGACTAACATTGCATCTGACTTAATCAATGAGTCTGAATTACGCATTGTGTAGAAAATAATAAGCTATCGAGAATGCCAAGTCCCAAAAGGTTAATGTTAACCCTTTCTAACAATGTGTTAATAATGAATTGACAAAATTTTTAAAAACACATCGGTTGCTTTTTCAGTAGTACACAACACACCTGTTACTATGTAGGAATAGATTTTAGGGACATTTTGTTGTTGTTGTTTCTTAGTAGTTATGGGTGCAGTGAAAGGGGATTTAACGTCTGTAAATATAATGGTGCAACATTTTTTTTAATACATGCGTTCTGAGATAACAATATTAACTGGTTGTTAAGTGCTTCTGTTAGCCCTAAGTCTCAAATATTGATCTGAAACAAATACATCAAACCTAAAGATCTTTTCTACATGCCCCATAAGCCTTCATGCCTCTCCTAGCGAAAACATTTGTTGCTCTTCTAGTGTTCGCTAATGAAGAAGCCAGCTGCTATTTTCGACTTGTCTAGCCCGAGCATTAACATATCAGGTACGAACTCGTAAGCGATGATGGGTCTGACTTATTGCTTTTCATTTACCTGATAATTCGTTTGTAACACTTCGGGGAACACTTGTTGTGGGAGAGATTACATCTGTCGAACAATAGAGCTTCTTCATCCTGTCAAAGTTTATTTACGCGCCGCATGATTTCTTTGTTACATTTCCAGAAAATTTCGGTTCCTGGTCAGATTAATTAATGTTCCAGACACACTAACTATAAAGATAATCGTCAAACAAACTCGCCTTTGTGTTACAACTTCTGTATGGCGTGTAACGCTATTTCGATGGTGGTTACTGGTCCATTCCAACCCATTTTCTTGCGCTGAATGCCAAAACACCACTGGCACCAAAATACACCAATTAACAAGTGCTTATACGGGTTATTACCGCGCACATACATTTGTTATTAGCAGAAAAGTTGCTTTGCAAGCAGTTTTCAGCATATTTGAATTGTTTTAGCTTCGTCTTACATTTATATAAGTGGTTTGTTTATAACAGATTGTAAAGTAAATATAAATGATTTAAGTGTATGTTAAATAAATGCTTATCTAACGTTGAAAAGTATACTGGTAATAATGATACAGATTATGAAAATAGATAGCCATTGTAGATGGCTATTTATGATTAACCAAGTAATAAATATAAACTAAGGGCCAATCATGATTAAAAAAGAACATGATTAGTAAATATATTGTTTTGTTGTCAGTGTATATTGATCAGTCGCGGTTTCAAAATAAATATTAATATGTTGCTTTGCCGAAAGATATTCATGTCGCCCAATGTGCCACTGCTTTAACGGTTTCACGATCTGATGAAGAACAGGGAAGTGTATTGTGAAGCTTTGGAATTGCTGAACATTATTTTAATACTACTTATATGGATTTGATATGCACTAAAATTGTTTATTGTCAAAGCATTATTTGACTGATCAAAAGAATATGATATACGAGTATATGTATAAATAATTAAATATTGGCCGTATTCATCGTCTGTTGCCAGTAAGCAGCTTGAAAGTATACCTGTGTGAACAAATGACTCATTGTTTGATTCTAGTATTTAGTATTAATTATAAATAAACACTAGATAAAGATAAGATTATTGTAACATAAAAAGTATCTAAGTCAAAAAAGATAATTACAACATAAAAAAGACCCCCACTGCAATGCTAGATGAAGTCGTTAAGATCTATTTTCGGTACGTGTCATACTAAATAGAGCAACGTCTGCTATTTAGTCTGTAATAAATCAGGCGCAATTATTACTTCCGACCATTACGCATTTTCTTCGAATTTCTTTCCAAAAATAACGTAACGCACGCGCCGTCGCGTTTGAAAAGCATATCGAAAAAGCGTTTTCATTCAGAAATTTCTTCATGTGCGAATCCAGATGTCAAAACATCTGCTCCGTGCTTATGGTTAAAATTTAGATAAACGTTCAGGGTTTCGCAGGTGTTTTGGATTAATGTGTTCTTTCGTGTGAGATGATGATGATTCCCTGTTTGGAGTCCTTCCGCACCGAAACAGCGATAGGCGTGGAAGCCTTCCGATATTTTATTGCAACTACATGTCTATACTGTTCTTTTGCTATACCAGAAGTAGGCGAGGTCTCCATACGAGACCGAAAGAGATCGTATCATTTTGCAACGTAACTATTGTTCCTTGCCAATCCGATTGTCTGATGACATGATTCTTAAAACATGTTCACAGGTGTTGGTAATTTCAAAGTAATATGTTTTAATTTTGTTTTCTCCTAAATAATACGAAAACTGAACCAACAATACTTACGTAGTATAGGGTTTACACAATCATGGGGAAATAATGTACATCAGTCGACGGTAACACTATCTGAGCAACCCTGTGCTGTCCATTACGGATCCGTCAATATTGATGTTAACGTTCTAACATATTTAAGTCAATGAAGCCGTTCAATGCAATTATGTTATTTCATAGACTTGTGTTATTTCTAGTTTATGGTTTTTTGGCAAAGCAAAACGTTTGTGACTTTCATCATGTCATAACAGGTGCGCGGGTGATCCATACTCTTGCACAATCAGACACATGTAGGATTTGTTTTAAATAAGATGTATACATATATACATAAGCAGGGCTTGCCTTGTAAAATCATTATAGCATATGAGGATTGGCGCGTTAATAAACAATAGTACTGTGTATCTAAAACATAATTTATCCTCATACTCTTCACAATCAGACACATGTAGGATTTGTTTTATATATGATGTATACATGTATACATAACCAGGGCATGCCTTTTAAAATCATTATAGCATATGAGGATAGGCGCGTTAATAAAAATAGTACTGTTTATTTAAACAAATACCTTTTTTTCGGAAATGAGTCACGTACACGTCATATTTGCATTATTAAGGATGGAAAGTCAAATACATGAGGTTTTCTTGAAGTTGATATTTCAAGCATTTACCTGTGTACCTTAACCAATTCAAACTTGTCGACAGCAGACTTATATTTCCAAGTCCACAAGTTTATTGCATAAGCGTTATACTAAGTTATAACACATAAAAAAGTATAAACATGGAGAAGTACAATATATTGGCATTTTCTGGAGCATAAGTGTATGCTTGCATAAGCATCGCACTACAAATATATTTACAAAAAGGGTGGAAAAAACACAATAACTGTTGGTTACAAAAATAATATATTGATCATGATGATACTGTAATTAATTAGTTAACTGTTTGAATTTTCTCTGCAGAGTATGTGAATTTCGCTAATTTGTACAGTTTGGAGTTCGATGTTGATTTTAAAAGTAAATCAAATTTTTTAAAGTGGGCCAGTGACCGAAATGGGGTTCAAAATATTGTGTTCTTAATTTTCTGAATTTTGGGCAAACAACTAAACAATGATATTTCTGTTTCTACTTGATTCATATTGCATTATCGACAAAATTCGTTCGTTAATGGGTATATTAGTAAATCTACTGGTCTCAATTGCTAGTTTTATTGCAGTACATGCACTTTGTTGAGTTATTTGCTCGTACGTTTTCTCAAGTGCATAAAGCTTTGGAAAAGTGAAGAAAACTACGGTTTATCGTTATTGATTCCATGATTCATTAGGACAACGCAACGATGATGATAATGCTATCACGATCTCAGAATTGTTACTGGTACAAATTACTTAAAACTCCATAAAATAAAACTTCAATTGAAATTAAATATCGAACTATCAAAATTAAATCTCATGCATATCTTCAGAGCACTGAGTAGCCGTATTAGCTGGAGAATCTAACACATATGTATCAGGGTATCACTCCGTACATCAGCGTATAGAGAAATCAACAGTGGCTGCTGATTTTCTGATTTATCATTGTGTCTGTTGTTCGTCTGGTCTGATTAATAAGTCAAGGGCGTACGCCTGTCTGTTAATCAAAATATAAAAGGAACGGGATATCGTGCAATAAATACCCAGTATAATTCATGGCAGTTGGGCTTGTTATCAGATAATATGTACTTTGTCTTTCATACAAAGGATCAGAATGGAAAATATTTTGTGTATGGGCGTTTGCTTGCAATTTTTAGTCATTTGTGTAAGCTGAGGTTTATATTAACTAGTTTCTAAGCCAGCTTCGTTATCGTTAATGTAAAATAGACTCAAAAGAATGAACTGCATATGCGGGTTTGTTTAGAACAAGTGACATCATATCGAGGTGAAAATGCTTATAAGAAGCTATAAATTTATTAGTAGAAAATATTCGATGTAGGTAATAGCAGACATTGCTATACATTTGACTCTTTTTGCAAACGTTGAACAATACAATTAATGTTTGCAATTGAGTCTGTAAGAAATTGTACTGAATCTACCTCTGCGGCCAATGAAATAGTTTTGCCTGAAATTGTTGGCGGGTAAGTGAGATTCAGGCGGCATAGTATAAGAAACGTTTCTGGACCAAACTATACGCCAACGCACACTAGAGGCTAATAAAAGCACTCATCTACGCCTTTGTTTGCGTTACACATGCTTTACCATTACTCACCAGGTCTCTCAACTTTGATTTGCTAATAACTTGATCTGTGTGTTGAAATTATGTGTGAAGTAAACAAGTTTCATTAACCCTACAAAGTAAAAGTTTATAAGTAAGATTTATATGTTTAATGCAGTATGTTGGAATGTGTTAAAACGATTTATAAGCTGCGTGGCTCTGAACCCGTGTAACGAATTTATGTCTGTCTTGTCAGTGTTTAAAAAGGACTTTCCACAAGAGGTCAGTCCAAGATTCCGTACACATGTATACGGAGCCATTATACAGTCCAAGGTCAGTCCAAGATTCCGTACACATGTATACGGAGCCATTATACAGTCCAAGGTCAGTCCAAGATTCCGTACACATGTATACGGAGCCATTATACAGTCCATCATCTGTGTATGTTCTCTGCTTCAAACACATTGTTTATATTCCTCGTAGATCTAAAATAGTTTTTTGTTGTATAAGTGTGCCTTTCGACTCCAAATAGTCGTCATGGACATGTTTACCTCTTTGATATTAGCGGCCGAAACGGGTATCATAATAAACACTGAAATGCAGGTAGTGTTTGATCTACCGAATATGAAAATAATTAACTAAATGCAGCAGTGTTCTCGAGAATTGTTTTGTCTCTCCCTCGCTCACTGCTATTGATAATTATTATTTATCATACATTTTGCGTCTGTAATTGCATGTAGATCCTGAGCACTGAACCATCCCTTGACGCTGGTCCAGCACTATAACGCATTCCATCTTGTTTATACGGGTATAATTAGAGAGATGTCTAGTTACTTAATGAAAGGTAACGTATCATGTGTGCTTTAGTTATTGGCCGTGTCTTGTTAGCAAGATGGCTATTAGTACGTGGATGATTAACTGCGGTTAAGAATCACTTCGTTGGCTCCACATTATACATGCCCTGAAACAATATTTTCTATCACGTAATGGAAATCTGAAAGTCTTTTAATATTTAGCATGTCTTTGTGCCCAGTTGCCTCGTTTACAAACTAGACTTTGCAGCCAGTGATCGACGATATAAATTCCATGTTTCCATAGTACATTGTACATGTTGTGTGGTTTTAAGATTGTCAGGTTTTGGCATAGCATTTCTAGAATTGCATCAATCCTAAAGCACCAAACTGCTTTTAGTGTGTACACGAATATTTTAATAATGCAAACGCATTTACAGCTCTTTTGTTTTTCAGGATGGTGGACGGGATTGTCTACTCTGGGACGGTCAAGGAGAAGGAACAGGCGTTGCAGACGTACGAGAAGGCCAAGCGGAAAGGGCAGTCCGCCGCACACATGTATCACGACAAGTAAGTCTGGAACATCAGTAAGATCTACTCTGTCTTATCGTCTTTATCACTCAATGTACGGTATTTCAACGTCACTGTATACTTAAATTATCATAGAGTACTAATTGTTAACTGTACATATATACGTGAGTTACGTATCTTTGACCTGCCGATAAACAATCATTCGTGCGAGTAAAGTTCAATTACATGGGGATATGTCAGTACAAATCATGTATATGACGATTCTTACTTTTTTTACAATATTCACCAAAATTTCTGAATGATATTGGTGCCTATAGCGCATCCTATAATTCAGTCATGTATAATGTACATGTATTGTTAAATAACTCCAGGGTTCTGATCAACTGAATTTCTAATTGTTCAGCACAATAACTACTGCACAAAAATACCATACGCATTGGGTTTGCCGATTCGAGTTATTGCCCTTATATCACAACAACAATATTTGAAACCTTATTATAAAATATGCCCTTACCAGACTAGCACTAGATCTATGTTTACAAATTTCAGACGACGAGACACAAATCGCTTCCGAGTAAGTATCAATATTGCCGCGCAGTCGGAAGTGACGTTTATCTTGACGTATAACGAGGTTCTTAAGCGAACACGAGGCCATTACGACCACGTGATCTACATAGACCCGAAGCAGATCGTGGACCAACTACTGGTGGAGGTGTACATATGCGAGTCAAGGGAGATAACCGCGCTGAGAATTCCGCCTGTGAGAAATGACATCTGGGCCAACGCGTTTGCTTTACCTAGTAAGTGTTCCAATTGGAAACGACTGTGTCTTCAGATGTAATAATTGCTACAGTCTAGTTTTAGAATAAATTAACCTCTCAAAACATTTTCCAGATCAAAAGAAGTATATGAAGTCATGTTCATTGCTTCAAAGCGTGTGGGTTGTATGACGTAATCAGATTAACTTTTGTTAAAAACACCGAGAAAAAATAATCACGTGTATGTTCGTTTTTAATCTGCCATGAGATGTAGAAGAAATATTGTAATATTCAATAATGTACTTCCGAAACTCTGACACTATGGTTATTTTTTTCTGACAGCAACAAACGAGCTCGCGCTTGTTGAGCGCCCCTCTCCCCGCACCGCCTACATTCGATACAACCCTTCCCCGGCGGAGCAGGTGCGCGTCTCCACGTACGGCATATCGGGAATGTTCAGCGTCCAGTATGACGTCGAGAGGTCACTGGACGTAGGGGATATGTATGTAAGTAGCTGTTAAACGATTCAAAATGGGACAAGTACAAATGACGATACGGTACTCAGGCGCAGGGACGGCAACATTCAGTAACTGCCAACAAACTGCTGTTTCAGTCTCTATTTCATGTTAGGGTATATATCGGAACGATGCAATATTCTCAAAAAGCAACAATTTAAAGAAAATACCACAAAACGGTTTAATAATTGCTATACATTTATTGAATAACATATCATTGACAACGAAATGCATATATTTTAGGTTATTGTAAGGTAAACAATCGAATGTTGGCTAATTTTAGAGGGGGTGTACGCCGCTTCCGGCCCCTCTAAACCGCCTATGTACTGATAATCATCCATTAACCCAACAGTACTAATACAATGTACAATGTATTTGGAAACACGTTTTAATGTCCAACACAAGTACTGGATAGCTGACTGAATGAATTAACATACTCGGGATTCAAAGTTCTAAAAGTTACTTTCACATGTTTTTATTTATTACTTTGTGAAAACGTAGTTACCGGATCGATCTGTTTTGCCCACAACACTTAAAAGACCATTTGTTCTAGTTATTCGTGTAGTTTATAGTAAAAAAAGCCAACTTAACTGAAGACTGCAGACTGCATGTACCACAGTTAGCAATGAACACTGTATCATGTTTTATTTGACAGATCGTGGACGGCTATTTCGTGCACTTCTTCGCCCCTATCGGGATCCAGCCTCTACGCAAGAAGATCCTCTTTGTGCTCGACGTCAGTGGCTCCATGGGCTTCGGAAAGAAGATCTACCAGCTCAAGGTATGCCGGCTTTCCCAGGCACTTCCGGTTTGGCGGTGCATTCGTGAACTTCAAACAACGTTTCAAGCTGACGGTATAGTAATACCTCTTAGCCATACTATGGTACGACCAAGCATATTTAGGTACACGAAATAGATAACGTAAAACGTTAAAAAAAGACTTTGTAAAAGCTGCCTTATTAGGTGAATATTGAAATACCTTTCTTACGACACGGCACGTACGGTAGTAAAATGACCATGATAAATACATTTACACTGTGTGTATTAGGATTGATATATGAAGTCAAAATAAAACAGATACAGTAACTGTTAAATTGAACACATGAATTCAATTGCAGTTTTTGAAAGTATGCAAATGTTAAAAGGCCTCTCTAGTTTGTATAAATTTTGCATACACATGTAATTAATACACACTGTTATATTTTCTTATAGTTTTGACTTTATTAACTATATTATTAAAGTTTCAAGTATATTTATTATTGTATTAGTGTATTTCGTAATCTGGCGATGATTTTGAATACCGGTAGATATGACTCTTTGAACCTCTCCTCTCCAGGAGGCGATGACCCAGATTTTGACGGAACTGAACTCTGAGGACCTGTTCAACATCATCACGTTCGAGAGCCACGCTCACTCCTGGTCCCCGAGCATGCGCGCTGCCAGCAAGGAGAACGTCGTCCAGGCGACCGACTACGTGCAGGACCTGATTGCCGAGGGAGGTACGAAAACACCGGTTAAATTCGCATGGAGTGCTAGGATTAAAATTCTCAGTCTAAATGCCACTTCGGCACGAAAAGACCTGAACATGTACATAATACTTACTGCAAAACAACACATTATTTAGTACTGTTTAGGAATATTTCTAATTATCAGCTTTATTTTAAAATATCTCTCTGTATTCTAAATGTTAATGTTTATGTTATATGAGTGAAATATTTGAGTTGTTACAACATATTTCACATTCATGCACATTTTATCATGTCTGTGCATGTATATACATTTAACATGTTTAATTTTACATAATTTATTAATGACATAGATCAAAGTGACATAACTCTTAATTTGCCGTTTGTGAATGTAAATAAAATACATGCGAGCATCTGATGGCATTGCTGCTTATTTGAACGTAAGTCTGCCAGTTATTTACTGACGCTTATCACATGCTTTTCTTTAGGTACTAACGTCAACGACGCCTTAGTGGAAGCGATTTATAATCTCCAAGACAACAATAACGTTGGCGTCAACGCTCCGATAATCGTTTTTCTAACTGACGGCGACCCCACTGTCGGCGTCACGAACTTCAAGAAAATTCTGAACAACGTCGACATCCGAAACAGGGAGAAAATCCAGATCTTCAGTTTAGCTTTTGGGGAGGACGCCAACTATAGCTTCTTGAAGAAACTCTCCGCTAGGAATAACGGCTTCGCTAGGAAGATTTATACCGACGCCGACGCGACGCTGCAGCTGATCGGATTTTACGACGAGATTTCCAACGTATTGCTGTCTAAACTGTCGTTCACGTACCTGGACGACACCGTCAACTTGACGTCGGTGACGCGCACGCAGTTCCCAAGTTTCTTCGACGGCTCGGAGCTTATAGTCGCCGGTCAGTTGAACGAGAAGGAAGAGGACTTCAACACCATCACAATGAGCGTCGTCGGCACCACCAACCAGGGTCTCTTGGAGATGACGGCGACGACGGAAGTAGTGCAAAACAATAAAAATACACGTAATAACGTATTGTTGATTTTATGCGTTTTAGTCTGTAATTCATGGTGTGGAACGATTTCAACAGAAGGTTAAAGTTAAGTATAAGAACAAAGGGCTTACTCTGGCGTTCGTCAAATTGTAGCCCATGGCAACATAGCTTAACACGCGGCCAAAGAAAAGTGTTTTCAAGTAAACTTTTTTGCTTATAAAATGGCCAAAATACGTTCATTAATTTTGTAACATGGTTTAATTGACTTAATAAACATTAAGTAAGGATGAGCCATAACTTAGAAAAAAATCTTAATATTATCAATATGACTTATTTCCAAACACATTTTTTATCAGAAGCTGACGCATTAACATGTTCTGGATTCATTTTATTTCCACAACTACAATTGTGCCAAACGGCGACTCCGCCGCATGTTGGTTCTTGATACATTTTATTCAGTATCCGAGTTCAAGACCCGGCTGGATTTCTCGACGATCGTGGAGAAGACTTGGGCCTTCCTGACCATCAAGAAACTGCTCGAGGAGGAACTGAAGACTGAGAACGCGTTGCTTAGAGACGACATCCGCCTGGACGCCGTCAATCTAGCTATTAAAGTACGTATACAAAATACATGTACATTTGTATATGATATTTAGTTTACACCTATTGATTTGAGCTTGTTTGTGTTTAAGGCCTGAGGATTGTTGAGACACTTTTAAGTCCGTTTCTAGGTTAGAACCAGTACTTGGTGTCATTGTAGAAAGATCATTCGACTGCTCCCTGAATAAGGATCAAAATCACGACCTCCCGGTGGCAAGGGCCAGACCATATCCAATGCATTAAACATCTGCTACTATCAATTTCATTTCAAATAGTTTTTCCAGCATTCTAAAACTAAAGATAATAATATATAATTATGTGTAAGTCATACAAATACCACAGGAAATACTTTAAAACATTTCATCGACTAAGACCGTTATCTCACATTACTAGCATCACAATTAGGCCTACATAATTATCATATTTAGCAAATTCTACAGTTCCCTTACTATGTGACTAATTCAATGTAGCATGCAAATAAAATATAAGAAAGATATAAGAATGATTTTAATGTATTTCAAAAATAGTCAACGAGATAAGTATTGGTACGTGTCGTATGCTGTGTTCAAACTTGTTCGAACATTATACAATACGATATATATGTTACATAGGTCTACATGTGATGATATTTGTATTTATAGAACAACTCTGTGATGATATTTGTACATTTAGTATAACTTTGTGACGGTATGTGTATTTGTAGTATAACTTTGTGATGATATTTGTATTTGTTGTATAACTTTGTAAGAATACCGGTATGTGTATTTGTAATATAACTGTGCAATGATATGTGTATTTGTAGTATAACCTTGTGATGATATTTGTATATGGAGTATAATTTTGTGACTGTATTTGTATTTGTAGTATAACTTTGTGATGATATGTGTATTTGTAGTATAACTTTGTGACGCTATCTGTATTTGTAGTATAACTTTGTGACGACATTTGTATTTGTAGTATAGCTTTGTGACTATGTTTATATTTGTAGTATAACTATGTGATGATATTTGTATTGTAGTATTACGTTGTGACGATATTTGTATTTGTAGTATAACGTTGTGACGATACTTGTAATTGTAGTATAACTTTGTGACGATATCTGTATTTGTAGTATAACCTAGTGACGATATTTGTATTTGTAGTATAACCTTGTGACGATATTTGTATTTGTAGTATAAACTTATGACGATATTCGTATGCGTAGTATTATTATGTGACAATATTTGTATTTGTAGTATAACCTTGTGACAATGGTTGTATTTTAGTATAACCGGTTGACGACATTTGTATTTGTAGTATAACATTGTGACGATATTTGTATGTGTAGTATAACTTTGTGACGATTTGTATTTGTAGTATAACCTTGTGACGATATATTTGTATTTGTAGTGTAACCTTATGACGATATTTGTATGTGTAGTATTACTATGTGACATTATTTGTATTTGTAGTATAACCTTATGACAATGATTGTATTTTAGTATAACCGGTTGACGATATTGGTAGTATAACATTGTGACGATATTTGTATTTGTAGTATAACTTTGTGACGATTTTTGTGTGTGTAGTATAACTTTGTGATGCTATTTGTATTTGTAGCATAACCTTGTGACGATATTTGTATTTGTAGTATAACTTTGTGACGATAGTTGTATCTGTAGTATAACCTTGTGACGATATTTGTATTTGTAGTATAACCTTGTGACGATATTTGTGTGTGTAGTATAACTTTGTGACGATATTTGCATTTGTAGTATAACCGTGTGACGATATTTGTATGTGTAGTATTACCTTGTGACAATATGTGTATGTGTAGTATAACTATATGACGATATTTGTATTTGCAGAATAACCTTGTGACGATGTTTGTATTTTAGTATAACTTTGTGACGATATTTGTATTTGTAGTATATTTTTTGATGCTATTTGTATTTGTAGTATAACTTTGTGATGATATGTGTATTTTTAGTTTAACTTTGTGATGATATTTGTATTTGTTGTTTAACTTTGTGGAGATATTTGTATTTTTAGTATAACTTCGTGACGCCAGTGACGTCGATGGTGGTAATTAAACCAGAAGAAAAGAAATCCAACGAGACCGACTACAACGTGCAAGAAGGTAAGAAAAAGTATGATATGCATAAACAACACGTTAGTTTTGGTTTTGCCCTCATTCACAGATAGGAAAATTGACAAATAGTTGTCATCGAATTTCAACTCTTTGATGTTTTAAGTGATATTGGCATAACACTTTACAAACCAGTGCCCTGAAATACGACGTGTATTTATTCGCGATAGATGAGTTACACATCAGATAATTAATTAACACAGACATGCCAAAATGACCTTCCAAACCTCTGTATGACTTAATAACGTGTATGACTAAATAATAACGTGTATGACTTAATAACGTGTACGACTTAATAACGTGTGTGACTTACAGTGGAACAGGCTGAAAAGTTGTCACCCATTTGTGCAATAGGCGGACATCCAGGCATATTTCAGTATGAACTGAACACGGTGGCACTGGTCGCTCGCCTGAGTATAATTAAAATTCACCGAAGTATATAGCCCCGTGTCACTTACGTGCACTGAAAATGCCGGTGTCCGGTTTCTTTTTTTTCTGTTAGTGTATTTTTTGTCCATGTATTACAGATGACGCTAAAGCGCTGGATGAAGAAGACGACCCCGGAAACGCCGCTCTCACTTCTCCTTCCGGTCCACAAGCTCTAGCGGGAAA
Source organism: Congeria kusceri (assembly GCA_027627225.1). NCBI lineage: Eukaryota > Metazoa > Mollusca > Bivalvia > Myida > Dreissenidae > Congeria > Congeria kusceri. The sequence goes on from CM051035.1 coordinate 23,791,278, forward strand.
AATAAGTCAGCACATTTATTTTGTTTTCAAATGATATTTATATATTTTTGTATATGTATTGTATTGTAACAAATGTCCCCCACATGTTATCAGTATATGATGTTTGCAAAAATATTATAGGAGCGTACCTGAAAGGAATTACTAAAAAATGATTGTTAAATTTGTCTACTTCGTTTGTCTAATGAGCAAAAAACTGTGCAACTGGTTTCTCGGTGTGTGTTTTTTTTTCATATAAAATTGTCGCTGGGATAATCTGAACAACAGATTTTCTTTTTCTTTGACCTTATTTATGCACCGACATAGTTACATCACTGTATTCGTTGCTTTTCCAGAAAATTCTAAGGCGTTGGCTGACAACGACCCCCACTTCATCGTGAACGTGAAGGATCTCGAATACGCCATATGTTTTGACGTCATGGGCGACGAGGGCGACGTCTATCAACTGATGACTGACAAATACTCGGGTAACTATATTTAACGACACATAATTAATTACGCTGTGGTACGTTCAGTAGTACGATCACAATTTGAGTATACATTTTAGTAATTATACTTGCTTAGCATTTTAACGTTTTTATGCAGAAAATTACTATCAGTGGTATGATATACTAGTAATATGTCGTCATACTGACTCGGTTACAACACCGATGATCCATATTGCGCACTGCGTTAACGTATTCTTAGACTACGCATGATTATTTTATAAAAAAATATTACCTTTGTCATTGAGTGCTCTTGAATAGCTGAGTATAACATTTTGGGCTTTCGTGTTTTCCTCAACTGTTGCTGAATACGCGATTTGTTATTCTTGTACAGAATGCCAGCCCATGGTTGAGCACTTTGCAATATAAATTATGTATTTTTTTAGGCTTAACAGTGAACGCAAAGGTGGTTGCCAACAAAGCACCCAAAGATTCCAACGTCACGGTGTACACGCCACCTGGCGTGATCAAAACCTTTCTTGGGGAGATCACTATAAAGCGCTGGAAGTTCGTCCTCCACATCACTCCCACTAAGCTAACGCTGATGGGCGAAACAATAGATTGGGAGAATGGAACTACCCTGAGTCATGGGAAAACCAAAATCGTGGTAGACCAGGAGGGAAGCATGGTCGTGGTGATTTTCAATGATCGGGTTACACTTTTAGTGATGCGTCACCTAAAGCCGAGGTCACAGTTGCGCGCTGGCAAGGTCAACTTTTTGGGTTTCTATATCGTCGAGCACAAGGGTCTATCGTATCATACACACGGCTTACTAGGTAAATTCATATGCAGGTACAAAATACCATGTGCATATGCCTATCAGTTGTAATCGTAAATATACTATACTGACCAAATAAAATAACGTTATTATTATTGGCATACATTAAGTATGTTAGTTTGTAACATTTGGAATATACTTTTTAACTGACTCTGTTGAATTTTCAGAACAATAATTTGTTAATATTGTTATATTTCGTTTCCAGGACAGTTCCTATACCGAAATGTAATACTGAAGAAAACGAAAAACAGGAAGGGCAAACTTATGGGTCGACTTCGCGTAAGCGGTAACACACAACGACCTAGGAAAGTAATGGCTACACTAGGGCATCGCCTGAATCTAGCAACGAATACTACCGTTTCCTGTTGGATGGTGCAGCATAATGGCGGTGCTCTTTTGGACGGAGACATTACAGATTATTTGATTAAAAGACGAAAAACAGACAGCCATGATAAGGCTGTGCAAGATCGAAGTGATATAAATGACGATGTAGCTGATCTTTCTGAGATGACCACTGATAGTGCTGCATCAGTCACAGATGAGTCTGTAAAACACTTAGATGACACTGAAAGTGAACATTACGATGATGAAGATGGCTTAGGAGAAGACAACGATATAATTGAATTGGACCAGGATACAATGGACGATGAGAATTTAATAAACGTCAACAATTGAGTTTGGTGTTTGGAATATAAGGAAAGTAACTTTTGAGAGAAAGCATTCCTGTATGATGCATATATAGGTGAAGGAACTAAATATTTTTAAGACGTTTAGTTGAACAAAAACAATACACCTTGGTAAATCTTGACGAGAAGTGGAACGCGTTGTTTGATGTTTCCAAACACACGTGCTACATTGATCTACATAGGTGATACAAAAGAAACAGTGCTAGTTGAGTTTTCATACAACGGAAATATTTGGCATCAGGCTGTTATGAAATAAATGCCTTTTCACCTGTGAATTTATTATTATTATGGACACGTACGTGAAATGTGTAGACTTTACGAAGAAACTGTACACAGTTACTATGCATTACCCCTGGAAATTCTGAAATAAATTGTTAAAATAGGGCATACGATGCATGTGACTAAAACGTGAATTTTTTTCACATTATGCAAAGCATGTTTGGTGGTGTGTTGATTCAAAACGAAAACAGTATGGCTTTGTTTGAAAATGTAGAGAAAATATGTCTGAACAGAGTGAACATTGTTGGTGATTATTCATAACGAGTGTTTGTTGATTACTCAACAAAACTTTACTAAAGATTTTTGTCACTAAATGACAGTTTTCAAAAGGCATACCCTTTTTTGAAAGTACGTTTGTACATAGACAAGTATACGAGTATGTGGGAACATATTCACAGCACGATATAAAAGCATGCGCGACTACAGCTTAAAATGTGTTTCAGCAATTACTGTACTTTTGTAATTACATGTACTATATTATATTCGTTGCTGCAGATATATTAACAATTGCCTCAATATTTTTAAAGATATGAAAACGAATCCTAACCAGTCTCTGTCGAAACATGGCGAAACATTGTATATTGAAGGACAAATATGTTTTACAGTAGCAGTAGCAAATATTGCCTTTCTTTGATTTATTTCTATTATATTGCAACATTTTACAGTACGGATCACTTTAATACATAGAAATTGGATAATTTGTTGCTCTTTTTCAACATATGCCTGAATAAGTTCTCCTGTTTTGTTAAACTAACTCTTGACATCATTTGTTGCAGAAAACATTTTTGTTAAAAGGTGTTTCATGGAATTAGGGAATAATTGTGTGTTTGAGGATACGTTTATATGAAGGCCTGTTTGGTTTTCGTATAAGTTTCTAGTTTATGTGAAATCTAAGAGCGGGAATGGGGTTTAGCAAACTGTATGCTTATGCGAATAGTTACTGTAAATATCGTTAGAGATAGGACACAAACATATGACAAATAAATCGTCTACAAGAGTTCGCACAATGCAAGTAATATCGTTTACCTTTGCACTGCACACTCCAACAGCCTGTTTCAAAACATTTTGACAAGACATTGCTGTTGTTCGTTGTTTTATAGCTTATTTAGGCGACTGTCGGTATTTTTTGGTGCCAAACTTCTACAATAAACGCCTCTTTCTGTACTTTGTGGTATCTGGGATGCACACTAATCACAATGTTGACATTATTGTATCCATAAATTTCATAATAAATTTATATTAATCGAAACGCTTTCAAACTGAAAAATAAGTCAATAATGAAATATGTTCAAACATTACTTATCATTGCTTGCAATCGAATTTGTAATCTAAAATTTGTAATAAGTGTCACTTCTAGACAACGAAATAAATCTGCAATCTAGAACACACAATAAAAAAATCCTATTTTACAAGTGACCAGCAAACAAGGCTATCCAAAAGTTGTATATCAGTGCACAATTTAATTGTCTGAACGATGTGCCTCCCCTACTCTGCAGTTTAATATTTTATGTACTGTGTTGGCCGAAACGCTGGAATGTCGGACATCTGTCGCAGACTATTCTTATCTGGAAAACGTACATGTTGATGGTCTTGTCGAATATCGAAATGGTTGTTGCTCAGTTTTTGCCACTGACAGTTTGAACTCCTTACGAGCTATTGTTAACGGATTAATTACTATTCATCGAACTTCACAAACGTATCTCAAGCGATCTCATTAAAATCATCTCCAGTCTGACGCTACTGTAGTATCCGCTGACTGGATCTGATGACTTCGCATTCGGGGACAAGTTCAGATGACCTTTTCAGGAGCCAATCAAACTATGCACGAAATTAACGTGAACTTTGGATGTTTACTCGCGTAAGGTACCACTATATCCATTGTTATCCGCGTGAAAATTAACTGTAAATGATTTATTCCCGAGGATCAGCCGGAAATGCATCACTTTTCAAAAACCGTGGCCAAACATTGCTGTGCAAAAGGCAATTTCACTGGGCTCAGCAGGGCTGATATTTTATTGTTCGGAAGATCATTTGAACGTGACCTGTTATACGATGTCTTCAGATCCTAATAATGTTAGGATATGATTTTAATGAGATCGCGTAACAAGCTTTACCACGTGGTTTTTGTTTAAAATAGGTTAACAGTTAAACACGAGATATCAAAGTGCTATGATTGGATAAAATGACAGGTACATTTGCATATGATAGCATATGATTGACATTTGTGGAAACCGCTATACCGAGTAAACAATTAACATACACTTGCCACAAAAAGGCTTAACATTGGATTCTCGATTCCCCGAACTTTCTGACGTGCGCGCCTTATTTCTCCTTAGTGTGACTTAGTAGCGTACATAACTATGCACTTTACATTTTGTATCGCTGGCTTATCCATGGCTACTGGAAAATGGAATAGATGTTACAATCAGTTGTGTTGTGCAATAGTTCTTCACAAGATTATGGCGTGTGAAATGACGGTCAATAAATCGTACAAAACGTGAAAGGCGTTGTCATTGTGTAACCAAAGTCATACAGATACCGTTAGCAATTTTGCCTATCGATGTCTATGCAAAGATGACTACGATGTATAAGTAGTAAGAAAAATACACCTGCATCGGCCAACACGTTCATAAATGACAATCCAAGTGCAAACCAGATAGCATTTCATGTTAAGGTGGACGAAAACATGCAGAACTACATCGGCCACGATGGAAATGAAAGATTTTATGTAAGTCGAATTGTTTTATGGTCATTACATCTAAAATTCAATACAGAATATATATGATGTTTCGTTGTGATTTGCCTGGATTGTCACTTATTTGGTCTTCAGATCGTAAGGTTATGACCGGCAAAACATATTTCACGACCTTTTTGTTATGAATGACATTCCATAGTAGTAATACCATATATGGTAACCGGTTTACTACCGCCTTAGAAATAGTGCCATTCATAACTGTTAAGAGCGGAAGCAGTGTATGAATATGAAAAGCGGTAATAAAGAAAGAGTTCTGAAAAATGTACGCCATTGTCTTTGTTTACTTGATGACAGTTCCAGATTATTAGGCTGGATTTCCTCATATAGACGGGCTATAGACAAATACACAACACTTTTCATTTTATCCAATTGACTTGGAATGTTCTTCTTTCTCTTTGTTCCATTGTCTTGGCATTATAATACGCTCTCGTTACGGATTTGATATTGAAACAATGCCTTTTTAGCTCACCTGAGCACAAAGTGCTCATGGTGAGCTTTTGTGATCGCCCGTTGTCCGTCGTGCGTGCGTGTGTGCGTGCGTCGTCAACTTGTCATTCAAACAACATCTCCTCCTAAACAGAATGGCAGATTTTCACCAAACTTCACAGGAATGATCCTTGGGTGGACCTCTTTCAAAGTTGTTCAAATCTTTCCGGTCCGCTGAATATGTAGGTCACCAGAGCTAAAAATAGATTTAAAAAGTGAAAACTTTAAAAGCTATGAAACCGCAAGGCTCAGAGTTTTCATATTTGATATGTGACATCATCTAGAGGTCCTCTACAAAGATTGTTCAAATAATGCCCCTAGGATCAAAACGGGCCACGCCCCGGGGGTCACATGGTTTATATAAAATATATAGCAAAATGACTTTAAAAATCTTCTCCTCTGAAATCGCAAGGCCCAAAGGTTTCATATTTGGTATGTAACATCCTTTAGTGGCCCTTTACAAAGTTTGTTCAAATTATGACCCTGGGGTCAAAACTGGCCACGCCCCGGGGGTCTCATGGTTTATATAGAATATATAGCAAAATTACTTTAAAAATCTTCTCCTCTGAAACCGCAAGTCCCAGAGGTTTCATATTTGGTATGTAACATCCTATTGTGGTCCTCAACAAAGATTGTTCAAATTATGCCCCTGGGGACAAAAAACTGGCCACGCCCAGGGGGTCACTTTGTTTATATAAACTTATATAGCAAAATGTCTTTTAAAATCTTCTCTGAAACCGCAAGGCCCAGAGGTTTCTTATTTGGTATGTAACATCGTAAAGTAGTCCTCTACAAAGATTGTTCAAATTGTGCCCATGGGGTCAAATCTGGTGGCACCCCGAGGGGTCACATGCTTTATATAGACTTCAATAGCAAAGTTACTTTAAAACTGGTCATGCCCCGGGGGTCACATGGTTTATATCAACTTTATTTGCAAATTGTCTTTAAAAAATATCTTTTGAAACCGCAAGGCCCAAATGTTTCGTATTTGGTATGTAACATCCTCAAGTGTTCCTCTACAAAAGATTGTTCAAATTATGCCCCATTGGTCAAAACTGACCACACCCTAGGGGTCACATGGTTCATATAGACTTAAATAGCAAAATGACATTAAATTTCTCCTGAAACCGCAAGGCTTAGAGGTTTCATATTTGTTATGTAAAATCCGTATAGTGGTCCACTACAAATGTTGTTTAAATTATTCCCCTGGGGTCAAATCTGGTCACGTCCCTGGGGTCACATGGTTTGTATAGACTTAAATAGCAAAATGACTTTAAAAATCTTCTCCTCTGAAACTGCAAAGCCCACAGTTTGGGACGTCACATTGAATAGTGGTCCTCTCCAAAGATGTTCAATGTATGCCCCTGGGGTCAAATCTGGTGGCACCCCGAGGGGTCATTGCTGTATATAGTCTTAAAAAGCAAAGTTACTTTAAACTTCTTTACCTGAAACCGCAAGGCCCAGAGGTTGTTCAAGATTGTTCATATTATGCCCCTCGGATAAAAATAAGCCACGCCTCGGGGATGCAAATTCCAATTGGGTTACAAGGTCGTCAGGTGAGCGTCCTAGGGCCCTCAGGGCCATCTTGTTTATAAAACGGAATGCACGTTTAACCCCATTCCCGACAATGGACAATCTTTCTGTTATAGTGTCGGTTGCTTTCAACTATCGGATTTTTTTTCATTAAAATTTAGGCAAATAAATACATCAGTCCACCAATGCCCAAGGTACAATGATTGGCGACAAAATATCCGATCTTTTGATGTCTGCGTTTCTTAAGCAGTTTGATGAGTTATGGTTAATACGCACCATAACCCAAAACATAATATATTTATTGTCATATTGCAATTACTCTAGCTAGAATCATTGCGATATAACAATAAATATGTTATGTACTTGGCATATGGCACATTAAGCTTACTGCGATTTACGTTTCACAATATTAGATCTACATGCACTTTTCTTTTTCGATTCTTATATGTGCAACACAAGAAAAAATCCCTGATTCTGTCAAACATCACTTACTATTGGTCAGTAAAAATACGTTAGAATACATATGTTAGTTGCAATTAGGCATACATGTTATTAATTATTTCTTACTTGTTTGAGTATCAATTCCTGCGGAATTACTTCAATACTAGTATTGAGAATGTTAGTATATTCCATTTTCAGTTTATGGCCAAGGAACACGATCAGGTTGTCTGTCGTTTCTAGTGACACTGATTTCATCATTTATCAGTATTTACTTATTCTATTTTGTCCTATTCAATTATATGTGTATGTCGGCGCTGTTCAAATTAACGTATACAAACCAACGCAATTTCAGAACGTAGACTATTATGTATACGTTTTAACGTTGTATAAGTGATTATTATGCTATGTTGGCCAACGAAAACGTATGTAAGGAAACTTTTGTGAAATATGATTCAAGCCCGTCAACGTAATCCGATATGTTGCAAATTCAAATATTTAGTGTTAAAACCCGCTTTCACTCTAAACGTAGCAATGTTAATGTGCAACAATTCACAATAGAACACATTATAGGCCTATATGTTTTATTTTCTATGTAATCTGACTTAATCGTATTTTAAAAATATGTGTTATACTTGTAACAAAATACATTTAAACGTCGATGCACAAGCAATTTCCAAACACAGTGGAACACAACATAAAAGTCAGTAAACATAATAAATGCAATGAAATATACTTATCAAGGCCCATATGTTGAAGTCAGTGTCTCTTTATCCAAACACAAATATCCTTACAAACGTATAAAACTCTAAGGTGTTACACCATTATTTAAGTACGAATTACTGTTATAACAATGATATAGAGGATATTTATTAATGCAGTGTAAGATCGTATATTATTTTTCATGAGTGGTCATAGAAACAATATGAAAATATCTAGTTTCTATGACCACGAATGAGATAAAATACGATCTTACACTGTAATCAAATTTTCTTTTTATTCCATGCTTTTGAACGATAAATAAATAAAAATGCGCTAGATATGCTGAAGCGTCACAAGTTTTGTGTACTATGACGTCATTATCATTCCAAAATTGTCGATCACTGTTGTGGTGGGAAAATAGTGCCACTCTAACTGCGTCGTTGTCGCTTAATTATATTTGTAATGAATTGTATTATGTGTTTTCTGTTGTTAAAGAAGGTCGATGTTTACACTGACGATTAGGGTATGTCCACACTTTCAAAAAAAACCCATAAAAACAAAGTTAAAAGTAGTTCCATATAGCCAAGAGTGAAATGATCAAACGTAATCATTTCACTCGACCTAGAGTGAAATGATCGGGTTATCATTCACTGGTATTCTCCACTCATTCACCGCATAGCATGAACTAAAGTAATCATGAAATCATTTGTTTTATCGAAATAAGGATAAACAGCTATGTGTCGTTTCTGCTTCTTTATGGGGAAATAAACTAATGTCCATCGGCTTAATGTGTTTTGTAAGCACTTCTGTTGAAAAAAAAAGAGTCTTGTTTACTATATTCATGTAAATATTCTGAACAATAATTTCTAAATATACATGTATATGTATTTACATTTGCATGTCAAAAAGACTAAATGAAATAAAAAAGCTGCTATAAACATGCAAGTGCTAAAGTTGTACGACAAAATAAAAGATATTATTTATTTAATATAAACACATTATCTGATCAAACCATTTCTGCCACTACACTGCAGTACTTTGTGGATTTTAACATTTAATTTACAATATTAATTAAGGCACACCAAATGGCAAGGTGATTTTGGAACACATTCTTACTAACTGACGAATCATGTCACTTGTTTTACATATAAAATTATTTATAAAAATCTTATAACGTACTCCACACAATGTGGCTCCTCTCTTACAGACATAACTCTGCACCAAACAATACATTGCACATTATGAAAAATCAAACAAAACAATAACAAACAAATTAACAAGAATCTCAATAGTTTAAATCGAGTCGAAACCCAGAAGATGTCTTTAAAGCACCATTGAAGTCACGTGGCTTTTTTAGTTTCTGCTTAAGTGTTTGCCCTTTATATGCCTCAGTGTATTATTTCGTAAAAATCATACGTTTCATTACCTTTTACATTTTTATGTTTTAATCAACACCAGTGAAGTCACATAGCAATAACCGCGTTCTTTTTTAGGTTGTAACATGCTTTAATTTCTCTATGTCTCATTGTATTTGTTAGAGTGTTCATTTAACACTGTCGTCATCTACGACAGAGCAAGTCAGAACACAGGTCAAGACTTATGTGTCCTTAACAAAAGCACTCCGCTACATTGAAAACAACATACTACTTGACCATTATCCCGATAATTAAACATGGCAATTTTGACATTTAAGGTTTTTGTCTGTAAAATAATTTATTCGACCAATTAACGCCCGCTGTGTTACAACATCAGCAGATTTAAACATCATGGCGTATTTATGTCCAAACTGTTACAATAACATGCGTACCGTCTTTAAACTGCTCTACTTCTTAAAAACAGCATCACATACATATAGCACTTCTTGCTTAGATCGTACAAACATCACGCGTGCATCGTAACATACTACTTCTCGAACACATTAGTACAAACATCACGCGTGCATAGTAACATACTACTTCTCGAACACATTAGTACAAACATCACGCGTGCATCGTAACATACTACTTCTCGAACACAAAGTAGTACAAACATCACGCGTGCATCGTAACATACTACTTCTCGAACACATTAGTACAAACATCACGCGTGCATCGTAACATACTACTTCTCGAGCACATAGTAGTACAAACATCACGCGTGCATCGTAACATACTACTTCTCGAACACATAGTAGTACAAACATCACGCGTGCATCGTAACATACTACTTCTCGAACACAAAGTAGTACAAACATCACGCGTGCATCGTAACATACTACTTCTCGAACACATAGTAGTACAAACATCACGCGTGCATCGTAACATACTACTTCTCGAACACAAAGTAGTACAAACATCACGCGTGCATCGTAACATACTACTTCTCGAACACAAAGTAGTACAAACATCACGCGTGCATCGTAACATACTACTTCTCGAACACATAGTAGTACAAACATCACGCGTGCATCGTAACATACTACTTCTCGAACACATAGTAGTAAAACATCACGCGTGCATCGTAACATACTACTTCTCGAACACAAAGTAGTACAAACATCACGCGTGCATCGTAACATACTACTTCTCGAACACATAGTAGTACAAACATCACGCGTGCATCGTAACATACTACTTCTCGAACACAAAGTAGTACAAACATCACGCGTGCATCGTAACATACTACTTCTCGAACACAAAGTAGTACAAACATCACGCGTGCATCGTAACATACTACTTCTCGAACACATAGTAGTACAAACATCACGCGTGCATCGTAACAGACTACTTCTCGAACACATAGTAGTACAAACATCACGCGTGCATCGTAACATACTACTTCTCGAACACAAAGTAGTACAAACATCACGCGTGCATCGTAACATACTACTTCTCGAACACATTAGTACAAACATCACGCGTGCATCGTAACATACTACTTCTCGAACACAAAGTAGTCCGGTGCATCTCCTGTCGTGTCGCTGGTATCGAGATCACCATTTTGTGCAACGTATTCATTGGTTGGTCGACTTATTTTTGTTGGACCAGTTTGTGCAACATATTCACTGTTTGGCCAATGCATATTTGTTGGACCAGTTTGTGTAACGTCTTCGTTGGTATGCTCATGTATATTTGTCGGACGCTCATAGTCGCGTAATGACCTTGTTAGGGTTGATGTGTACCCAGTAGAATCAGTCCCTGGATCAGAACTATTTTCTTTGAAAGCGGAATTGTCGTACTAGACAGATTCTTGCAGCGGCGGAGGAATACCCGATCTGCCTGCAGTTATGTTGGACGCGAGAGTTCCATTGGAGCGAAGAGATGAAGGATTTCCAAATGGATCGGAGTTGTAACTTGGATCACCCTGAAACGGCATCATTATACGCAATTACTGGGATAATAGTTGTCGATCAAATCTAATTGATGATAAGCCCCGTCGTATGGATATCTAATGCATCCTCGACACTTGTCATCGGTCAGTTGTTAGTTAACAGTTTTTGTAGACACAAGTACAAATGCGTACATTGTTATCGAACCCTCAGCACAAAGTATTTAATGTATACTTTTGAAAATATAATTAAAACATACTTAAAACCACGAAACCCATCAATATCTCAGAATGACAGTATTTTATGAATATTGTTTCACCATCATAATAATTCGTCCCTTAAAAGCCAGAAGAGGCTATCGGCTTTCTTTGCACATATGCTGATTATACTTTCTGGCTTTCAAGGGACGAACATGCTTTCAACTCTTGACAGTGTGTGTTACCGTACCATTGTATCTGGAATACTGTCTGGTATAGTGGCGTAAGGGTCTTCTGCGCGGCCGTTTTCAAAGTATTCGATGTTCATTGCAGTAGTTGGTCGTTTGCTTTTAGTTCTAGTTCAAAAAAGAAAATAAACAGGTGCAATGCATTAACTATGTCACACAACTTAACACTGTTCTTGCTATTTTCGCTGTTTAGTATACAACCAATCCGGATTTTGTTATCGAATAACATACATTAGGAACAGTGATTACTAGTATGGTTAAAATATGACCGTATTTGAAATAATTAAATGTTTCAAATAAACAAATAATAATGAGCACGTTGTGAATAAAATAAGGTTACATGAATTGCTTCGAGCCCATAATCCTTTTATTTTAACTTTTAAGTAGTTAAAACGTAGTTTTAAGTACGTATGTATTTTTATTTATAATGATTTCTGTATATGCTGGAGTACTACACTTACATTGTTTTCTTCAAATTAACCAACAAATACTCTACCAACTACTTCAAGAAGACATATACAACAATAAATACTAGAATGACCCTTAGTGTTTCTACTGTTCAAGCACACTTTCAAAAATTGTTAATTGTTTCAGACTAGAGAGGAAATTCATAAATGCAACGCAAAACTGAACCCATACAAACTCAATGAAGATTGCAAATAAAATAACACTTTAGTGCTATCCACAACAAGTTCATGAAAAGTAGTGAATACTAACACGGAGCAATACAGCCTTACGGGGATACTCACTCGTCTTTCTGTTTCCTCTGTCGCCATCGACGTATGAACAGCACCAGCAATATTGCGATGACTGCAATGGCAATGCCCGCCACTATGAGTCCAATCACCATGCCTGCATTGGTCTTTGGTCCTTCTACCGTCGCTTGTACGGTGGTTGTGCCTTGAAGCACGTACGTTGTGTTTGTACATAGAGCTTTTAGCTCTTCTATTCGCTCTGGTGTAACATTCAACGTCTTGCATCGTAACCACGGCGCAGTATCACAGTGAGTATTATCTTGGAAATAAACATCATCTTTGAGAATACAGTTTTTGACCGGATCGAAAGCGGTTCCAGCTGAACATCGTGTTCTTGACAATTCTGGGGTTTGCAAGCACTGGTAGTACGCTGTACAGTTACACGGGTCTATATGGAATGTGCTGAGTACCGTGTCATTTTTACATCTTACCAGGTCAAACTCTGGCTCACACAACCCTATCAAAATACATATAGATTCATTATTCAGGAAAATACCAAAAGTAAGGAAAATCCCTCGATAGATAAAGCTAATACAAGTTCATAATCATACTGTAAATTGTGAATCACATGAAAAAAAAATGAAAATACCAATGTTTCCGCATTTACATAAATGTACCTAATACATATACGCACAAATGTTGTTAATATGGAAAGATATAAGAACATGATATGATACTGTTGTACAATATTGAAATGTCATTGCAATAATAAACCTCGAACTGACAATTCCTTGCTTGTGAACATACTGCTTCACGCAACGTACATGCAACGCGCAACTGTTAACGGAAAATTTAATACAACATTATTACCTTTGAAATAACGACTGGAAGACGACATTGATGATAGTTACTTCCAATGCACTCTTTATATGTTTGAGAATTCCATTCGATAAGGCAACCTGAAGAAGATGATGTTCAGTTTAAACAAATTCTAAACAAAAAGAAATCTTAAGGACCTTCCTGCTGCACGTAAGTGGAATAAAAATGTCTGCATATAGCAACAATAAAGCATTCTGCCGAAGATAGAATACAACTAAATGAAACATCTACCACCCATTTCTGTCAAGATGAACGTTTTGTCTCGACAATGCTGATTCGAGTTAAATATACAATACAAAACTCGCACTATAACAAAACACATAAAATGATTAAAACTGGGGTCACCGCCTTGAAACGGTAAAGTATAAAATAGGGGTTTGAACTGGTTAAACGGTAAAGTATAAAATAGGGGTTTGAACTGGTTAAACGGTAAAGTATAATATAGGGGTTTGAACTGGTTAAACGGTAAAGTATAATATAGGGGTTTGAACTGGTTAAACGGTAAAGTATAATATAGGGGTTTGAACTGGTTAAACACAACTTCCTTTGAGAATGAGAAAGTTAATTTAAAACTTTAAAGTGTTACAATATGTTATTGTAGTAATATCCAGTTTGTTGTGAAAGAAATCAAGCAAAGTCATGAATATATATTTATTTCCTAATAGAATGGTCTGAATTTAATGTTGAGACCTTTTCTTATTTATCCACCTTTTTAATTTGGAAATGAAGTTATCTTGTTTAGGGTGTCAAAACTTCAAACCGTAAGTTATAAGTACACTTTGTAACATTACATAAATGGACCATAAAACGAGACAAATTGTCAATAAAATAATTATCAACTGATGCCACAGAACCTGGTTTCTAAACACTGGTGCAGAAGGAGTTGGCAATCAGTTTCGCTTGGTGAGTGGTCACTGTATTAAACAAAATGTTAAATTCGAGTTACTCTTGATCACCGCAGTATAACCTAAAACGCGTAGCAAGGCAGCGTCTAAAACCTGCCGTCCACAAGGCCCCCGAAGGTTTCCCTAAAGCGAATTTGGCAAAATTGGGGTGTTTCGGCATGTCTTCGCGATGTTCTGAAACCCTTCGGTGTCCTTCCTTAACAATTCTGGAAACTTCTTGGCACTTCGGGGCCTGATCGGTATTGAAAAAAACTTCCGCATCCAAATTTTAAAACTTTTAAAATTTGGACGCCGGATGTTTTATTCGGGACGGCTTTGGGGTCTTCGGCAAACCATCTGAATGTTCGGGAACCCATCGCCATTGACTCGGCATCTTCGGAAAGCTTTTTGCGAGGCTTCGTTATCGGTTTAGCCATCCCGAGCGGTCCCTGAAGGAAGCTGAATCGACGTAGAACGCTCCCCGAAGACGACGAGTTGTAGAGTTCTGTTCGCGTGTACACGCGTTCGCGGAAGCTATGCCAATCATGTAATGAAAGATGCCAAATCGTCGCTGAAGAAGCCGATTGTCCGCGGAAGGGACGCCGAGCATTAGTCGTGTTTCCCGAACTTTAAAAGAGAGACGGCAGAAGTGATGCCGTCTATTTGCCGATAGTGTTCGAAGTGACAAAATCGGCATTGTTCTTGTGAATTGAACACCTATCATGATGCAAGTCATGAACAAGCTACTCAAGAAGAAGTTTGGCGTGAGGTTACTAGTCAGTCAGCCTTTGGACATTACAGAAGGTATGATCATTGCCTTGGTCTTGAAGGCTAAAACCTTTATCTGAAACTCAAGCTGAGAAGAAAAAACTATGAAAAAGTATCTAAGGGATGCTCATAATCATCCCACTCTTTTGCTATTAAAGTAGGCAATGCCAAGTGAAAGCCAAAAGTATGGGACATGTTCTACCTTCTCTCAAATTGGGTGGCCATTTCACGTCAGGTTATTGGAGTATTTGGAATGACCGGAACTTCAATCATTATACTCCTAAAGCTGGAGAGTAGACACTTCTGGGACAAAATGGCATACACGTTCCACAGCAGCACAGAAGTACAGAAGACGTACACCAAGGAGGCGTACGTGTCCACAGATGTCATGTAACTCAGTGCCTTCGCAAGCGTTAGCAGGAAGGGCGTTACGTAATATTGTTTATTTTTTTCTGAATGCGAGGCATTGGACGCTGTGGTATGTCATCCAAAATTGTTGGCGTGATCCTCAAATACTGCTTGATCCACAATCGATGATGTCTTCTTCTCTCTGTCAGGTAAAATGCCAAGACAAACATGACATCAAGGGCAACGGAAATGCACCTAGAGATCCATTGACGGGCTAGCAACTAATAATCAGATTGTAGTTCGGCGTCGTTCGGCGTCGTTCATATACCCCGAACCTCCAATCGGCAACATTTCAGCATTCTGTCACAACAAATTGGCAACTATTCAGCATGTTCTGCAATGTTACCGCAACCTTTCCGCAAGATCGGAAAACATTGGGAAGCTAATTCTGAAACTATCAGAATACTTCCGCGTCGCATTCGGTGACTGCGGATAGGTTTCGGAGTTATACCGCAACTTGTCATATGCCACTCAGCGAATACATGCCGAAGAAGCACCGTTGGCCAAGCTCCGCCCATTTTATTCCGAATGGTTCCCGAAGCTCGCACATTTTTATCGGCAACCCTTATGCAAAGCATCGAGACTGCAGTGGACGGCAGGTCTAACACAGCTTTCAAACGTTAACTTTTAAGCGACACGTAAGGAACCAAGAAATACACTCCAGATTTACGATGTTTTTTCTAAAGTTGTGACAATGATACGCACTGTGCGGCACTGGGAGCATTTCACTACTAAGACATATACATTCTTAAAGCCGCGTTGTGCAACTTGGCAACAGAAGATATGAATGCACTGTAAGCCGGCGACGTCGACAAGAAAGTCTATGTCGGATACGTTTGGATGTAATTTCCTCCTATCTGATAGTTTCAGCTTCAAATTAATTCCCTGATAAACGTTCACATATCACCTTTCGTAGAAGTTGCTGCTGTTTTCTTTAGACAACGCCCAGATCGATTCTCTAGTACGGTGTATTATGGGTAATAATGGGCAGATAACATGTGATGATTTTCTTTCCAACGTCAGTAAAGATTCAGTTCCCTTCCAGATACTAGTGCGCTACACTCAAGGTGGTGAACGTAAATAATGCACATGTAAAATTTAAGTGAGACCGCAATGTCTGTGCAATAAATTTGGCCGTCTTTTGTTGACATTTTGTGAAAATGTGTTACATTGTCATTCAGGTCAGTGTTTAATTCTTACAAATATGTATTTTGACCATGACCATTCTATTCCAACATCTTTCCATTGCACGTAGACATTGTTTATTAAGAATAAAACGCACTAATAAAAAGTTATTGAAAGGAAAATTTGTCGGCATGAGGTTTAAATAATCGGTTACACAAAGAAAATATGTTATTTTCTGTAAATAAGTCCCTTCAGTATCATGGAACATGGTCAAATTTATATATATATTGATATCTTTTGTACTTTGCCAACATATCAATAACTGTTCCATATCAGTTATAAAATACACAGTTTTAAGCCATCATAAATGTATGTGGCGAATTTAAGTCAGATTTAATGCACATGTAAGTGGACACGATAACTGTTTCATACCATGGTTTATTACAACATTTTGGGTTTATTAAGCTGAAACATGTTTTGAGGGGAAATGATCGTTTTAAGTGATTTTAATTAAGTTTCAGTAAATTCTCATAATTGATCAATACCGGAGCGATACTGAAATATTGCTTGAAATATGCCATTTTCACGATTCGTTTAAGCCAACATTGTGGTTGTACTAAAGGCTATAGACGACAAACTTATAAGTGGTATCCGTCGTTCCTGTCAATTCAGCCACTGCGGTATATTCGGCCACCCCCTTAATAATGGAAATTAATTGTTATTTCTTATAAAACTTGTGTTAGTTATTTGTATTGTGACAATTCTATCGCAAAAAATACAGTTTTTGTTTCATTTTAAAAATTGCGGATTTAAGATTTTGTCTTACTAAATTAAAATATTTTAATAAATATTTGAAATCGTTACACACTATATGCATAACCCGGGATTTTTGTAAACATTAACTTTGAAACAGTAATTTGGTGTTTGTTAGTCTAATACAGGATGCTTTTAATGAATTTGATCAAAATTAATACAAAATACAAGTGCTTTTTTATCAAGACTGAACCAAATGATAGGAAACATCTTATCAATTCTGCATTGGTCAGTAACAAAGTGAATGGCTGATCTGTAAATTTTCTGGCCCTTGTTTTGTAGGAGACCTTACATTTAAGGATAAAGTCTCACTGGTTTAACATTGTGTTCATTTAGGATATAAAAGCCATTTTGCTCTTAAGTGTCCGAATATACAGGAAAAGAGGCTATCAAACCTTTTGTCGCCTTTTTAAAACAGTTACTTTTTCTTTTCTAATCGTTTTGTTGGATTTGAAGGGAGATGGCTCGAGAAATTGTGCTTATTTTGCGAACTGTTTTGATTTTACTTTTCTTATTTTAGATATTTTGGAAGGTGTTATTGCATCATATATCCTATAGCTTTTGGTTTCCTGTCCTTTCTTTGAAGTTAAAAAAAGATTTTCTTTTCATTCGTGGCATATCTGAAAAACTCAATGATACACACGTATATACATTATAGTATAGTCAATTTTTCATTAACATACAAAAAAAACCGGAATAAACGCTAACGCGCTTGTCCGTTCTTTTAACGGTGTTTCTGGTTATTAACAATATACTGGTGCATTAAATCGACTTTAAAAGTATTCACATGCATTTAAAACGGTTTAAACCAAAAAGATATGGACGTAGTTCGTGCGTAGTTCAATAAAAAAAAAACGTTCATATGCGTAAAATTACTTCTTCTCAAAATTAAACCAAATGAGGCTTGATGGACATGAGTTTTTAATGAATATTTTGAATTCTAACCCTAAATGTACAACAAATTTGACATACTGTCAAACTTTCCCTTCAAAAACTTTTGTATTGGTGCGTTTTATTCTCAACAAACAGTGTCCACGTATTACGGAAGGATGTGGGAATATAATGGTCATGGTCGAAATACATATATTTAACCATTAAACACTCACCTGAATGAAAATGTAACAAATTTTCACAAAACGTCAACAAAAGACTGCCATATTTATTGCACAGACATTGCGGTCTCACTTACAAATTACACGTGCATCATTTGCGTTCACCCCCTTGTACAGTATTGATGTTCAGTATAGTGTAGTACGTACAATATGTTTAATGAAATATCGTAATATTTGTTTTACGAACAAAATTAGACGTACGAGTACTCCGTGAATCAATGCAAATTTTTCTTTTTTTTCAATTTTTTTTATCCTAATAAATGAATATTTTGTAATAAACATACTTTCAAAACCGTTCAAAGAACTGTGATATGTTTAAGGAAAGATCATAACAATCTGAATTCTAATATAATATATAACATAACCACTGAATCATTTTACGAATAAGTTATTGCGGAAGGTATTAACATCCCAAGTTTTAAACATATTATGTTTCAATATGTTAACTATGTAGAAGTTAACGATATGAAATATTTATACTATTGTGGTGCACAATCGTGCGCCGCCGAAATTTATTTTATATAAAATTGAGATATCAGAAATTTTCGTACTGTGGTTTATTATTAGAATCGCATTTTCTTCTACTACATCGCCAATATTTTGGAGCTGTCATTTTGAAGATAATTCATAATATAGACATGTGCTTGGTTGTTTCTTTATGTGCTTGTTTGTTTTAAATTGTCTTGCTTGCTTGACTGATTGATTTCTTGTTTGGTTTCTTAGGCTGTGCCCCTGTTTGCTTTCATGCATGTTTGTCGGTTTCATAATTGCTTTTATTATTGCTTTCTTACCTTACTGATTGCCGTTCATAGATGCTGGACTGTTTGCATAGATGCTTCTTTATCTGTGGTTTGTTTGTTTGTTTGTATGTTTGTTTGTTTGCTTGCTTCATTCATTCATTCATTCATTCATTAATTAATTAATTAATTAATTAATTAATTAATTAATTAATTCATTCATTCATTCATTCATTCATTCATTCATTCATTAATTAATTAATTAATTAATTAATTAATTAATTAATTAATTAATTAATTAATTCATTCATTCATTCATTCATTCATTCATTCATTCATTCATTCATTAATTCATTCATTCATTCATTCATTCATTCATATATTCACCCATTCACTTATTCACTCATTCATTCGTTCATCCATTCATCCATTCATTTACAGTTACTCCCGTCTCAGTCATGTGTCGTTTAATACAAATTGCGCGATCGATGCACAAAGCAGTTTAAACGCCGTTGAAGAGTGAACTATTTCCATAAAACGTAAGCAAGTCAGTAATAAATACGACCATATACAATTTCAATATATCACCTGCATCAATGACTTTTGTTATGCAAATTTACAAGTTTTACATCTAAACTTGAATCGTTGCTGTTTCCCCGAGGAACGTTTACTTACCTCTTTATGTACCTTTGTATACGTCGTTGTTAAGCAATTCTTGTGTCAGCAAAACGTATTCACATCTCGTGTAATTAAATTTTAAGCTACATAAGATATATGTGCGCATCAAGTTCTAAATACTTAAAATAGACCCATTTGAAATAAAATATTTCAATATACTGTTATATGCACATATAATAGTAAACCAAATGTAGGCAACCTGTTGATGTATTTACTATTAATCTCCATTGTCTTTTTCGTCTAG
Source organism: Congeria kusceri (assembly GCA_027627225.1). Lineage (NCBI taxonomy): Eukaryota > Metazoa > Mollusca > Bivalvia > Myida > Dreissenidae > Congeria > Congeria kusceri. The sequence goes on from CM051035.1 coordinate 23,811,512, forward strand.
TCCAACATTTATATTCACAATAATGACAAAAACGTACTGTTTACCAACCAAATTTTGAATCAGTACATGTTAAAATTTATTTATGGCAAAAATGCTATCTCACAATACCTAAAAAAACCTACCTATGCCATTTAGCGCATAAATCCTCTGACCAAGTTAAGCACTTGTCAAGGTTTGCGTGACAAACTGTCGCCTGTCCATTTATCTAAAGACATGCCTGTCACAAGAAATCCACTTTTTCCCAAATAATTTCACAAACGACGTCATGTTTGTAGTCTATATTGATTGAAGCACTGTATTCGTTGACGTTCTTAATTAGGAAATATACACCAACAGGGCACGCGATATCTAGGCGTTATTTACACACCAGGCTTCTTACAAGTAAATCCAATTCCTTTTTTGTCAACTAGCAACTGTGATACGAGTCTGAAAGTCAAAATATATTTACATCTGAACCTATCTCTCGACAAGCATCAAAATTAAGATAATTTTCCTCTATTCCCACAGGGGCGCGGTTCTTTTTTTGTGCTTCTAATGTAGATTTTAACCATATTTACTTGCAAATGACATTTAATTCTGATTTGTAACTCTCATTGAAAAGTAAAGCGGTTTCTGGAAAGGTAATGAGCACTTTTAAAGCATTGATTGTGACTTAATAACGTCAAATGGCATTATTTTGTCTAAGTAGTGGAATATAACAGCCTATTCGGTCCAGAAAATATAGAAGTAAAAATTGGAAAATCACACTATTTCAGTCTTCTATATATACAGTTAGTTAATATAATGCGCAATAGGAGGAAGCTTACGCACACGTTCACGTTCACGGGTGCGTTGTCATGTGATATCTAGAATCCAAATATTGATCGGAGTTATTTTTTAAATTTAATATCATACTAGTACATGTATTATATTTAACAAGTAACTAAACCAATTTTTTAAATCTTTTTTTTTAAGAATAACAGAAAATGACATGAGAATACAGAAAAAACACACCAAAAATACCAGAAATAACGCGAGAACACCAGCACGAAGAATCAACTTAAATTTTGACCCGCGAGCAAAACTGGCTACATACCCCTGTGGTATTTCATATTTCTGTTGGTCTCTGTGCAATGTATATCTCGGATTATATATACGTTTATCACTCGCCGTACGCAGCAACGCAGGAATCTGGCCATCGCACGAGGCCCTAACCATCCTTCATTTACTATATCGCTCCAGATTACCGTGATAATTACTGCATCTGATATCAACTGGTACATGGGACGAACGCGGTTAAAGTTACATTGCCATCCAGTGAAAACATTGTCATCTAAGTTATTTTTATCCAGCAACCCACTTATCCAGTCTGGATAAGTTTAACCTGTGGATAGTGCTATCCGATGGGATAAAATAACCCAGCGTACGAACAACCGGGTCCTGCTGAATAGTGTTTATTTTTCTAACTATTTAACCATAATACACAACATGGTATTTCTTTGAAAGGAAGCTTAGACAAATTAGTTACCTATATATACATTTACATATGATTACAGTCAATAAACTTTCAAATTTCATATGAATGTGAATTTGGTATTGATCTATTAGCGCCTGATTTTCTCAAATATGTCATGTTCGAATACCTTCGTACGCATTTATTCTATTTTACATTTCTGAATGCTTGATTTTTTGACACTCTAAAATTTGCAAAGCAGCACAGTCTCCGTAAAAAGACACATAACCTAAACCTTCACAACACAATTTATTGTGTGTGTGTTTTTTTTTTGTTATTTGATTAAATCTCACTTTTGTTACCAAGATCGACGTTCGATAGCTACTTTTCCTCGTTGTTATATATTGTATTATAACATGATACTCGCTATTTTTCCTATGGACAAAGAACAAAACTATCATCGTTAAATTCCCAATAAATAACGCAAAAGAAGTCCCAATTCTGAGCGGAGCATAGTAAAAAGTAATTCCAATTATAATTGCAAAAATATATGTCAAATCATGTTAGAGTCAAAAGAGTTTCGCATTATCGTTGTTTATCGGCCAATAAACAACTCTTTGTCGTTCCGATGCGTGGCTATTAAACAACTCGGGCTAACGCCCTCGTAATTTAATTCCTACGCACCAGAACTCGAAAACGTTGTTTATTGGCTGATAAACAACTACAAATCGAAATTCATACAATATAAAACTGTCATGCCTCAATTGAACTTGTTTTTCTTTTCATATTAAATATAACAGTGCATTGTGAGTCCGGAATCTTCTATTATTCGTTGTTCATTGTCATTGTTTTAATTATTTTCCTTTATGTATGTTTAAACAAACGTGTTTATTGGTAGTTTTGTAGCTCATTGATATTTTGAATTTTGTGATTCTCCACAGTCGACACAGAATTATAAAATCCGAAAAAAAACTGTTGTATCCAATTTTACTTGCGCGCTGGATTTTAACGCATTATAAACACATATTGTGCATTTGCTTAAAACTTAAGTGCGTGCTATTGAATTTTGTTTTCAAAATTATAAAGGTAAGTAAATTAAAAAATATAAGAACATGCAGTCAAAAATAAACTAAATCATATGATTGATATATTACAGAGCACAAACCTCGTATATTCTTGTAAAGATGTCTGAAACTTAGATTCTTTCACGCATCACGTTAATCCAGTATTTTCATCAGTATGTTCAATGTTAACAGTCTCTGCTTTTCTGTCTAAATACAAAATCGCTCTAACTCACGCCTTAATACTTTTTTTATATGTTGGGTATCACATTTCTATGAACCGCTAGGGTAATACCTGTGAGACATTAAAGAGTGGGCCCGTGAATTGGTGATCATCATCATCCATCTCCACAACGAAATGGGAACACTCCATCAACATTTTATTAATTTTCCTCCTCTTCATAATAGTCACTGTCACTTATAGTCTTAAGTCACATCATCATCATCATGATCATCATCATCATCATGATCATCATCATCATCATCATCATCTCCATCATCATCATCACAACCACCACCAACATCATCATCATCATCTCCATCATCATCATCATCATCATCATCGTCGTTATCTCATCATATATTATATTAAGATTAACAATAACCATCGTCGTCTTCATCAGCATTTTCAGTTAATCCACATGGTACTTGGTTACCTTAATCATCATTTCTCATTAAATGTTTTAAAATACGTACATTATACATACATATATATTTTCCTTTTTAAATTATACAACAAACATGGTATTGGGATTGATTGCTCAGATAATAACGGAAAATAACATGAAATATATAAGAAAACAAATACATATATAAATTAATATATTCATATATGTATTATGACATGTTTTAACCAAGCAGTTATCTTAAATATACATCGTATTCTTTTTGTGTTACTGCAAGAAAAAAGCGGATCATACAATTGCTTTAAACTATTCAATGTGTCTTAGATATTTAGAAATGTCAACCGTTTGATATTAACAAAAGTCATTGAAATTCTCATTGGAAATTTGATTTGAAATGTCTACTTAAGTACCACATAAGTTACGAGTTCTCTTAGATGCTTTGTGAATACCGGCCCAGAGGTCGTGGTCTGCTCGTACCAACATACGTAACCATAGCCGACACATTCCATCCGTTCTGTTGTTGCTTTGTTATGCACCAATCAATATTTCCCCCCCCCCCCGGTGTGGGGGCGTGGCGCTCATGTACGGGACATTAGACTGAAAGCGATTTCCGACAGGCGGGAATATGACTCGCCGAATGATTCCGGGTACAGGGAAATACACTTTGGTCGGATTTTAGATCCCGGTAATATTGGGCTCCCCCGGGCCATTTGATACGTTTCCAACTGTTGGTATTTAGACAAAAATGCTGGGCAATTCGACTCCAATGCATAAAATAAGTCAAATTCCCCTGTGTCAGCCCGCCGCCTCCCCCGGGGGAAAATATTGATAGGTGCATTATGTCGAGTTCGCTGTTACTCGACATCAGCCTTTAATAAAGAGTGTTTTGAAATCACGATTAATCTCACGAAGACTCTTTAAGTGGGAATGTCTATGATTTAAACTTCCTTCAAAGTTATTGATGCGCGTAAGGGCAACTGGAAATTGATACTTTTACGGGTTAGGCGTGAGCATACTGAGTAGAGCTTCCGACAGGACCAGTAAAATTTTTGATATATTAATCGATTTGTCAAGTGGAAATTTTCTTCAGTAAATAGTCTGACTCACCGAAAATAACTATGTTATACGTAAAAATAGCGCCTGCACAATAACGTCGTGCCTCTCCAACAAAAGCAATTTGTTTTCGTAGAAGTCAGACTGTAACGCTCCAATGCATGCCCGCCGAAAAGAGAAATGCCTTTTAGTTTACCCCATGCACAATCAAACACATAACCCACTATAGTTATTAACCCCTGTTTGGTAATTCACTACTGTGTTTAGCTCGACTATTCAAAGAATATGTGACCTTTCCTATTCGCGTCCGCGTCTGAACTCCGGTAAACGTTTTGGTTCAGAAATCTTATAACTTCAATACTACATAAGAAATTCACTTGAAACTTAGAGTATATACCATAACCATCACCCTCAGCATCAGATGCAACATTTCCCATAACTCTGTTTTGTATTTTGACAGATTTATGCCCCTTTTTACTTAGAATTATATGTTAAAAAGTTTGAATTAAAAAGTCCAGTATCTTCAAAACTACAAAAAGCAGTCAATAAAATGTAACATTTTCATCAAATTCTATCTATATTACATACTACAATGCCCCAAAAGCCAATAACGTTGTTTTACATGTTAATGATATTTATTCCCCCATCGAAGATGGCGGGGTATATTGGTTTGCTAATGTCGGTCGGTCGGTATACACTTTGGTTTCCGCTCTCTAAGTTCAACAGTTTTCATTTGACCTTCACCAAACTTCATGAAAATGTTTGTGGGCATGATATCTAGGTCAAGTTCAATAATCAGCCAAATCACCCTGGTAATTGTGGAGTTATGGCCCTTGAATTATCTAAAGTTGGCCTTTCTAGCAGTTTCCGCTCTCTAAGTCCAACCGTTTTCATCTAATCTTCACCACACTTCATGAAAATGTTTGTTATAATAATATCTCGGTCAAGTTCGATAATCAGCCAAATCGCCACAGGAATCGTGGAGTTATTGCCCTTGATTTATCTGAAATTGGCCTTTTTGCGGTTTCCACTCTCTGCGGCCAACAGATTTCATCCGATCTTCACCAAACTTGATGAACATGTTTGTGGGCATAATATCTTGACCAAGATTAATCATCCGCCAAATAGCCCCAAGAAGTGTGGAGTTATGGTCGTTTGATTATCTTTTAGCGTTTTAAACTATTTTAACCTAGAATGGGCATAACTGTTACAAACAGCGCTTGCTATTTTTAATATACAGTTAGAATTGCGAAACTCACGCGGTACCCGTTAAAATTGGGTTGTGATCATGAATACTAAAACTTAGTTTAACAAGAGATGTTATGTATGCACCCCGACTTGCAGCCAAGTTGTGAAATTGTTAAGAAACTGTTTAATATGCATTCCCAAGCGAGGTCTCGATATATGGTATCTATGTATGAAGTTTCATTTAAATATCTCGAAGCGTTCTCAAGTTATTGAGCGGAAACCGTTTTCCTATTTTTAGTAATGGTGACCTTGACATTGACCCCCACCCATCCCATATGAAATCCCAAGAGAGGTCTCGATATATGGTATCTACGTATGAAGTTTCATTAACATATCTTTATGGACTCTAAAGTTATTGAGCGGAAACCGTTTTTCTATTTTTAGTAACGGTGAGCTTGATCCCACCCACCCCATATGCAATCCCAAGCGAGGTCTCGATATAACGTATATATGTATGAAGTTTCATTAAAATATCTCGATGCATTCTCAAGTTCTTGAGTGGAAACCGTTTTTTTCTATTTTTAGTAACGGTGACCTTGACCCCACCTACCCTATATGCAATCCCAAGCGAGGTCTCAATATAAGGTATCCATGTATAAAGTTTCATTAAAATATCTCGATGCGTTCTGAAGTTATTGAGCGGAGACCGTTTTTCTTTATTAGTAACAGTGACCTTGACCTTGACCCCACCCACCCCATAGGCAATCCTAAGCGAGGTCTCAATATAAGGTATCTATGTATAAAGTTTCATTAAAATATCTCTATGCGTTCTCAAGTTATTGAGCGAAAACCGTTTTTCTAATTTTAGTAACGGTGACCTTGACCTTGACCCCACCCACCCCATATGCAATTTCAAGCGAGGTCTGGATATAAGGTATCTATGTATAAAGTTTCATTAAAATATCTCGATGCGTTCTCAAGTTATTGAGTGGAAACCGTTTTTCTATTTTTAGTAACGGTGACCTTGACCTTTGACCTGTTGACCTCAAAATGTATAGGCGTCTTCCTTTCCTCCCAAGTAACCAGCATACCAACTTTCATGATCGTAGGTCAAAGCGTTCTCTATATATCGTGCGGAAACGAAATGGTCTACGGACAGACCAACCATCCGACCGACCGACATACCGACCGACCAACCGATGGACAGGTGCAAAGCAAGATACCCCCACTTCTTCGAATGGGGGCATAATAAAAATAATCCGTCTTATTTAATTCATTTAATGGCTTGAGCACGCACTTTCTCGAAATTAACATCCTGCTGAATTAAAAAAATGACAAGATAAGTAGTGGTTGAAAAGAAAAACACATAACTTATACAAGCTTGAACTATACTTTCATAATTATAATAATAATAAATACTAATAATTATTTGTGGTAAGTAAAAATAAAAAAAAGTAAGAATACGCTACATATGTATCGTACATTTAAAAACGTTTTTATCTTTTAGTGTTATATTCATCGGATAGTTTTAATGTTTACAGGTAAACATGTCCAGCGTGAAATGTTTCGCCATCGATGTTTCCCTATCTGTCCCTTGAAAGAATTCTACCCAGGCGGCAACGTATGACTTCCGGTCGACCTTCCCACTTCCGGTGGCGTCAAGACCCTTGAAGACGTGTCGGACGCTGTCTGCGTTCGCGAATCCGAAGCAACCCAGCCCCTTGACCATTCCTGCTTCCGTTATGAACCCGTCGCCGTCGTCGTCAAAAATGTCGAAGAATGCTTCGACCATCTGCGCGAAGTAGACCAGAAACGGAGACGGGTTGAGGACGAGGACCTCCCGGAACGCTTGCACGTACATCTCCTCAGTGATTACCTTGTCATCTGCGATGTAACGCGCCATTTTGATGGCCGCAGGAATCCAATCACGTGGGTCCTTACAAATAAATCAAAATGATTTATGTGTTGATTAAATGCAAAGATAATCATGTGCTGGAGTATGTGCTATTCGCACTGCTTCAAGGATTTTCGAAGTACATGTACACAGAAAATAGCTGTACAAATTATATGTGTCACTATTAAAAGAAAAGTATTTAAAAAAAACACTCAAGATATACAAACGTGTGTTCCATTAAAAAGTGTCATTTATTGGAAACTTATAATTATAACCAAAGTCCATTGGCTTGTATGGTGTCCATTGATTTATGTTCCAGCTGATTTAAAATCTTTACGTTTTCAGTGCTAAATATACCGGCATACCCAGAAAACTACAGCTTCTAAAATGGTTGTATATTCCCATACAAACAATTAAAAGAAGTTATAATTCTTTCTCCCTTGAGCTTTATTGTCCCTGGTTGTCTTTCTTTATATTTTTTAAATATCTAAAACAGTAGTTATAATTTGTTCTCCATTCCGGCATGTCCTACTTAAAGCAAAGCGAAAGTTATAATTCGTTCTTTCCAATGCCGGTTTTGTCCACTCTTCCATTTTGACTCTGTCCGTATGCATGTGCATATAAAGCCAACCTAGGGTTAGAATACGAGTTCTTCATGCCGTTTGTGTTCCTGGTTTTTCGTGTATTCATTTTGCAACCAATGTTTAATATTCGTTCTTAACAAGGTGGGTTTATTTTCCGACTCCAAACCGCCATCTTGCCAATTGCTGTATTTTTGTGCAAAAAAGCCAAATAAAAGTTATAACCCGTTCTTACCGATGACAGTTTCTTGTCCGACTCTACAGTTCGTCTGTTTGCCCCTGGTTGTATTTGTGTTGAATAAAGCTAAGCAAAAGTTACGATTCGATCTTACCGGTGTCATTTTCTTGTCTGACTCCACTCCGCAATTCCATCCATGGCTTCCTTTATGTCCAGAAATACAAAAAACACAAACACAAGCTATTTATAAATCAATCTTACCGATGCCGGTTTCTTGCCCGCCTCCACTCCGCCATTTGTCCCTGCCTGCATTTATGCGCAAAAAAGCAACGCAAAAGTTACGAATCGTTCTTACCGATGCTGATTTCTTCACGCACTCCAGTCTGCCATTTTATCCATGGCTGTAGTTATAAGCAGAAGAAAAAAAGAAAGAAAAAAAAACGATTTCAAGTTTCAAACCATTCTTACCGACTTCACCTCACCATCTTGCCCCTGCGCCATGGTGTCCATGTATTCAATCATGGCCAGCCAGCCGTCCACGAGCCAACTCTTGACCGTCCCAGCGTCCTCGGGACCGAGCTCAAAGGCCCGGATGAAGCTCTCCGTCATCTCCTTGTAGTCCGTTTTTGTCATCTTGCCGTTTCGTTTCTTGTTGTTCGCTCGGTACCAGACCCGGATTTTCGTTTCCAAAAACGGATCGATAGTGGTTTCACTTTTGACGTTTTCCATTTCATGCACATTATCCGCCAGCTTTCCGCTAGTACTCATTTCAATAGATTGTATATAAATTAGTGCAATATGACAGTATTTACAATTATATTACGAACTTTTGATACAAGTTCGTTGTTGGACAGCACCTTGTTCTGCTAGAAAAGTTCATTTATATACTAATGCAGAGTTCAAAATGCGATCAATTTCTTTAAGAGTCGGCAAATTAAAATTCTCATTAACCTTTCAGTCGTACGCTTTAAATCGTCTTAAGTCATGGAATAGTATTAAAAAGTTAATTATTTCCTTGCATACTAAGAATAGAAGATCGCACCGGGTCCCTATACAAAAATTAAAGTCACGCAAATTCCTGGTTATCTGATAGAACCACGGGTTACTCGTCGACAAACTTCGCAGGGTATTGGGAAGCTATGGCTAGAATTTCTTCGTGCTGTGTAAGACAAAGACGCAAGGAATCAGTGGTCACCTTGGTAATTTAAAGAATTAATGATCAAGCTACTTAAGTGGTATCGCTAGAATTTGCCCTCGATCGTCGCGTGTCCTGGAAAATATGCAAATACAAGTATAGTGCACTGTACGTGAAGTGTCCAGAATCTTGTAGATCTGATAAAGCCACCGTGGCATTGTACGAAGAGTACGGCTCCGTCGTCCCTGACATACATGAACTATATTTCCCGTCACGGTACGTATTACTAAAAGCCTAGATACGTGTATGTTGCAAGAAAACCCGCCTGTGACGTTGTTTGTTTTCAACATCGCCAGAACGAATACAAATTAACCCTCTTTCAATACAGTACGGGTATACATTTACATGTACCTGTTAGCTGAAGGAATCATGAAACGTATCATAATAATATAAGTTGATGCATCTACATCGCGCTGTCCAATCGTTGAGAACTTAAAACCAAAAGATTTGGTGATCGATAATTGAAGTTCAGTTCTATATTCCCTTCGACAATGACACGCGGGGAGGACACTCTGGACTCGACCCTTGGAGAGCATTGGAACAAATTATGCACCTATCAATATTTTCCTCCGGGGGGAGGGGGGGGGGGGGCGAGCGGCGGGCAAACCAAGGGGAATTTGACTAATTGTATTTTGGGGGATCTAATTCCCCGCCCTCGGGTCAACCATTTTTGTCTAAATCCCCTCAATAAGGGATGCTTATTTGGTGTATCAAATGGCCCAGGGGCCAATATCACCGGGATCTAAATTCCGAACAAAGTCTATTTCCCGGGACCCGGAATAATTCGGCGTATCAATTTCCCGCCTGTCGGGAATTGCTTTCAGTCTAAAGTCTCGTATATGCCTGCCGCCTCCCCCCCTGGAAGGAAATGTTGATAGGTGCATTAGAACTATTCGAAATCCGTCGGACCTCATTAGGTTGTCGATAGAGGTATTACTGCTGCTAGGGATGCAATTAAGAGCATAGTAGAGACGGGTATCACTGCTGCTAGGGCGGCCATTAAGAGCATAGTTGAGACGGGTATCACTGCTGCTACGGCGGCCATTAAGAGCATAGTAGGGACGGGTATCATTGCTGCTAGGGCGGCCATTAAGAGCATAGTAGAGACGTGTATCATTGCTGCTAGGGCGGCCATTAAGAGCATAGTAGAGACGGGTATCACTGCTGCTAGGGCGGCCATTAAGAGCATAGTAGAGACGGGTATCACTGCTGCTAGGGCGGCCATTAAGAGCATAGTAGAGACGTGTATCACTGCTGCTAGGGCGGCCATTAAGAGCATAGTAGAGACGGGTATCACTGCTGCTAGGGCGGCCATTAAGAGCATAGTAGAGACGGGTATCACTGCTGCTAGGGCGGCCATTAAGAGCATAGTAGAGACGGGTATCACTGCTGCTAGGGCGGCCATTAAGAGCATAGTAGAGACGTGTATCACTGATGCTAGGGCGGCCATTAAGAGCATAGTAGAGACGGGTATCACTGCTGCTAGGGCGGCCATTAAGAGCATAGTAGAGACGGGAATCACTGCTGCTAGGGCGGCCATTAAGAGCATAGTAGAGACGGGTATCACTGCTGCTAGGGCGGCCATTAAGAGCATAGTACAGACGTGTATCACTGATGCTAGGGCGGCCATTAAGAGCATAGTAGGGACGGGTATCACTGCTGCTAGGGCGGCCATTAAGAGCATAGTAGAGACGGGTATCACTGCTGCTAGGGCGGCCATTAAGAGCATAGTAGAGCCGTGTATCACTGATGCTAGGGCGGCCATTAAGAGCATAGTAGAGACGTGTATCACTGCTGCTAGGGCGGCCATTAAGAGCATAGTAGAGACGTGTATCACTGATGCTAGGGCGGCCATTAAGAGCATAGTTGAGACGGGTATCACTGCTGGCTAGGGAGGCCATTAAGAGCATAGTAGGGACGGGTATCATTGCTGCTAGGGCGGCCATTAAGAGCATAGTCGGGACGGAATTTCTTATCGCCGGCTACTTGACATATATTTAAACAAATCTGCTTAGTGCGTGGAATGAAGAGCGTACACTAAAATTAATTTTCTTATTAATATTTTACTTAAATAACAACTGATAAATAGTGTTGAATGGTGCATTTGCCATTTTAAGCAAGGACTAATTAATGCCTCTCGCCGTGCTGTTCAGCGCGCTTTACGTGTGTGTTTTTTTTTTAAATTCGTTAGCTGCTCCAAACTGCGCTTTTAAGTATTGCTGTTGTATTGTTTCTTTTCTGCAACTGTTATAGTGCTTTAGATCAATACATAAAAATGATTGCACTTTCATTCATTCAACACGACCTACAAATACATGTGTGAAAATGAAAGAGACCTTAAAGGACACAGAAATATTGCAATACAATTAAAGTGATCAATATCGATCAGAATCGTTCGCGCTTTCTTTTATGAACCGTTTATCTATGTTTGACCAATGTAGTTAATGAGTTTACTCATTCGGGACTGAGAATAAAGTAGATCTAAGCCAAAAATGAAGCTGCGCCGATAAAAGTACCATTTTGGTGGACGATGGCAGGTCTGTAACAGACTTTGTGGACGAACATGAACAAGACAGTCCTCTCGGCCAAAGATCTATAACAAAGCATGTGTAAATAGATTTTTGTCACAGATTTAGATTTTGGACGAAAAAAAGTAAGAAATCGGTCCAACAGTAAATTCTGTTTTATTATTGTTATTCTTACAATTAAAAACACAATTAAAAGACTCTGTGTATAAACCTCTGTTTACAACTACTCAGTCTCTGGTAGAACTGATAACCGATTGTGTAAAAGTACAATAAATAAGATATAGCTTCTATAAATGTTCTTATCCACAATATCTTTATAGCCGGCCGTCATTAATGATTCTCAGTATAAATTAAAGTATTCCTAAAATATGCGATACACGTTAATGTAAATGTATGGTAATTCATTAGTTATTGTACCTATGGAAATTACTGTGATGTCAATACGTTGTATTCATTTTCGCAATACATACTGTAATGCAACCGCTTGTTATTCTCTTTGGCGTTTCCGGTAATTATTTATACAGATCCCAATATGGCGAACGATGTTGACATGATAATATTTTGTCACGTATCGATGGATTAAACAGCACCGCAGACGAGTTATGAACAATAACAAGTGTTTCTTAAAGAAAAAACTTGCTTTTATTAGGTTCACGATGTGATTTTAACAGTAAGTGACTAAGACGCATTACTTTTAACTTGACAGTTCGTAAAAGTGTCAAACTTCTTAAAAGCCAGCACATTTATTAATGTTCACCTTCGATTTCTTAGACGCGTTTACGCCGAGTAATAAATACTTAGAAATTCTTCTATATTGGTCCATATGCTGACTGGCTAGTTGTTAATGGTTGGAAGAAAAGACCTACAATCTATCTTGTTGTTGACATCAGCTTCCTGCAGGGCCTTCCCCAGGCCGATTTAGCGCCCCGGTGCGGGGTCACTTAAATTTTAACTTGAACACATCCGGGGTGCCTAAATGGTGTTGCACTTATAAACATCGCCCGGGCATGTATATTTTATATTTTATTAATTAATTAGCTGTGTTGACTGCTGCAGACCGGCAATTCCTGCTGTGAAAGCCGCAATCAATCACCATTAAGCACCACCCTGTAGGCGGAGTTTCGTCACGCAGTAAAATCAATGTAAGCCAATAGAAACGCTCAGTTTATTTTCGCTTTGGAATGACATTATGATTGACCAATCGGTGCAAATAGACATGTATCAATACACAAATAACCTTATATGCTCATCAATGCGTATTATCGACCATAAAAAGATCGCTCACCCATGTCCAAACTTATTTATTTGATGAATTTTTAAACTGCGAAAAATCAGTCAGAAATACGCTCATGAAATGGTGATTGGAAAAGCCTATCCAGTGTTACTGTTGTAGTTTCGTAAACACAAACTGTATTGTTTATGTACATCTGTGCCATGTAAAACCCGTGTTTTCTACAAAAGCATGGCTCCCGCTGCCTATCGTAGTGTTCGCGAAAACTTGAAAAATCTGTCAGTCATTCGGTCTGACTGGCTTTTTTTATTTGTCAGTCCGAATGAATATCTGCCAGTCCGACTTAACAAATAGTAACAACTTGTAAAACATAACAAAAATGAGGTTAAGATTTATTTTATTTTTCTATTGTAGATGTGCGGGTTTTTACATTTTTATTTAGATTATGTAATCATAGTTACTTGTGGAAGTGTGAGCTTACGTTTATTAACGGGTTTTGCACCACCATAATAGTTTAACGGTAAACCATTTCACATGTTCAAGCTCTATATAACCAATGCTATTTAATCTAAAAATATTAATGGGATGTTAACAATAAAAATGTGAAAGCGAAATCACCTGGCAAAATCCTATAAAATAGGCGAAATGGTGTTGTTTATTTTGTAACTGTTGTTGTTGACTTCGAAAGTGAAAGTGCCTCGCGAAAACTGAATAGTATTTTAATCGCGTATGATTGGTTAACACAATTCAAATGCGAGTTTTAACGACCCAGACAAAGACGGCCCAGTTCAAGACGGCCTACTTTTAACGCTGCAATAATTGCTTAAACTCCATTGGGATATGATTAAATTTTGTGATTTAAATGTCAAATACATTTAAATTATTGCAATTAGAGTTAGTTTGTATATTTTGTATGTATATTTATGTGTATTTCCCTTTTATTAATTTAAATGTTCCAAATTAGTATGATACCGAAACCAGTATAGTATAGTCGGCTGTCATGGAATTTGGCCGAATTGGCCGATATTACAAAATTTACGTTTCATCTGGTCTAAATTTCGGCGAATTGTAAATATCTGCATCAGATTTTCTCGTCGGTCAGACAGACCGATTTTCTTTAAACTTTTGTCGACAGGTCCTGGACTAAATTTATCAGTCAGGACCGACGGTTTTTGCGGACACTGCTATCGCAATTGTCGCCAAATGCGACAGTTTTTGAAAAGTGGCTATAAAATCTTTCAATTTGCGAAAACTAGTGGCGAAAACTCCCAGGCGGAGTTTTATCGCTCAGAAAAATCTTCATTATCCAATTAAAACGCAATGTTATTTACACTTGCCAATGACGTGAACGGTTTACCAATCGTAGTGAAATACATGTATCCACACATTAGTAAGTGTAAACAGACGTCCCTTGAAAGTGAGTACTGTCTATTCCCGACCATAATACGTAAAACGTAAACACAATTGACTTACTGATTTTCGTTGTTCATATCCAGATTTAGTTTAATTCCTAAACAAGGCAGCGTTTTAAATTACTTTCCTGTAAAATTTGGTAGAATATGGTTCTAAATCCGATTACAGCGACTTTTAATTTTCACATAACATTTCTTGTATCCAAAATCTCGTAAACCTTTGTTTTGCTAGAAAAGCGCGCGAAAGTTCTGTTGTAACAAACGACATCACGTTCTACGCATGGAAAGCGTGCGTGTTTCGACTATGTGCTTGTACATGTACTAAATATAGACGTATGCTCTGCAAATAAATACATTGTAGTGAAAGAACTTTTAAATCGTTTGTTCAGATTAGGCAATACACACGGCTAATGGATCAGTATTGACTGTTGTAATCGATCGAGTGTGCTTTGTGTCATTACTGTGATACTAGATAATTGATAAGGCGATTACCATGTATGGCTTCAGTGGATGATTTCACAGTTTGACATCGATGTTACAAACAACGTCGGTGGTGATTAAAGTTAGTTAATAAAGCAGCAATTTAATTAATTATCGGTATAACCGACAAAGAAATTAAAAATGGTTAATGATTATAATTAATTGCAATTAAAATGACCACCAAATAAAAAGCGTAATAGAATGGATTAAGAATGGATACAAATTGGCTCTTTTTTTTAAAATGGCAACAGATTTTTAAAAATGGCGAAAAGAGTGGCGAACGATTTTTTTCCCAGTGAGAGCCCTGAAAAGAGCGCAAAATGTCTGCTGACAACCAGTGGTTACCACGATGTCACGTTCCACGTAAGGAAAGCGTGCGTGTACCAACCATGTGCTTTACTAAATACAGGTCTTAACATTTGACGCACGATGTGCACGAGGAAATTTTCCCGCCATTTATGCCAGAACAAAGCATGCATAATATGCATGTATTTTAATCAAGATCTTTACAATTAACATATTATCAGTACTAAGTTCAACAGTTGTAACGATTAAAAGTTTGTTAAAACACTGAACACATGCCCATATGAACATAATTAATCTAAAATTTGAGAACAACAAGAATAGTGGGTTTGCACATTACGTCACTGTGTGACATCAGAAAAATTATTACTTTCAGTTTTGCAACAACAATGACGCCTTTGCTTTTAGAAGACTAAACGTATACCATTTAAACGATGATGTTTCATTTTTTTAATTTTGTTTAAATGTTTACACAAAATTGAAAACGTGTTAGCCTTAATTTTAAGAGCTAAAACGCACCAGATAACGTAATTTGACACGTGCCGCAAAAAAAAATTCGGGGTAAGGAGGGAATACACCTTCCTAACCCACCCCTCTCGGGACTGGGGCGCTTGAAACAAATCCTGGGGAACGTCCTGCTTCCTGGTTCGACGGGTGTTGGCTGTTGGTCAATATAAATAGCTGCCGTAGAGTCTTTCGATGATTTTTGTTTTGGCAGACTCAGCTTTTATTCTGAAGGTGAATAATTTCAGCCAGTCGGCTCTCAACAATTGCAGGCTACAATTTGCATCCAGTTTTGACAAACTTGCATTGCAGAGGTTGTGCATGACCATTACATTTCAAACTTGGACCATTTCAATAATGGATCAATAATAACAAAATATGGCCGTGAATTATAATGAACACTTGTATTTCTACCAATCTTGTTATAGCCAGTATTTTCAAATCCTTTTGGCTTTGTCACTTTGTGAAAATGTGTGCCCATGCTGTGAAAGTGAAATTCATATTCTTCAGTTGTATACAGTAACGTTTGAAAGAACATTTTTCCTAAGAACAGCTAAAATCACAATAAATTCTCTATACCCTTTGTCTTTCTCATAGTTGTGTTTAATGTTTCCTTTAATAAAAAAAAAAAGGTTTTTGTTGCGTAGCCACATTGTACAACTAATATTGTACCAAGTGTCATATTCTTCAAAAAGTACATGGGAGGTAGCTTTATTAACACATAAAGAGTAAGAATTATTGTTTTGTTACTGTTTCACCTTTTATTATACTATAGTTCGAATCGAATCCGATAAAAGACAGACATTCCAGATTTTGTTATTTTTTAAGTCTAATGAATTATCCAGAAGTGTTGTATTGTCTGCAAATGGCAATAGAACTTTAACAATCAGTGTTACAAAAGTAATCATTTCACTTGAAATAATAATAATTGAAAACTAATTTATATTTTCAGTCACTGGTCTCCACCCAACATGTATGCATACACGTATGTTAGTCTTGTTTGCCTGGCATGTTCTGTTGCCATGGCAGCCGCATCAGATGACAAAATGGCGCCAGTGTTGAAAGCAAACAGGGACATCCTGAAACCAACCTCTGACAGCTATAAACCCCAGCAGATCCACATCAGGTATAATGTATGATGTAACAGGGCAAGAAATTAACAAGAGGTTTGAATTTTTGTTTGCAAAAACTCATTTGCAAGTACCCGGGTTCATATTCATAAAACTGGACTCCTGGTAAAAAGCAACCTTGATTCAACATTGAATTTTTGGTTGAGTAAATGTCTTAACTTATGTCTGTAACAAGTCATTGATTGATTTATTAACACCAAGTTTTTCATTATGTTTTTTATGTGAAAATAAAAAATTGATTTTGTCATGCACAATTTGATCTGCAATTCCATCGTAAGTAAGTGCATCCATATGGTCTTTCAAATACCAGAAATTGTAAATAAATTAATAAATTGTACCGGGGTAGTTGAATTTGCACTATGCAAAGTAAACTTGCTTTTGTTGTATATTCAATATAATAGTATGTAAAAAACATTTGTTGAAGTTGAAAAACTTGCCCAGGTATGAAATTTAGAGTAATCATTGTTATTCTCAGTTATCTGTGATACATTATGGTGTATATGAACTTGACTTAGTTGACACAAATAAAATGTTGCCGAAATTTGTTTTCTGTACATGAACAGGATGTTTGCTCCAGAAATGATCTTCTAATGTTTAATTTATTGTTTACTGAAGCTTGATCACTTGTCAATCAATAAAGCAAGGTTTCCCTTGGCTAAAGTTTTATGAAGAAAACTGTGAAGCCAAATGATAATTTTTCTAAACAAACTTTGGAATTTGTAGCTATTGAATAATTTGGCAAATGGAAGAGTGAGTCCTGAATCATTCAGTTTGTCAGTAAGTGGCACACATTATTTAAACAATGTGTTGTTCGTTTTCTAGCCTGGGTGACACAACATCCGAAATGAACATCATGTGGTCCACCCAGGTGCATGACACATCGATAGTGGAGTACCACACGGGCGATAGGCAGGAAATGAAGAGGACGGAAGGACAGACCATAAGGCTCGAATCTGACAACACCAATGGGCTGAAATACCTTCACCATGTCAAGCTGGAAGACCTCGTTTCTCAGACAAAATATTTCTACAATGTCAGAGGTAGATAATTATAATTGCTTATGTAAGTTGTTGGAAAATGGTTCGAAAGATGCTTATATAAATAGTAATGTACATGGGACTCTGCATATTATAATATAAGTACACTGCAGATATTTTTACTACTAGTATTCACCAGAATTCACTAAATTTGAGAGGTATTTTAACATGTTTGCACTTCACTTCATACTAATCTAACTTCAGGTGAATCTGATGACACACTGAGCGAGCAGTTCAGTTTCACTGTTCCCCCAGTGATGTCTGGAAACACACACACCTTCATGGTGTATGGTGACTTGGGAACGAAGGCTAAAGACATGCAGTTCCTATTGCAAGAGGCTCTCAATGAGAAGTACGAAGCCATTTTCCACGTGGGCGACATTGCGTACGACCTTGACAGCAACGAGGGGGAAACAGGCGACAAGTTCCTCCAGCAAGTGGAGAAAGTAGCTGCACGCATTCCCTATATGACCACCCCTGGGGATCACGAGCGTAACCATAGCTACCTGCATTATAGATACAGGTTCTCTATGCCGAATCTTCCATGGCCTATGCCTAGTGATAAGCTCTGGTACAGTATCGATATTGGGCCCATTCATTTTGTGTTGTATTCCACTGAGGTGTTCTTCTATGATGAAGTGAATGCGGAAGCCATGTTGAAGTGGCTGAAGGAAGATCTTGACAATGCTAACATGCAGAGATCGGCAAAGCCGTGGATAATTGCAATGGGTCACAGGCCTATGTACTGTTCAGTTGATGATATCAGTGATGATTGCAGGCGGACAGTTCCAGTTGTGAGAAGAGAACTGGAGGACCTTTTCTTTGCTGAAGGTGTTGATTTGATCATATCAGGGCACCAGCATTTTTATGAAAGAACGTGGCCGATATATAAGCAGAAAGCTACACAGTACAATTATCGTCACCCCTCTGCTCCAGTGCATTTGACTATAGGAACCCTGGGCTCTGTGTATAAAATAGACAACAGTATCAATTTGGGTGGGCAGTGGTCTGCATTTGTGATTTCTGAGTCAGGAAAGGAGTCCTTTGGGAAACTGAAAGTGTACAATGCTACGCATCTTTCGTGGGAGGTGAGGGAATGCTTGAACGATAAAGTTGTGGACAGAATTTGGATCAATCAGCCTTATCACCGGCCTTTTCACAAGCAGCCCGAAGTCTTCCTGCCCAATCCCTTGGGAGAAATGGGCCAGGAATGGCTCGACAATCAGCAGACGGATTCCTATGGCTTGGAGTCATTCCTGGGAATCAAGGGCAATCACTACGGTGACGACTTCCAGACCAAACTCACGGTGCTGTTCTGTGTGTTTGTTATCTGTGTCGTGGGACTGATCTCAAGAAAGAAGGTGCTCAACCTGATCCGGATCTGTTGTCTGAAAAAGGAACCCTGCAACAAGTTAAAAGCTAGCCTTGCGTCTGCTGGTTCTAACGTATAGAGCGACTTTGCGATATAGTTTGATAATACTTCCGTGTTCAAACACTGGCAGAACTATTCTATTATGAAATGAAATTCTGACTCCTATATTACAGCTCGGACACATCAGCCTGACACTCATAAACTCTTTTAGTATACTTAGTCAGTTGAATAACTTTCTAT
The DNA here is from genome assembly GCA_027627225.1 of Congeria kusceri. Lineage (NCBI taxonomy): Eukaryota > Metazoa > Mollusca > Bivalvia > Myida > Dreissenidae > Congeria > Congeria kusceri. The sequence continues at coordinate 23,830,957 of CM051035.1, forward strand.
ATAATATTTTATACTCTGTTTTGTTTGTGCATAAAAAATGTTTTTCCTGTTTTTCAATATAATAACTTTGTTTTCAGTAGAGAACTGTTTCATCAACTTGATTCCAACTTGATTTCAGTAGGTAAACTCATCATAACAGATTTGTATTTTATTCGTGCATAAAGATCAGTGTCAGGTTAATTTGTCTGAGCAAAACATGGCCATAAATAATCACATTGTTGATATTATACTATGTTGGCTCTAGGAAATATGAATTAGTAGCTAATTTTTTTTTATTTTACAAAAATACTTCTTATTTAGAAATAATTTCCTCAGAAAGTGAAAAAATAAGCTCCATTTTCAAATATTTTCATAAATTTTAGTAGCCAGTGGCTATTTTGGCTACTGATAACGCTAACATAGATTATTTCAGTCTTCAATGAACACTTTTGCATATCTATTTTATGAATGCCTATTTATATGCAAACTTACTGACATTCCAAATTCATGAATCAATAATTAGTTTCCGTCATTATATAGTATTCATGTGATACCCAGTATCCCATTCTTAGGAGCAGTCTGTCAAACAGCCAATCATTTTCAGATATGTCACAATTATCAATTAATAGTTACAGTGATATTATACTGAGTACTGAAATAATGTACTAAAATTTCCAGATCATTTTGTCTGGGTTTGCCTTTGCTATGAACATTTGCCATATCATTTGTAATACAAAATATAACTTTTTTCAATTTAAAACCCATTAAATAGCAAGTTTCACACTACGTAATAGATGCTTTGTTAATAGTGCTATGCCTTTTATAAACACATATATTTTCATTTTTTGTAAGATTTTGTTTACAAAATACTGTTCTTTTCATAAAATGTGTATGTTCTTGTTATAATAATGTTTTTGTGAACTTTGATCTATTTGTAATGCATTATATAATATTAACTGTAAGTCTATCTATTACATGAACCGTAATTTGATAGTATTTTTATTTTTTTTTGTTTTTGTTTTTTAGTACATTTTAAAAGATATTCAAAAATATTTAAAAGTAATGTACCAATTTAAAACAGATATGAAGTGTTTAATTTGTTGACTTTGAATGCTCTTTTTTGAAGGATTTAAAAAGAAACAATGTTCATGTGTGATCATTTACCAGACTTAATGCACCTGGTTCTCTGAACAATTAATGATTTGTGTTTGACTTTTATCAGCTGGTTAATAAGTTCTTAGTTGTTCAAAACTGCATGGGGCATAATTATGTACAATCTAGGAAAATTACATGGCATTTATTTTGTACAATGTTAACAAAGTCTTTGGGTGTTCCTCTTCAGTAGCAAGGCAATTGTAAAGATTTTATAGTCTTGAATATAGAGCAGAGGAAAGAAAAATTGTTATTAAAGTCATTATAATTTCTTTTTATATCCGGTTGTTGAATGATCAAATGATCCACGGTGGTAAAAGTCTGAAAGACACGTGCTGGTCCAGGTAACATAAATGGTTTTCACACACACTTTACTTCTAATTTACTAATTAAGATTTTTCTCACTCAGGTTAGTTTTTTTGTGGGCAACACTTCATATTGGGAAATTATAAGTGTTTCTATTATGACTTGTAAAGTTTCTTTAACTGAAGGTAGTGCATATTGTATATAATGTGGGCTGATTTTTGTGGGGGTCTTGAATTATAAATTATAAATTGTTTCAAAATTGTGCATTAATATTTTCATTAAAATTGAATGTTTGCTTCATTTAAAGTTATTTACAGGTTTTTGAAATGTTTGTTAAATGTTGATCAGTTTATTGTTATGATGTATGGTTGTTTGTTGATTTAAAGATGTAAATATTTTGTTTACCTATGCATATTAATTTATTAAAGCTATCAAACATATGCAAAATGTGTTCAGCATATTCTTTGGTGAAATCCGACAGGGTATTTGGTTAATTATGGAAAGATCTTGATAAAATAATGTACATGGTGCTGCTGAAAAGGAGCTGGGGGGAGGGGGGGGGCCTTTCTTTGAAATTATCATTGCGATGCTTCTAATTCTGGATTTTAAACATTATCTGTTTATTTGACATTGAATATCTGCACTAATTCATTGAATTGCAACAGACATTCAACATTTATGTGTTGAGCAGCTAACATTTATGTGTGCAGCACCCTGTTAATTGTACTTAATAACCTCAGAAGTTTTTCGGGGTCATTGATCTCACTTCTTAATTTTTCACTGAATTATTTGCCGAATATGTAGGTTGCCAAAGCTAAAAATAGATTGAACAAAGCTTGTCATAGGATGTGACTTATGCCCCCGAAGCATGTACTTGTCAGAGGAAGGCAACACAATGTCAGAGTACAATATTATGCCCTGGACAAATATCTTTAGATTTAAGCAACAGAGCTGTTAGTTGTGTGTGACTTCCTCATAATGATCTTCATTCCCACCAAGTTATTACATGATGGCAAAAATAATGCTTCCTACAAAAAGTTCATTGTAACATTTGACCTTTAAGTGAAACCTTGGACCCACAGACCTTGACCAAGGTGCAGGAAGTTGTACACGACACATTGCCTGATCATGGGAAATAATCGGAAGTAATATTAAAATCCTTCCAGGTCAGAAATTATGGTGGAGAAACACAAATCCTTGGCCTTTAATTGTGACCATGACCTTTGACAGACGAGCATGGGAGTTGTATGCGACACATTGTCTGGTCATTTAGAATAATAATATGAAGTAATATTTAAATCCCTCGATACGTTTAGAAGCTATGGAAAGGAAACAAAAATAATTGACCTTGGACCTTGAATTGCGACCTTGATCTTTGACCGACGAGCATGGGAGTTGTACACATCGTCTGGTTATTGGGAATAATAATTTTAAGTTATATTAAAATCCTTCCAGACGTTCAGAAGTTATGGAGCTGAAACAAAAATTCATTACCCTTGACCTTGGATTGTGACCTTGACCTTTGACAGAGGAGCATGGGAGTTGTACGCGAAACATCGCCTGGTCATGGGAAAAATAATCTAAAGTTATATTAAAATCCTCCCAGGCGTTTTGAAGTTATGGAGCGGAAAAGAAAATTCATTACCTTTGACCTTGAATTGTGACCTTGACCTTTGACCGACGAGCCTTGGAGTTGTAAGCAACACATCGTCTGGTCACGGGGAATAATAATCTTAAAGTTACATTAATATCCATCCAGGCGTTTAAAAGTTACAGAGCGCAAACTAATCCGGACGGACGGACACACCCAACCACCCACCCAAAACGGGCGGACAGTGCGACTACTATATGCCCTCCTTCGAGGGCATAACAAGTGAAAAATATTTTCATCTGAAACTATAAGGCTGAGAGCTTTCATAGTTGATATGCCACTGTAGATGTGATTTGAAATGACTTTTCGTATTTGGTATGTAACATTCTATAGTGGTCCTCTTCAAAGATTGTTAAATTTATGCCCTCGGGGTAAAATTTGCCACACCTTGGGGGTCATATGGTTTCAATTGATTTTTATGACAAGTGGGTTTTAACAATCTCCTCTGAAACCGCAAGGCCCAGAGGTTTCATATCTGACACGAGACATTGTAGAGTGGTCCTCTACAAAGATTGTTCAAATTATGACCATGGGGTAAAATTGACCACACCCTGGGGGGTCATATGGTTTCAATATACTTATGCGGCAAGTGTACTTAAAATCTTCTCCTTTGAAACCGCAAGGCCCAAAGGTTTTGTATTTGGTATTTAACATTGTATAGTGGTTCTCTACAAGGATTGTTCAAATTATGCCCCTGGGGCCTAAAGGTGGCTACGCCCTGGGGGTCATATGGTTTCAATAGACAAATGGCAAGAGAGCGTAAAAAATATTTTCCTTTAAAACTGCAAGGCCCAGAAGTTTCATACTTAGCATGAAAGATTGTATAATGGTCGTCCACAATGATTGTTTAAATAATGCCCCATGGGTAAAAAGAAGCCACACACTGGGTTTTGACATGGTTTCTATAGACTTATATGTCAAGTGGACTTTAAATATCTTCTTATTTGAAACAGCAAGGTCCAGAGGTTAAATATTTGGCACGTAACAAGGTATAGTGGTCATCTACAAAGATTGTTTAAATTATGCCCCTGGGTCAAAACTGGCCACGCCCAAGGCGTCACGTATGGTTTATATAGAATTAAATAGCAAAATGACTTTAAAAATCTTTTCTACTGAAACCGCAAGGCCCAGATCTACATACTCAGGTGAGCACTTTAGGGCTGTGTGGCCTTCTAGTGTTGAAATAGTAATGAATCACTCATAAGTTTGTCATGAATGTGTCATAAGTAAGTATTATGGTTCTGTCAAATGAGCCTGTCACCTTATGAGTCAAGGGGCAGAAATATAAAAATAACAATGTGCTCGTGCACATGTAAGAAAGACATTGTGGTGAGACTGCACTACATTATCTTAACAATGCGCAAACAAACACTTATATTGGGTACAAATGTTATACTAGTGCAAAGTAAGTATGTTAACAGTGAGTAGAGATAGAACATACAAAGCATGCGACTAAAAAATACTGATTAGAATAAAGAAATAGTCATATTTGTTAGATTATATATGATCCATGTAGAGTAAAAAATATTAATTTATACCAATCAAAAGTCAATCAACACCTAATTCACTCCACTGTTTACAAGTCCACAATCCTGGCTCCATTCTAATTTCATGAAATGACAAATTTTATAAATAGTCCTGCATGGTTAGATATGACAAAACGATATATTTTGATAACTGCCAAATATACATGATTAGTGTGAAGCAACCGTCCATACAATTTTTATTTGCAATTTCAGTAAAGCTGTTCATCAGTCCTATCATGGTTCTATATTCTGCCCATAGCGGTCACCGTGTTCCAGCCAAGATGGTTACACAGCATTAAAAGAATGATGCTTTTAAAATTGGCAAGAAACGTCTTTATTACAGGTACTATATACATATTCTATGAAGAGTATATTGTTCATACATATATGAATTAGCATAATGATTCAATTTGAAAGCATGTGAGCTTTTTGTATACCTTTTACTGCACAACATACACGTATATGTAAAGCGAATTACAATACCATCCATACAAGACAAGATTGTTTTGCACAACATACACATATATGTAAAGCGAATTACAATACCATCCATACAAGACAAGATTGTTTTGCACAACATACACATATATGTAAAGCGAATTACAATACCATCCATACAAGACAAGATTGTTTTGCACAACATTGTAGTTACAAAGCACTAACAAACATGTAAGGAAAGTATAGTTAAAGTACATATATACACACTGTTTTATAAGGAACTTAACAATAAAACACACTTTAAAAACATGTAAAACCCGTTGATTCAGATGATGAATCGAAAAACTGTTAATGCACAAAATATAAATAAAATAATACAAATGATATTACATTAGACTGAATGTGATATAATATGTTCAGGGTTCAAGAAAATCATTTTGCAAAGATGAACGTTTGTCAACAACATAACATTTCTTGAATCAAACATTCATAAAACATTCCGTGCTTACATGTTTACTTGTCTGAAGATGTTCATGGGTCTTAAAGGGGCGTATCGGCGGTCTGTCGACGATTACATTTTTAACGTTCATTTACTGAGAATTAATACTGAAACATTCCTGAATACTAAGTTCTTGTTTCTATAAAAATGACAAACATATATTATTTTATTCTATATTGAGTGGTCATCGATTATACGTTCGCAGGCGCGGGAAAATTGTTATAGTAGTGAAATCGACATGAATGAAATGTACATAATGTACTAGTATGCGCATGCGCGCTATTTATAATCATTGGAAAGTTTTAATTGAAGTGCGCTATTTTGTAGGCGTGAGTTCGAATCATACTGAAACCATGTACACCAAACATTGTTTGTCTTTGTTTATAGTTTTTCTAAACAATATCGTTAATATATTGCTGCTTCTATAAAATATATTGGAGAAAATTTAGGAAAATATTTTTTTTAATGTGTGTCTATATTTATGCGAATATCATCGATATGCCCCTTTTATAAAGTAAATTTTATTTAATAAATGATACTTATGGTAGGCATACAAATATGAGGTCGTAGCTATTCCATGGGCTTTTTAAGTCACTTTTGATTTGCCGCGAACATTTGCTACATTTGTCCGGTACTATAATCATAGTATATTGAACACTCATTTATTTATCACACTGTTGAAAGTATACTTGAATGTTCAAATACCAATCATGAAAAAAGCATTATGTTTTTATATTGTCATTGGTATTTGCATACTCTTTGATACGAATATGGAAATCTCCTTATCACTACATCTTTGTTCCAATCGCAGTACTAACAAGAATTATTGAACATACATTTAATTAATTCAAGATCATAATGTAGTCATCATTTATTAAACACATGTAAAAAAGGTATCATAGAGCATTCATCAACCATTGACTGTATAAACAGGTATGATAGAGTATTAATACATCAGTCACATACAAATTTATCATAGAGCATTAATGTAACACTCGCAGAAAACAGAGTGTTTTTTTTTATACCAATCAACTTATACGATAGTTAGAGAGTTATCATAAGAGTATTCATGTACCGAGTACCGATCACATTATACAAATTTTTCATGTACCAATCACATAATACCATTCACAATAAAAGTATTCATACATCAATCACACTGCTTCAGGTATAAATAATTAGATCTCAAACAGACAAGCAAACTAACACCGGCAAAAGCATAACCGTGTTGGTGTAGGTAATAATTCCATAATTTCAGAACAATTCTTAATTTTAACATCTGGTTGCTAAGCAACAATTTAGAATGGGTACACTTTCAAAAATGTAGTCTTATCACATAAATAATTGCTTAAAATATATAATTATGTGCACAATGTGTAGTGAGAAAAAAGTATTTAATCCTTTACTTGGTTTGATTCAATTTTAGATAAAAACAGATATAAACAGTGTTTTGATAATTTTTCCAAGGTAGTTGCGAGAAAAGAATAATTTTGAAATCATTATAAAGCATAGATAACTGCCTTCATTACAATATAAACACAACACGAAAATCAAACCTTTTGTCACTATAAAACAGATTTTTCCCATGACCTATACATTATTCTCTAATTTCGTACGTTCGTATACTTTGTTATGCTTTTTTTATCGCAATTTCTTCCAGAAATATAATATTTCAGTTTCATTAAAATTATATACACATATCCATGTACAAGCAATGATTTTGCAATAGTTATTTGCATACCTGTATATAGCTAGGAAACATTAACCTGCCACTCTTACACTCTATTGGCATAAATTACGCGCTTGAATTGTTTCCTATACCAGGGTAGATATATTTATACTCATTTTTGTTCGTGCACGAGTTTGACGAGTTTAATTATACCATAATAGTATTTTAGTGGGATTCTCTTTCATCGATTTAACTCGGTTTCAATACAGTAATAAATATATTCATCATAAAGGTATTTGAATATATTAATGCATAAAGGTTCATGTCAGGCTGATGTTGCCAATCTATATTCCGGTATTAAATATACTGTTTGTATAATTTATATTCACATATACTACCTGATAATACTTTACACAATTCTATGTCAAAATATTCTGTAAGTGTATGTACATTATAAATTGAATCAGACTAATAAATGTGTACTAATTTAAATCTTAATATTATTATTCATTGAAAGAATTTATAGCTAATATAATACTGCACCAATTCCACCTCTAATAATGGCATTGTGTCATTAGAAAGCAAACCCAACTTTAAAACACAACAGCTTATACAGATTAGAGGTAGTATCTTGATTATATTAAACCATATGTTTGTAGGATTGTGTCCTTTCATTAGTGTAATAAATATTATTAAAAGAATGGTATTCATGTAGGAATAGAATCATCATCGCAGAGCTGAAATCTTGAGGAATACCATCCTTCCAATTCTTGGAATGCTTCATTTAGAAGAACAGCCAAATATGTTGGTTTATTACTGGAACTTTGAAATTCTCCAAGTACCATTCCTATTGCATACAACGAGCGTTCCCTGCTGTCAGTGGCACATACCATGGCACCACTATCGCCTGGTTTGCTGAATGGCTGATCCTGTATGCGATCATGTACTTTTATGCACAGTCCTTGCGCCATTTCAAAATCTATTTCAGCTAATGTCCCCAAGCCAAGGGAACTTGTTGCACCCCATATATACACTGGTGCTCCATTCCACTTTTCCCTTTCCTTTTTTTCAAGTAATTGGCCGTGCATTGGCTTCTTTTTCGCTGTTAGGAATCGAGTTTTACACTGTTCTATAAAATGTTCATAAATGTCAATAGGAAGAACATCGACTAAGGTTTTGTCATGAATATTATCTATGTGCCCAATAATGTTGTTGCCTACATGAAGTTGCACTATTTTACTCTTTTTATTAGCAACTGCAACATGTCGTGATATAAGTGCAACTAGTTTTCCTTCTGTGTGTTGAGGGCTTAAACAGCTTGCCGCTGATGTTTCTACTGATAAATTGTTAGGAAACCTCATTGCAAATCCCCCAAGTGTTCCCCTTCCTTCACTTCCAAAAACTTGGTCTCCAGGGGAAAAATGGAAAGGTGTAAATCTGCCATACACAAAAGTGGTTTGGATATTGCCAGAATGCCTGAGTAGCCTCTTAACCTTGGATGTAGCTTTATTAGGGGTCTCAATGGTGGCTTCAATGAAGATTTCGAGACTTCCGAGGTTTTTGGAACAGCCAGTTACTCCCTTTATAGTTAGAATTTCTTTTATGACCTACAATATATCATTTTGTTTGACAGTTTTAAATTATTTTTATTTTAATTATCAAAACAGACATTTAAGATGTATACACGTATTTTAGTGTTTTGTATACTTTATTATAATTTCAATGAATTTTAAAATTTGCACACACTTAACTGATAACGTTTACATACCTCATTAATATTTTGTGGGTAGATAAAACTCATCTGTGGAATAAATGGTCGTTCAGGATCTGGTACTTCACTTCTTTGATAAGCTGCTCGTGCGTAGGTATAAACACTTTGTAAGGTGCTTTCCTTCTCCATATCTGAAATTTTGTTATTACATTGCAGTTTGTGAAACAACCACAACTTGTGCAATCGTTGCTATAAATTAAGTGCCGGTGTACTTTCATATTATATCAATGTTTGAATTTGACTCATTATCTAATAAAATGCAAGTGAAAGTCGAAAAATGCAAGGGATTTTTGTCCCAGCTTAAAATCAAATACTAGTAGTTTGTATGTTTAGTTTGTCATTTTTGAAAGTAAAAAAACGCACTGACTTTGATACATGTCAGTATTCATGTATCAATCTCATAAAAATATCATTCACACATATAATTCTTAACACCTTGTACAACAGGCCACATTCAAATGCCGAACCCAATGAAATGAAATAGCTTGTTTCACTGCAATGTCTGTTGGTGGTTTGTAAAATTATACTGTATTTTCATATATCCTCAGGAACAAAATTTATTATATTTTAATTACTATGTAACCTAAAATATACTTTGTCTACTAAAAGTGTCCCAAGAGAGAAACTATTGTAACAAATCTGAAATGTAAATATTAATATTGCCTATACTAAAGGATAAAACAATATGTATATACAGGAAAAATAGTTTTCGAATTCGGAGAAAAAAATATTTAAATGAGTTCGTTTTTGTTTCGCTCTTTTCTTGTTTACACGTTAAAGTCAGATTTGTGGGTATCCTATACAATCATGTATTCACATGTATTTGCACAAGTCAGAACAGCGCAGTTGGTAAGAGCTCTTATAATTGTCATTTGTTCTTTATATGTGGCAATATAGAAGACTTTGAAACTCTTCTTGCCAGAAACCAATGACTGGATTTCAAAATAATTTACCAGAACCTTCTTTAAAATATTTTAATTTGTTACATGACTAAATAGAAAACTTCGCGATTCGAAATAATTTTACAAAAATGTTCTTTGGTTGTCTCTCAAATTGCTTCTAATCATGTTGATTTTTTAGGTTCTAGTAGGAAAACTTCTTGCTGGATTTGGAAATAAATACAAAGAAATGTTCCTTTGGTGACTCTTTACAAAATAAATACATTCACATTATTGGATTCTTAAAACAAACATGGCCACCAGAGGGTTGGGTTTGGCTTTAACTTTACTAGACCATCGGATCAGTAACTTACCTTACTAGACCTGACCTGGTTAAAAAATCCAAAATTTCTGCAAAAATAATAGAAGCCAAAATGATTCACACTGCATATAAGTGTTATAAATTTGCTTAATATTTACTTAACTGTCATCATGCTGGTTGTCAACAGATATTTAAACTCTGGTGTTAAAATATATCTAAGTCAAATTTAACAATTGCATACAACAACTCATATGAACTTGTCGATGTTTATTTTGGGCCGTCATGGTTTGGTCCGTCAACATACTGGACTGTTCTGACACAGTAATATTACGACATTTTGAAGGCCGGCTCATAAAATGCATAAGAAAACACCGCTCACCAAAAATGATTATCCATTCTTTATGGGAAATCATGTCTAACAAAAGCATTAGAAACAATGTTTATTTATCAACAACGATGAACTTTGGTAGAGAACCCCCCAAGGAACATTTCTGTGATTTTTCATCAAAGTCAGCCTAACGGTTTTGGAGGAGATCTCATTAAAAAAAAAATAAACACGCACGGATGCACGCACGACGGACGAACGGCCAACGCATAAGCAGTGGAGCTAAAAACTTTATATCAGTTTGATGCATCATATTTAATAAACTTATCAGCTTAAATAGTTCAACATACAGCTAAAAGTATGTTATAATAACATCTGGTTTCACAAATAAATGGGTAGTTACATAAAATATTGTTTCTATTCCAATTTCTCTCTAACACTTTTAAAAACATACTTACACATTTTCAACAACCGGCCCAAATATTCTTCTGCATTAGATGCATCAAATTCACCCAGCTAGAAGAAATGAAATTGTAATTAAGCTTTTTCAATAGAATCCTTAGAAATATTCAATAAATTATTTGATAGTATAGTGTTATAAAATATTATTGAGTAACATAAGCATGATTTTTTTTTTTTTATTTGAATAGTAAACTTGTTTTGAGAATAAATAAGTCCGAGCAAAATAATATGTTTAACACTAGAGATTTGAAATGATTTAAAATGGGTAAAGCATATTTGAAAATATTTACCTTAAAACAAACCAGTATTATTTAAAAGAAAACATTTTTGCATAGCTGTCTTAGCCCACTTTTGATAACGTAAATCAATGTTATGTCGTGCTGTGGTCTCAACACTCATATTACTGGTTAAACTAGAAAGCGCTCGGACGCAGACCTCAGTCAAGGCAACTGACATGACCCCCATGTGTTCTGCAATTAATTTGTCATAATGCGTCAATAAAAAATCTCAACACTCATATTACTGGTTAAACTAGAAAGCGCTCAGACGCAGACCTCAGTCAAGGCAACTGACATGGCCCCCATGTGTTCTGCAATTAATTTGTCATAATGCGTCAATAATAAAGAATCCGTTTGTTTGACCCGAACAAATGGGGGAAATGTGCTGCCTTCGCAGAGATGTCCGAGTGCTTTCTAGTTTGCGTCATGTATACAAAAAAGAGGGCAATGTAACACAATGAAGTCTGCTCTAGTCCCACTATATTGTTTCATACCGTATAAACAGATTAAACCTCATTAATTGTAATGGATAGAACTGTGAACCAATTGACTTTCATTGTCCATGATATCCAGTTGATGCTAGGCTAATTATAAGTGTTATTTAATTTCGAATCATCCCAACAAGCTGCTGAACAAAGTGAACGATATAGAGCCATCTTGAGCCTCTTTTTCGGCGTTATATCTCGGGGAAATTCGATAATCAGCCAAATTGCCCTAGAAACAGCGGAATTATGGTCATTGAGTTATCTTATATTGGCCCGTTTTAGCCGTTTCCGCTTTTAAGTCCAACAGTTTCCATCCAGTCTTCACTAAACTTGGTATTTTGAAGATTGTTTTGTACCTATAGGGAGAATAACTGTTTCGCAAACAGCTCTTGTTAGAATAATAGTGATAGTGGCATTAGTTGTTATTGTTCAATTACAGCACCAAGCGTAACAATTAACATCTCTTACTGCTTATTTTTCAGAGTTATATCTTTTTTTCATATAGATTTTCAGGTTTGTCTTGGTCCAAAACTTTAGAACTGCATAATGTGCTTGAAACTTTAAAAATAACACCCCTGCCTACTAAAGCATCATATGCAATAATGCAATAATTCCAATAACTCAGTTTTTTTATCTTGGCATTTTTATGTCGCTTTGTACTTTTCAGGGTCGCACTTGATTGGGCTACTCTGTTTACTCGGTTTAAGATTTTTGCTCCAAAATTGAATCAAGTGCAGCAGAGTGTCTACTCTGAACACACTCTAAACTCTACAGCGATCGGGGAGGAAACTTTGGAGCGTGACGTCATAATCAAGATGGCTTCCTCAAGTGAAAGACGCACGATGTTTCAATGTGAAATGTGCAAACTATTTTTCCTGTCCATGGAGGCGTTTTCAAGACACCCATGTGTCAGTGCAGGTAAATAACTTGAATTAAATATTGAAATTAGTTTTCGATAGTAAATAATGGCAGCGAAAAACGTACTTTGTTCGAAGTTTTACCTGTATCGAATACGGTCCAGCGAGGGTGATGGAGGTTTCGTCACACTACAGTTTCGTCATACTTGTTTTGTGTAAGGGGGGAGTGGAGGTTTCGTCACACTGATATATAGTATAGTAGTATACATGATATGAACATTGAATATCATTTGATATGATTTTTAAAGCATGAGCAATAATAATAATAAAATAAAAAATAATTAAAAAATAATTGTTTTTGGTCATTTATTTTTGGAATGCTTATAAAGTATACATCAAAATAACGTTAACAAATTCTCTTTACTGTACATATATTATTTTTTTAGAACCTGATGTCACAGGTGTCAATCTTTCGCAAGAAAGAACGGAACACCAAATTGAAAACGACAGTGTGGTTCAACAAGAGGAAGAAAACTGCAAATGGACTCACAGGGCAACCCTCATGCTTATTAGTGAGTACAAAATAAGACAAGAAAGAATTGATTCGGGACGATTAAAGAAAAAAAAAGCATTCGAAGAAATTTCTACAGTGTTGAAGGAACATGATCATCAATATTCTGATGCTCAGTGCGCGTCACGCATGAAAACAATAATAAGGCAGTACAAGAATGTAAAAGACAACAATAATATGTCTGGTGCCAAACGTAAATCATTCCTATACGAGAGTGAGTTGGACGCGCTATTCAAAGATCGCCCAAACATCCAACCTCAGTTTGTACTGAGCACCGCCACCAGCAGCGTAGATACCAATGAGTCATCGGATGAGTCATCTGATGAGAATGCTTCAAAGCAAACAAAAAGGAAGACAGAAAACTGTGAACAGGAAAAAGGTACTATGAAAAAATCAAGAAAGACTCAGGTTTCTGAAGTACTAGAATATATGAAAACACAATCAGAAGAAACGGAAAAGATGTATCTAGAAAAGGAGAAAAAAAAAGAAGAGAGACACAATGAGAAAATGCAAATATTTAAGGAGCTGATCAATGCTTTTAAAAATGATTGATTTCACTTCTTTTCCAACTCTGTTTATGGCTAAGATACTAATAGGATGTGTTATACATATTTGTTACAACTAAACTTGGCAAATGTGTAATAATTCAAATTTAAGTAATATAAACATTTTATCATTTGTTATACCCCCCGATACGAAGTATAGGAGGGTATACTGGAATCACCATGGACGTCTGTCCGTCTGTCTGTCTGTCCGTAGACACAAATTGTCCGGAGAAGTTCTCCTACACTTTTCAACGCACAACATTCAAACTAGCTAGGATTTTTCCTGATGATATTAAGTTTTGCATGTGCGATTTGTATCGTCGTACGTTAAAAATTACAAAAGTTATGCCCCTTTTTCAACTTAGAATTTCTGAAAATCATTATTGTTACTAAAGACTTTATTAGCAAAAATATACATCTTTGAAACTACATCATCCAGATGTGTAATATTTGATATGGAACATTGTATATTGGAAGAAGCACCCTAATAAAATTCGTTAACAAAATACAAAGATATAAGCTAAAACCAGCAATTTTATTAAGATGTTACTACCTAAACATGCATTTATGTTAATTGCAGCCATGCTTAACAGAGAATATTTTATTTTCAGATGAAGATTTATGCAAAGTTTGCATGGACAAAATGGTGAATACAGTGTTTACAGACTGTGGTCATATGGCATGTTGCACATCATGTTGTGTACTGTTAAGCTGTTGTCCAATTTGTAGGAAAGGGAGCAAAGCATGGATTAAGGTTTATAAAGCATAGGCTAGTTAGTGTGTGAGTGGCACAAGATTTATTGATATCAACAGACTTTAAGACAGTCTTGTATGTCTTAAGATTGAAAGCACTTCTAGTCTTGAGATTTTTTTTCTGTCAAAAATTGTATGAAACTTGTTCTGTGATAGAAATCATCTGTGTTCGCTGTTAACACTGTTGTATATCACAGAATTTCACAGATTGCATAAACTTTGTGTAACATCATATAGAATAATGTTATCAATTAGGTAATTGGCTTTGATGATGTTTATGTTCTGTTTTACAATTAATTACATGTTCAATGTTTAGCTCACCTTAGCACGAAGTGCTTATGGTGAGCTATTGTGGTCACCCAATGTCTGTTGTTGTGTGTCGTGTGTCGTCAACTTTTAGCTCGTTATCGCTCTAGAGGCCACATTTTTCATCCAATCTTGATGAAACTTGGTCAGAATGTTATATTGACAATATCTAGGCCGAGTTCGAATCTGGGTCACGTGCGTCCCAAAACTAGGTCACCAGGTCAAATTTTAACAAAACCTTGTTACCACTCTAGAGGCCACATTTATGACTCACCCTTAATGAAACTTGGTCATAATGTTTACCTTGACAATATCTAGGCCAAGTTAGAATCTGGGTCTAGTGTGGTCAAAAACTTGATCACCAGCTCAAGTCTTCATGAATTGGTGTACCATGAACTTAGGTGAGCGCTTTAGGGCCATCATGGCCCTCTTGTTTATGTTGGTTTTCTAGTGAAAACAGACAGCTTTAACGAAACATTACATTGTTTCATTTTCACCGTAAGGCCAGGACTTTTTGATTTTACGGTTTACAAAACCGGCGAACATAAATTTTTCCGAAAGGGAAAAAAAAAAAAAATTATAATTACGATTTTTTTTTTACCGATGGGGGACGAAACGTTCAAATTTTCGAAATATTTTGAGTACGAATATAATAATTTGCTCGGTAAGTCCGTTTACTTCCGTGAAACTGCTTTTTGTTTTTGACGGTATCACACGATGATTGCCGATCGAGATCAACAAATTGTTCCGGAATTTCACGGACAATTTTTTTTAAGCAAGGCGTCCGCCATTGTTTATGTACATGTATGCCATGTAAAACCGTGTTTTCTACAAAAGAGTGCGAAATGTCTGCTGAAACACGACGTCACGTTCCACGCATGGAAAGCGTGCGTGTACCGATCATGTGCTTTACTAAATACAGGTCTTTAAAGACATTCGGTGTCCTAGTTTCCCGTCAAAGGAATGTTAATCCCATGCATGATTTTTGCAGGGAGAAATCCCGTTATTGTGGTCAGTGAGTGTTTCAAGTTTGAGGGTCGTCTCATAAATAAATTCACAAATGGAGAAAAAATAGGTAACTTATAAACAAATTGGCGTGGTTTTTCCATGCAAATTTACTTATTGGTGGACAAAAAATTAGCAAGTGATGTTTAGTTCGTAAATTGTTGAATTTATTATATATTGTAAACTTCTAATAATGTTCAACATGTTTCGTAGACGGCCCTTAAAATGACTTGTCCATTTGATGACAGTTAATATTACCGTTAGAAGTACAGTTATTCATGGAAAGAATGAAACATGAGAAAATCAACGCTGTTTTAAACAATAGAGTGACATTTGTCTTTAACATATGACGCGCAGGCACGATATGCACGAGGAAAATTTCCCGCCGTTTTTGCAAGAACAAAGCATGTATATAATATAAATATAATTTAATCAAGATCTTTACAATTCACCAATTATCCAGTCAGTACTATGTTCAACAGCTGTAACGATTAAAACAGTGTTAAAACACTAAATACATGCCCATATGAACATAATTAATCGAATAAAAAAGGCTCCATCAGTAGATCGAGTGTAACCTAAAGATTCGAGAACGACGAGAATAGTGGGTTTGGACATGACGTCACTGTGCGAATGTGATGCGCACTGTACATAAACATCCGGAAAAAATCATTACTTTCAGTTTCGCAACAACAATGATGCTTTTGCTTTTAAAAGGCTAGAGGTATGCCGTTCAAACGGTGATGCTTCGTTTATTTCATTTCGTTTAAACTTGTACAAAAAATTGAAAACATCTTAGCCTTAAATTTAATAGCTAAAACGCACCAGATAACGTCATTTGACACATGCCGCAAAAAAATTTGACGTACGGAGGGGATACCCCTCCCTAACCCACCCCTCTCGGGACGGGGACGCCAAAAAAAATCCTGTGGAAGGCACTTGATGTATATTTTCAGGTGGCATTTGTAACAAATAATATCATTAGTAAAAAGATCTTCTTGCGGGGACATCGAAACGAGGATGTGGCGACAGACAGCTTTGTCTCGTATACACTTAAAAGAGAAAGTCATGGTTGCATTTTGTTGATGATATATATTTTCGCGACACAATGAGAATTTCTTATTTGCCTTGTATTTTGTTTCTGTCACAATTGTAACGCAATAATTTAACACACACTAGCAGTTGAGTTTATATCTGATAAATTTCATATATACATGAAGATTTAGCATATACACAGAGTTGAATATTTAAAAAAAAAATATGTTAAAACTGGTTTCTCATTTTTAATAAGAATTAAGACTTAATAAGAATGCAGACAATTAACGTCATATTAATTGGACTTTTCTCTTGATATAGTTAAATTTAATATGTTTTTCGAGACCTCACAGCAATTATTTTCAAAATTTGCGTTGTGTGGTTAGATTAAGCTCGTTTTGCAAGGTCTGTGTTCGGGCAGTTGTGGATTCCAGTCCTGCGCAGGTTAACTCGTCTTCTTTTAAAAAGGCATCTCACTTTACATTTTGTAAATCCATACAAGTATACAACTTTGTGGTAAAATCAATTTTAATGATGCCGTTAAAATATATGCATCTATTACACTTATTTACTCTGTAAAATTCATAAATACAAATGGTTAAACTGCATATAAAACAGTTTATACCATGTTTGACGTCTTATTCTAACTTCACATAATAGTGTGTTTTAATGTTGATATTGTTATTAATTATAAATTGCTAATGGGAAATCGTTCGTTGTGTTAAGATTTGAACACTTTTTTTTTTTTTTTTCGACCTGCCAGTGGACATGTTCCCCAAAAATTTTTGTAAACCAGAAAATAAAAAGGGACTGGCCTAATTTGCAAGAAGAGACGTCATATACTTGAGATTGTTGCCTCTTTAAGTGTTATATCTTATTTACACCGTTTGTTTCCAAGAGATATTTACGATTGTAGTGATGATGTAAATAATGTGTTCAACATGTTTTATATTAGTTATGTTAACATTGTGAACATAACATTTTTAAACATCCAGTCAGGTAACTAATTTATTTGTATTTTTGTTAAGTCAGTTACCAAGTGAAACCAACTTAATGTACATGGACAAGCTTTAAATGACATCGAAAGTCATGCTTATTATACCCCCACCACATAAATGTCTGTTTGTCCGTCTCCATTGTCATGTTAAATACTATGAATGTATGAATGTATTGAAACCCAACTTGTTCATTTCCCTCAGAACCCTCGATTGTGCCAGCTAAAGGCAAAGGTCACACTTTATTGACAAATATTAGATGACCATTTTTGTAATTTTTGTGTCCTCTTTAACTCGTATAACCCAAATCGACTTGCATAAGATCCTGTGTCAAATCTGCGGTGGGGGTATTTGTCACATTCTGTGACAAAGCTGTAGTAGATTAAGGATTCGATTGTTGTTGGTTTTTTATTTCTGACTGACTGCCTGATTTGCTTTGTTTGTGTCTGTCAGTCAGAGTAGCTGACTGTCTTGAAAAAACTGATTTTAGTCAGACTGTCTGTGTTGGTTAAGGTCAGGGAAAAAAAAAAAACTAATGGAAAATTTTAAATGATGCTAATATATTTCAAGAAGAAATATATTTTTAAGAAAATGTTAATGATAGTTTGGCCCTTTATCTTACCAATTTATAATTGTTCTATTTCTATTATTTCTGGTTTATAAGCAAGCAAGGGCTTGTTTATGTTGTTCAATACTGGTGTTCTATATACTATGTTTTGTTTAAAGCTTTTTATATCAGATGTTATTTTATTGTTATTGTTTTATTGTTATTTTATTGTTGCCAAGTTTTTTTCAAAAGAATTGTTATAAAGTTAAGGCAAATTATTTTTCTGTTGTATTTTATCACAGTCAATACCACAATCTACACGTACACAAAGTGGAGTTCTTAGACAAATATGCTAAAATACTTTCGAACAAAATTATTCTTTTATCGACACCATGAGTTTTAGGTAGGCAAGTGCTTACTTATGACAGTGTTCAGTACTGGTACTATCCAGGAACAATGATGGTTAACTATTGTTGTGTATATGACTGAAATACTGCTGAAAACAGGCGTAAACTCCAATAGACGAAAACAGACTCCAAACTTTTACAATTCACACACCTTTAATACTATTTATTTCAATCATTTTATTTCAGAAAACAGTACAATTTGTCGAATACTTTTGGCAAGTTATCCTTACATTGACATTTAGCGTAGTAGTCTATGCTTGTACTCACAGCACTTATAGTTAAGGCAAAAGAGTACATATATGGTCTCTCTTGAGAACACCAGCTGCATCATTGTCCTGAAGTTCGGCATGTATGTTCTGCAAATGTCCTTCATTATCATTATAATAATCATCCAGTTCATCTGCTTCAAGTATGCATATATTGTGTAAAATGCAGCCTGAAATGCAAACTTTAACAACTTCTTCAACATTGCATATGTCCACGTTTTGCAAACTTCGGAAACGCCCTTTAGTAAACCAAAAGATCTTTCTATCACCTGGCGTGTTGATGAAAGGCAATAGTTGTAATGCTTTTGACGGTCTGTCAGATGTCCATTGTCCCTAAATGGGGTCATCAACCATTCCTTTAAAGGAAACCCTCCATCCCCTATTAAGTGTGCATCCTGACAAAAATTGAGAGCATTCTGGTACAAGTCTGTGTTCTTCAAAACTCTGGAATCATGGCAACTCCCGGGCCATCCAGCAAAGCTGTGTGTGAAACGCATATCCTCTCTACATACACACTGCAGAATGATTGAGTGGTAGCCTTTACGATTAACATAAGTTTGAGAATGCTCCTGTGGTGGTCGCAACTGAATATGGGTACTATCTATTGCTCCGACGACATTTGGAAGCGCTTTTTTGTCTCTGAATGCATTTATGACTGTCTCCCTATCTGGACCATGTGGCCACTTAACATACTTAGTTTTTAAATGTCTTAACAACATTTTACACAACCGACGACGAATTTTAATCACAGAAAACTCAGTAACATTAAATCGATCTCCAATTCTGCAAAGTGGCTCAAGACTGCCCATGTACCATAGAAAAATCATCAGCTGATTCTGTAGAGGTATAGGAGGTCGTCCAGATGGTCGGTGAGTTTGGTACTCAGGCAAATGTTCTGCAAGCTGTTGACATATAACCTCAAACGTATGCCTTGTCATTCTGAAGAAACGTCTGAAGTCATCGGGATTGTAGCAAGGAACAACATCATGAACATAATTTTCTACTTTCGCCTTCTTATGACGAAGCCTGAAAAACATCATTATACATATAACTTAGATAGATTTATTATAAAAATTTCTCAGTAACAATACTAGTTATTGTAACGTCAGCTTCCACTTTTTTTCTTTAAACAATGGCATTCAAAAAGTATTAATATCTATCGTACCGGTTTTAAATTTGCGATCGTGTTACAGCTTACAGTACAGTAAGAAATTTGTTTCTTCTTCGTAAGCAGCTGCATATTAAATTATAAAGCACATAACGTACACTGCCAGAGCAAAAAGAGGTACAATTTCTTCCTCGTCAGACGAACTGCTACTAGATTCGTCAAGAAAGGCCATTAATGCTGTAGCAACGATTTTTTTCTTCATGGAAGCAGCCATGTTTTTACTCCCGACCTACTTGATTGACCCGAACTGATGGAGTACTCCGAAGTAAACAGAGAGTACTTCGAATCAAGTACGCCCCAGGTCAGAGAAGAGATTTAAACTTCACAACTACATAAGGTATTTACTTGCAACTTGGCATTGAACATTATCACTCATTTGGCGTTACATTCAATAGTTTCCATAACATAATAGTTTTTACTTGGACATATTTATGCCCCCTTTTGACATATATTTGCACTTAGTATTGTTTTAAGGCCGTTTAAATTTATAACTTCATAAGATTTTCACGTGAAACATTAAATATATAATAACATTGTCATCCAACTAAGCATCAAGTGAAACAATTTATATAATTACGTTTGGGTATTTTTGGCAGCTTGATGTCACTTTTTAACTGGTATTCATTTGAAACTTAGAATATAACTACCTCGCCTACATCAGTACATGTATCATAGGTCACAGATCTATCTGTCGTATACAAAAAATACAGTTTTGTATTTGACAGATGTATGCCCTGTTGACTGAGTATTTTAGTAACAGAAATACAAAAGGCATTCAATTTAAATCTTGAATTTAACATTTTCTTTAAATTTTTATTGTTTCTTTGTCACATCCACTGGTTAAAAATTCACTTACTGGCAATTTTTGGTATAGTCAAGTGCGCTGTCTTCTTGCTATCCAACATGACCAAACTGGCATTGATTGCGCATGACCATAATGTCTCATGAGTTATGGCCTCGTGTTTGTGGACCAGAAAAACAAGAGTTATTGTCCGTGTTTGTGGAAAAAAAAAACAATGCTATGTTTGATTATAAAGACATCATCTTTTTCAAACTTGATTAAACTTGAACTTATTGTGCTTCACCATTATATCTCAGTATAGCCCCGATCAGACCAGAGACAGAGATATTGACCCTGTTTTATGAAAAAAATCATTGGAAAAATTTACTCTGTGATTTTTAACTCGACTTTTCGAAGAACAGGTGAGCTTTACTCGACCCGGCGTCCGCGTCTGATCTTAGTTAAAGTTTATATTCAAAAGTCTTGTAACTTTGAAACTACATAATTCATCATTCAATTGAAACTTGGAATATACCTTTTTCATTAACTCCAGCATCAGGTGCAACATTACCCATAACTCAGTTCGTATTTTGACAGAGTTATGCCCCTTTTTTCACAAAGAGTTTCTGGTTAAGGTTTATATTCCAAAGTCTTGTTACTTCAAAACTATCTAAGTTATTCACTTGAAACTTGGTATATACCTTTGGCATCCACTCAAGCACCAGGTTCAATATTCCCCATAACTCTGTTTTGTATTTTGGCATAGTTATGTCCCTTTTTAAACAGATTTTTAGATTAAAGTTTTTATTCAAATGTTTTATAACTTCAAAACTTGATGGGTTATTCACTTAGAACATGAAATATACTTTTGTCATCAACTACAGCATCACGTGCTACAATCCACATAACCCTTTTTTTTTCGGAGTCCATTTCTCAAAAACTATCAAAGCTATCCATTTGAAACTTTCAATACTTGTTCACTATCAAAAGGGTACTCCATTACAACAAGGCAGGTAGCCCTTTGATTTGTATTTCCAGAGTTATCTGCTCTCGTTTGGACTTACAACTTATTATATTTTGAAATTTTTTCGTAATTATAAAATTTCTCAATAATTATCAAAGAAATTAAATTGAAATTTAAGGTACTTGTTTATGATGCTGACAACATTCTTCAGACAAGATTTTCATTTCAAGGATTTTGTTGGAGTTATAATCCTTTTTTCAATTTAAAATTTTCCTTTAAGGTCAAATTTTCTCAATACCAAAATGAGGTAACTATATCAAGGATTTTGGTTGAGTTATTGCCCTTTTCTAACTTACAATTTTCTTTTTATGTCAAATTTTGTCAATACCTATATGAGGTATTGACTTGGAACTCAAAGTACTTGATCACAGTGATGAAAGTAGTCTGTAAACAAAAGAAGGTAATTGTATCAAGAATTTTGCTAGAGTAATTGCACTTTTTATGCCCCCAAGGAGGGCATATAGCAGTCGATCCGTCCGTCCGTGGGTGGGTGCGTGGGAGCGTGGGTGCCTGGGTGGGTGGGTAATTATTCCTTCTGTGTCCAGACTTTGTTTCCGCTCTGTAACTTTTTAATGCCTGGATGGATTTTAATATACCTTCAGATTATTATTCCCCATGACTAGACGATGTGTCGCGTACAATTCCCACGCTCGTCGGTCAAAGCTCAAGGTCACAATTCAAGGTCAAAGGTCATGAATTTTCGTTTCCGCTCCATAACTTCAAACGCCTAAATGGATTTTAATATAACTTCAGATTATTATTCCACATGATCAAACTGGTCGCATACCACTTACATGGTTCTCAGTTAAGGTCTATGGGTCCAAGGGTTACACTTAAAATGTCAAATATTAGAATGAACTTTTTGTAGGAAGCATCATTTTTGCCAGCATGTAAGGAATGTAATAACTTGGTGGGAATGAAGATCATTATGAAGCAGTGCGTCACAACAACAAACAGTTGTGTTGCTGAAATCTCAAGATATTTGTCCAGGGAATAATATTGTACTCTGACATTGTTTTTGCCTTCCTCAGTCGAGCATATGCTTCGGGGGCATATGTCACATCCTGTGGCAAGCCTTGTTCAACTAAGACATTTCGCTATAAGTCAAATTTCACAATATCTATAAGATGTTTTGACTTGAAACGCACAATACTTGATCACAGTTATTAAACCATTCTGTAGACAAGTTGAGGTAACTATTGCAAGGATTTTGGCGGAGTTATTGCCTTATTTTCAACTTAGAATTTTTTGCTTTATTTCAAATTTCTCAATATCTATATGAGGTATTGACATGAAATTCAAAATACTTCATGCCAGTGATAAACTTATTCTATACACAGCCTAGAGTACTATCAAATAGGAGAAATGCGAGCTTCCAGCACCCGTAGGCGGTGCTCTTGTTCAATTATAGTAACAGTTTGACCCCATGCACCCGATAAGCAATCTCAAGCGGGATATCGATATAAATTATATATGCATAAAGTTTCATTACTCATTGCTCGGTTTGATGACCCCAACTCATAGAAATCTAAAAACGATTTGTTCAAAACATTAGGTTAATTTTGTAGCAATTAAATTTAATATCCACTATTTTGAACGTGAATTCCAATTCTCTCTGACTGACCTCCACTTCTCTATTTACTGCTTTCGTAGTTTCAAGGTGCTTAGAAGTCACATCACCGACAGGGGTCAACTCATCGATTTTAACCGTCAGACCTGTAGAAGATGACCTCAGCATCCTGTAGTCCTGCTCTGCTTGTTTCTAGAATTATATACATTTAGGTTGTTGAAGTAATTAGGTGACACAGGCATGCACAACCAGTGTTACGGTCAAACATTCAAACATTCTTCAAATCCTTTAAACATATGTCAGACAAATTGTGTTTGTCAAAGCTAAGTTGTCATAGGATCACCATGTCATGGTCACTGATATATAAACGATAATGTATAAATGTACGTTGGGAGCTATGTAGAAAACACATTTAAGTACATAAAATATACACCTATAACTATGTTAAAAAATTACAGAACCAATACAGACTGTGTAGAATGTAGATTCTGAAGTTGTGTCATATGCAAAACATTTCCCAGGACTGAATATGTTTTATTCCGATATATTTTCCAGTTGACATGAAAACAAATGACTCAAGTATAAAAAATTAAAGCTTCACCAACATCAGCAGTAAAGAAACTTTTATTAACAACTAAAAATGCCTTTAATTTCCGACAAGAGATGAATTGCCTATATAACACTGCATACAACATGAAAACCATGAACTAAACAGCAAGCAAAACAAGAGGGCCAAGATGACCCTTGGTCGCTCACATGATTTTAAGGCATTGTAATGGCTTAGAAATTGTCATAGCGTGTTCGTAGATGTTTGAAGTAAAGTGTTGATTACACACGATAACGATAATTTAAAGGAATTTGAAATTATTTCCAAATACAAAAGTATAGTTTCTGACAAGATTTTTATGACAAGAGTTTGCAATATAGTCAGAAAAGTAAAAATGCCTCACCCCCTGGCAGACATGTTTAATTAACGGATCAAATGGTTTGAAGGAATTATGTAGAAGGTCATCCCAGAAAATTTCCGTAAAATTACCTCCAAATCCAGGAAACGGTTTCAGACAAAAAGATTCTTTTTAACATAGCCAACGTAGCCAATAAGGAAACTGTCTCGCCCCTGGACAGCCGTGTTTTTTTTAACAAATCAAAATTATTTGAATGCTTTAGGTAGACGCTCATCCTGGCGACATTTAGATCTGTGAAATTATTTAGAAATCCAGCAAGTGTTTTAAGACAAGAAGTGATTCGCCCCATGGTGGCCATATTATGTTACCAATCAAAATTACATGTAGGAAATTGTTAGAGATTCACCCAACTAACCTTTCTGTTAGATCTAAATTATTTTTTATACCCAACCAAACATTTCTAAGAAGATTTTTATGTTTATTAAGCCATAGAGGGAAAAATGCCGCCCCTGGTTGCCATGTTTTTTGAACGAGTCATAATTATTTGAAAGACTAAGGTAGATGGTCACCCAAGGAATATATCTGTGAAATTATTTTGAAATCCAACAAATAGTTTCTGACAAGAAGATTTTCGAATTTTCAATATGCCGGTAGTCTTATTTGGAAATAATTACCCTGCTTCCTGGTGGCCATGTTTTTTAAATGAATAAAATAATTAGAAGATTATTCATAAGGGACCATCCAAGGAATAATTTTCTTTTTATTACCTTGACTTTTCAAAGAAAAACAGTCGAGTTATTGTCGTCGCTCTGCGTTAGTTAAGTTTTTGGTTAAGTTTTTTGTCAGAGTTCAACTCTCAAAAACTATCAGAGGTATCAATATGAAACTTTCAATACTTGTTCACTATCAAAAGGGTAATTAATTACAAAAAGGCAGGTAACCCTGTCATTTGTATTTCCTGAGTTATCTACCCTTGTTTGAATTAATACTTAAAATTATTTGACATATTGTTATTAAAAAAATAACATTTTTCAATAACTATCAAAGACATCAAACTGAAACTCAAGATACTTGTTTATAGTGCTGACCGCATTATGCAGATTTAAGGAGGTAACTCTTTTAAAGATTTTGTTTTAGTTATTAACCTTTATTTCACCACAATTTTCGTTTAAGGTCAAATTCTTCAATACCTTTATGAGGTATTGACTTAACACTAAAAGTACTTGATCATAGGGATGAATTTATTCTGTAGACAAGAGGAGATCACTCTATCAAGGATTTTGTTTGAGTGATTGCCCTTTTTGAACTTAGAATTTTCTCTATACACCAAATTTCACAATAACTATAAGAGGTATTGGCTTGAAACTCTAAATACCTGATCACAGTTACGAACCTATTCTGTAGACAAGATAAGGTAACTATATCAAGGATTTTGGTGGAGTTTTTGCCCTTTTTTCAACTTAGAATTGTAGCTTTCGGTCAAATATTTTTATATCTATTACAATTAGCCTTTTAGGTCGAATTTCGCAATACATATATGAGGTATTGACTTGAAACTCAAAGTTCTTGAACACAGCAATGAACCTATTCTGTATTCAGGAGGAGGTAACTCTATCAAGGATTTTGCTTGAGTAATTGCTATTTTTTTCAACTTAGAAATTTCGCCTTAAGTCAAATTTTACAATATTTATAAGAGGTATTGACTTATGGTGCTGATATCATTCTGCAGACAAGAGGGGGTAACTGTTTCAAGGATTTTGTTGGAGTTATTACCCTTTTTTCAATAAAATTTGCCTTTTAGGTCAAATTCTCTCAATACCTATATGAGGTATTGACTTGAAACCCAAAGTACTTAATGATAGTGATGAACCTATTCTATAAAAAAGTGGAGGTAACTATATCAAGGGTTTTTCTTGAGTAATTGCCATTTTTTTCGAACTAAGAAATTTCGCTTTAAGTCAAATTTTACAATATCTATAAGAGGTATTGACTTGAAACACACAATACTTGATCAAAGTTACGAACCCATTCTGTAGACAAGATGAGGTAACTATGTGATAGATGTTGGTGGAGTTATTATCCTTTTTTTTTCAACTTAGAATTGTTGCTTTTGGTCAAATTTCTCTATATCTATAAGAGTATTGACATGAAATTCAAAATACTTCATGACAGTGACAAATGTATTCTATAAACAGCCTAAAATACTGTCAAATATGAGAAAATCGAGTGTCTAGTACCCGTAGGCGGTTCTCGTGTTCTATTATAGTAACATTGACTTTGACCCCATCCACCGCATAAGCAATCCCAAGTGGCATATCGATACAAATTATCTATGCATGAAGTTTCATTACACTTTGAAATCTCATAGAAATCTAAAAACCGCTTTGCTTCTTAGAAACATTAGGTTAATTATGTAGAAATTAAATTTAATATCCACTATTTTTTAAGGGGATTCCAGTTCTCTCTGACTGACCTCCACTTCTCTATTTGCTGCTTTCGTAGTTTCAAGGTGCTTAGAAGTCACATCACCGGCAGGGTTCAACTCATCGATTTTGGCCGTCAGACATGTAGACGATGACCTCCGCATCCTGTAGTACTGCTCCGCTTGTTGCTAGAATGATAGACATATAGGTTGTTGAAGTTAGTAGTTTACACAGGCCTGCACCACCAGTGTTATATTAATAAACACAGGAAAGTTACTTTTATACATTTATTATTAAACATTCATCAAAACCTTTCAAAATATATCAGACAACTTTTGTTTGTCAAAAGCAAGTTGTCATACGATCACCATTTCATGGTCACTGATATATAAACGATAATTTATGAATGTAAATTTATAAGCTATGTAGAAAACAACTTTAAAGTACGTAAAGTACACATATTACCATGCTAAACATTTATAGAAAACCAATATTGACTGTGTTTAATGAAAATTCTGAAGTTGTTAACATCAGAACGTGCCATATGTAAAACATTTCCCGGGACTGAACATTCTTTATGTTTTATTCCGACATATTTTCCAGTAAAAATGGTTATTACAGTTCAGTTTATGTTTACATCGGTGGACATGAAAGCAAATGACTCAAGCTGCACTGTAAAAGAAAATAAAGCTCCACCTTCATCAGCACCAAAGACACTCGTAATAACAGCCTTTATTTCCGGAAAGTGATGATTTGCCTGTACAACACTTCATACAATATGAAAAACATGAACCAAACACAAAGCATATCAAGAGATCCATGATGGTCCAGTGTCGCTCACCTGAGTTTAAGGCATCACAATGGCTTAGAAAATTCTTGTAGCGTGTTCATAGATGTTTGAAGTTAAGTCTTGACAACACTTGATAACGGTAATTTCAAGGAATGTGATATTATTTCAAAATACAAAAGTAGTTTCTGACAAGATTTTCAAAGTTTGCAATTTATTTAGATAAGAAAAAATGCCTCGCCTCTCTGCCAGCAAAGTTTTATTAACGGATCAAAATGATTTGAAGGATTAAGTAGAGGGTCATCCAAGAAAAAATTCATTAAGATTACTTCCAAATCCAGGAAACGGTTTCAGACAAGAAGATTTTTTAAACATAGTCGAATAAGGAAACTGCATCGCCCTTGGGTGGCCGTGTTTTTTTTTTAAACAAATCAAAATTATTTGTATGCATTTGGTGGACGGTCACCCTGAGGACATATAGATCTGTGAAATTATTTAGAAATCCAGCCAGTTATTTAAGACAAGAAGTTCTTCGCCCCATGGTGGCCATATTTTTTTACCAGTCAAAATTACATGAACGAATTTGGTAGAGATTCACCCAAGGAATCTTTCTTATATCTATTATTTTATATAATATATCAAGGAACAGGCCCTACCTGTTTGAAAAAGACAATATTTTAAGAAATCAAACTGATTTACAGGAATTTAGTAGAGTCCTGCAAATAATATTTTACTCAAATGTGCTTTCAGACAAAAAGATTTTTAAAGTTGCCTATGTTGTCATAAAAATATTTGAAGGAATTTGGTTGTGGGTCACCCAAGGAAGATTTATGTGAAATTATTTCCAAATGCAGGAAGTGGCTTTTGACAAAAATATTGTTAAAGTTGCCTGTATAGCCATATAAATTCAATCTTACCTATCCCCTGGCGGCCCTGTTTTTAAAGGAATCAAAATTATTTGAAATAATGTGGTCAAGGGCCACTTAAGGAATACATTTATGAAATTTTGAAATCCAGTCACTCGTTTCTGACAAGAAGATTGTCAAAGTTGCCTTAATAGCCATATAAGGGCAAAAATTCCCAACACCCTGATGGCCATGTTTTTTTTAACTAATCAAACGTTTTTCAAGGAAGTTGATAGAGGACCACCAACAGAACATTGCTGTGAAATTATTTCCAAATCCAGAAAGTGGTTTCTTAAAAGAAGATTGTCAAGGCAGCCGTTATTGCCATATAAGATCAAACGTCCCCACCCCCTGGCAGCCATGTTTTTTTTAACGAATCAATATAATGTGAAGGAATTTGGAGAGGGCAACTCAAGGAACATATTTATGAAATTATTTCGAAATCCAGTCAGGGGTTTCAGACAAAGATTGTCAAAGTTGTCTAATTAGCCATACAAAGGCAAACTGCCCCATACGTGTTGGCCATGTTTTTTTACAAATAAAAATTATAATTGCAAGGAATTTGGTAGAAGGCTACCCAAGGAACATTTCTTTGAAATCATTTCCATATCCAGGAGTGGTTTCTTACAAAAAAAGATGGTCAAAGTTGCCGTTATAGTCATACAAGTTAAAACTTACCCCCTGATGGCTCTGTTTTTAACGAATCAAAATAAGTTTAATAAATTTGGTAGAAAGCCACCCAAGTAACATTTCTGTGAAATAATTTCCAAATCCAGGAAGGGGTTTCTGACAAGAAGATTGTCGTTATACGTGGTGGCCATGTTTTTTTTTAACGAATTCAAGTTATTTTAATACAGTTGGTAAAAGATCATGCAAATAAAATTTCTGCAAAAACTATTTTGAAATCCAGCAAGTGGTTTCTGACAAGCTTTTGAAAGTTACCATGCCAACCAGAGGTTCTCGCATATTGCATTCAATTGAAGAAATTTTGTAAAGCACCATCCCCTTGGTCTAAAAATGCTCACATGGACATAATCCCCTTAGTATATTTGGCAGAGTGGAAAAAGCACCTTGGTAGATTTAACAGGGTGGACCAAAAGCCCTTTGGATGATTATGAAATAGTGGACAAAAGCCCCTTTCTGATATTGCATACTATGCAGTTCCATAGAACATTCCATCCCATCATAGGGAAATATTTCATTAATTGCGATCAATGGTTTACAGACTGATAAATTTTATTCATTGAATTTAAGTACAACTATATTCAAACTACAACATTTTATTACATCTGTTTATTTGAAGATGATCTTAATATTAATAAATGAAAACTTTATTTCTTAAGGAATACAAGGGAAAAACGTTAAGTGGCTTTTGTCCTTTATGTCATATCTACCAAGTTTTTTTTGTCCACCCTCTTAAATCTACAAAGGGGCTTTTGTGCACTCTGTCATATATACCGAGGGGCTTATGTCCATGTGTGCTTTTTAAGACCAAGTGGCCTTTGAGCAAGGGGCTTTTGTCAGGATACCTTATTAACCTACCAGCTGATCCTGCATTGTCTTTGCTTCTGCAGCTGTATCTGATGACAGCTTGGGTAATCGCTCTGCCTCATTGTTGTCATTATTGTTATTGAGGCCTTGAATCTCCTACAGAAAAAGCAAGTATCATTCAATGAGAATACATTGATATACATTGCCAACTGGGAAATGTTTAACTGCGGTATTTTGTTTCCCAAACGTTATCTTGCACTTACGAATGCTGTATTGAAATGTTAATATTTTTCACAGATATATATGTTTTATCGTAGAATTTCAAGTTAATGTTTGGTTTCAGTAGTTCAGTAACTTCAAATCTACAATTAAAACTTGGAATGTAACATTTTCTTCAAAAACTCTTTTCTCACATCCTCTTTCAAACAATTCATAAACTGGCAATTTTTCAAAAAGTCGAACGCGCTGTCCTCTGAGAGCGCTTGTTTTTCCCACTTGCATTGTTTGTGTATGACCATAAGATCATAGACGAAGTCAAATATGCACCAGTTTGGACTAGACAATCTGAGTTATTGCCTCTTATTTGTGAAAAAAAAATTGACTGGACTTTGTGCAGTATAGAAACTTCATTTTTGATTCTATTTCGACAAATCATGCACAATTGGATAATACAAATATAATACTAAAGCAATGCAACTCTTGTTTATTCAGGACTACTGGCCTAGGTTTCTGTCTGGATTATGGGAATGTCAAAATTGGCTTTGTCAAAACGCTGTTAAAAAAAAGGAACATGTATCAGACATTGCAGACATGTTGTGAAACTGAATGTGTTTACCTTTTTCTGAATGGGTAGAACCAGGATGTTGGTATTAAAGCACATTCCCACAATGATTTTGCCTGTGTGTTTACTGTAGTGTACAGAACACGGATCAGTCACACCATTCTTCTCGGCGACTACCTCTGTGATTTTGTGTCTCCCATCTCTGTCCACTTGGAAGATTGTGTTGGACAAGTCTCCACATACCAGTACTTGCCCTAAGTGTGTCACATGGAGGGCCAGAAGTTCACGTTCGTCTCTGCACCGCAGTGCTGCGTCAGTTAGTGTGGAAATTATTGTGCCGTCTCTTGACAGTGTGACCAGCTTGTTTCTGGCACTGCTGCCCATATATATTCTGTCTCCATCTGGACTGACTGCACAGCATGACACTGTAAATTTAAATACTATAATGAGGACCATGTTTCATAAAATAAATGTACGATTACACAGAAAAAGAAAAAAATATTCAAGTTGCAAATATGTTGTGCAAGAGATTTACCGTTTTCATATGTTTCTAGTATTATCGGTTATGTTTTGAATGACAAATTACAGTTTAATGTGCCTAACGTACACACTTGTTAAAAACTGACCTCTATCTGTAACATGTCTTCCCGCTAACTAAAAAGCAGATTTTATAACCACTATAAAGTAAGTAATAAGTTTTTATAAAACCATCTGATGGATTGAATTTGTTAAGGGAACGCCCATGTGGGCGGTCTCGTGGGCGACCTGCTAAGAAATTGCGCAAGTAGTAGTTCTTAGCTGAAAAGCCTTGTTCACAGCAACCACTCGGCTTATCCCGTCAAGGCGAGATGACTTTCCGCTTGTCCGAAGTGCTCGATGTGATCCGAGTGATAGCGATACGTTGTTTAACCGGGTTATTTTATTAATGATATATAGTGTTATTGTGGTCTGGAAAATATTGACAATTATAATTGTTTTTGACGTATGTATAGGAATTGTGGTAAAGTCTTGTACTACTAGAAAAAAAAATTGGAATTTAAATCTGTCTTTTAGCTAATTTAATTTATTTGCAATGCGTGAATATTCTTAATTTTAAATTGGTATTTTGGTATTTACCGCGCAAAGCGATTGCGTATTAAAGCACTGAAAATTGATACGAACTAATAGGCTGCATCGGCTTCTGTAAATGTTTTACCCGATGCAGAATGACTTTTTTGCATTTTAAATAGTTTGCACATAAATTTTTGCTTCTCTTAAATTACCAAAACTAATGACATTGTCGAATAAATATTAATGAATTAGACGCGCGCTGTATACGTTTTCATTTGCAAACGACAGTGGCCCGGATCTAAATCATCAGTGAGGTCAAATACCAGCTGATTGAAAGTATTGTGTATAATTATGAGTTCGAGATTTCTTTGGTAAAAATGAAATGTGACTTCACTCAAATATATATTATGCAATATGTTTGTTAAGATAAAAACAATTGCACTCATAATTGACTTGTTTTTAGTTTCTTTTTTCGCCAACAGTCTTTATACGCTGTCAGCGTTGTGACCTCAGACAGATTGCGAGAACACACGTGTTCATTAGGGTTATTTATCCATCCATTTGAGACTTATGAAGAAGCTTTATTTCATTATCTCTGCATTTTGACCTATGATCTATTGAGGTTTTAATAATTCATTTGTGTGTAAATAAACGTTTACTATACCTCATATGAATAGCTAAGAAAAATGTTCACGGAAATTGGGGTGTAAATTTGCTCATGCGCACTCGCAATAACGGGAGATAATTTTCAAAGGACGTAACCAAGTTTTGGGAAAGGCCTATTCATTTGTAACCACTGGGCCTATGTTCTTTAACCTTGGTAGGTAGGTTAGTCGTAACTAGTATTTAGTTCACTGATAGTTGGGTCCGTGGGTCAAATGTCAATGTCAGACGTAAACAAGATGATAAAAACACACCCAAAAATGAATTATTGTAAACCTTGCACATGTAATGACTACAGAACCCTAAGGACAAGATTCTTCAAACTCAGTAGGTAGGTTTGTTCTTGTTCGTAGAGGATCATTATTGATAATTGGGTAACTGGGTCAAAGTTCAAAGTCAAAATGACCAATAGATGTTAAACCTTTTCTAGGCAATTGCCAGAGAACCCTTTGGTCTAGGTTCTTCATCTTAGTAGGTGGGCTGGTCATGAGAAGAAGAGGATTCCTATTGATTATTGGTTCACAGGTCAAACGTCAATGTCAAAATGACCAAAACTTGTAAAACTGACAATTAGCTGCAACACTTGTCCGCGCAATAACTACAGAACAACTAAGTTCTTCAAACTAAGTGGATAGATAGGTC
Source organism: Congeria kusceri (assembly GCA_027627225.1). NCBI lineage: Eukaryota > Metazoa > Mollusca > Bivalvia > Myida > Dreissenidae > Congeria > Congeria kusceri. Next base: position 23,864,175 of record CM051035.1, read on the forward strand.
ATGACTAGTGAGGCATCTCTATTGGTTATTGGTTCATTGGGTCAAAACTGACCAATAGTTGTAAAACCGTGTCGAGGGCAATAAGTATGGAACCATAAGGCCTTGGTTAATAAAATTTGGTAGGTGGTTTGGTTATGACTAGAATCAGATTCTAGAACTAGAACTAGATCCTATTGATTTTTAGTCTGAGGGTCAAATGTCAAGGTCAAACTGACCAATAGTAGGAAACCTTGTCCAGGCAATAAATATAGAACACTGAGGGCCAGGTTGGCAAAACATGGTAGGTAGGTGTGTCTGAGCAATGATTTAACAATAGCTGAACATAGGTGGTAAGTTTTAAATGTTTAACATTTACATGTTGGTTGGTTTGGGTTTGTTATACCATAACTCCACATCCATGTTCATAATTAATTCCCCCAGTCAATAACAATTTGCCATGAGGGCATTCATCACTGACAGTGATAGTTTTTGTTCTTAAATATTATATCAGTATATTGTTGCTACATTAACAATATATTTAATATAAATAGTAAATTATATTGCTTTAATAGTCATCCATATTTCTCTAAAATACGACTGGCAAGTCACATCTTAATGACAACCATACTTTGGAGTCGCGTAACAAGGTATTTAGAAAATTGGAGATCAGTCGTTTTTCCTAACCAATGAGATGTAGATTGAATGGATATTTCGCAACCTTTTCACATAACAAATTAAGTATTATTTTTATGTTTCGATGGTTGTGTATTTTGTTTTAATAAATTTGTGTATTTTTGCATTTGGCATCATTAACTGTCCACTTACCTGGTATATCTGTATACATCTTGCTCACTAGTTTCCCATCCACAGTGTAGTGGTACAGCGCTTTACCAGATGTGATGTACAGATTGCCTTTGTGGTGGCAAATTCCAATACAGGCATGTTTGAGCTCCAGTGTCCTGTCCTTTACCAGCTGACCATTGGCTACTCTGATGTAGTATATCTCATATGTTGAACAGGGAGCAGTCACAGAAACTGCCATAAGATTGGAGTCAATGATGCACATAGACCTTGGTTGAGCAGGCAAGTCACAGTGCGCCATCACTCTGTAGGACTGATCAAGGAGCTTCACTTTCTTGTTCCCTGTGTCTGCGATGAGGAGTTCTCCAGTAGCTGTCTCACAGATACCTGATATCCAGCATGTATTGTTGTCACTCTCTATTTTCACCCGATGTTTTTCACTACTGTTCACTCTGATAACTTTGTTTGGATTGGACACGGAGTTTGTTTGGTTTCCTGTGTCAGTCTGGTCTGATGAACTGGATACTGGTTTGGAAATCAGATATGGCTTGTTCGCAGCTATTCTTTCATTGCCAGGGCAAGGATGGCTGGTTGAATTGGATTTTGGATTTTCATTAGGTTTTGCCTGAGATGTTACTGCATCTTCAACTGTGTTGCTATGAGAGGGATGTGATTCCTTTGTATATATGTCTATGTTTCCTAATTTTGAAAGAGTGGACAGAGTTTGTTCAATTGTTTTGTCAGGCTTGAATGTAAATGTGACATTCTTCATCAACATTTCATTTAAAATCACTTTAACTTTGGTAGTCTGGTGAAGGCATTTTCTGTATGGAATATACACTTCATTTATGTCTTCTTTATCTGACCATTCTTGTTGTGCATATTTTATTTTGTGAATAGACGTAGTGCAGTTTTTTACATCAAGTTGCATGGATGTCTTCAAAAAAGCCAGTAATGTGTCAATCTCTTTGATACTTGTCCTCTCTAGTTGATATACATGATCAATGATTTCCTTGCATACATTGTGCACGCTTTCCTTGTAAGATTTCTCAAGTGACTGCACACTTATCTCAAAGTCATGTTTATTTTGAATCAACTGTTCTTGCAATCTGTCAGCATTTACTATAATTTGCTTGGAATCTCCTTTCTGGTGGAGGCCTTTCACGTTATCAGCTATGTGTACCACATGGCTGCATGCTCTGTTAAAAATAATATAATTAGTATTTTAATAACATAATATACAGTAAAATATGTGTAAACCGCACCAGTACCGGACCAAATCATTCGGGGTTTTTTTCAATATCAAATAAATGTATATGTAATGCAACAAAGTTATATGTACACCAATACAATTCCACATTCAATGGGCTCTGTTTAGTTTAGTTGTGTTAAATATTATTTTATGAATAATACATCAAAAGAAGTAAATGACAATTGAAAATATGCAATCAATAAAGCATTATTAAAGCATGTACATGTACAGATCTGCAGTACAAGATGCTTATTTAAAATGTTATGTCTCCCGATGAAAATAAGTAATCAATTATTGAATAAAACTGATGTGTGTATTTTTCACACAGAATGCTGTCTAAGTATACTTGTCAAATTAGACACTACTGATGGTTTGTTTGCATTATGCTGTATAACTGATTATTTTTTTTATGCTTTTTATTCTATTGTTAGCTCGGCTATTCACTGACTAGTCCGAGCTATTCTACTCACCCACATTCGTCGGCGTCGGCGTCGCCGTAATGTTCTGGTTAAGGTTTGCGAACAGCAAGTACATATATCTGTAACTACTAGATATGTTCAATTGAAACTTGTCTTCGCGGTCATTTTGTGAGGCCACTGGCCAAGCCCTTAACTCGACCTGTAATATTAGCATAATTATCCCCCATTTTGTACTTGGAAATTCAGGTCAAGTTTGCATGCAACAAGTTCGTATCTCTATATCTACTACAGATATTCAATTAAAACTTCACATATGTCTTCATTGTTATTATGCAAGGTCACTGACAAAGGTCCATAACTGTGACAAAGCGGTATGAATAGTCGAACGCGCTCTTGAGACAGGTCTTTTATTATGAACAGTAGTATGCCGATGTTACGTGAATATAGGGAAGTAACCGGATCTGATGTACCGATATATCAGTTTTCTAGTTGCAGTTATAAATTCAGAGGTCTGCTGTAATAATATTTTTGCAAAACCTACATACATACAACTCGAAAATAAATTTGGTGTATTTCTGTTTGAATTCTTACTCTAACTTTACTTGATAGTGTGTTTGTAACAGATATTTATACAAGATGTTTATACAAGACAACAAGTAGTGGTTCATTCCAAAAAGCTACCAAATACACTGTATTTCATTTTAGTTCATTTTTATTATAATCATTCATCATCAGATCCTTTTTTAGTTCGACTTTTTGAAGAAAAGGCAAGCTATTCTACTCGCCCCGGCTAGGTTGAAGTTTTTCGGTAAGCTAGTTTCTCAGGAATGGCTTGAGGGGTTTTATTCAAACTTTTATTCCCCACATTAAAATGAACCTATAAGCCAAAGTTTGATAACTTTAGTTTGAAATTTGTCAAAATTATGGGCCTTTTTACACATAGAAATGTTAAAAGTAAGCTATATTATATATGTATTATCAGCTGTCCACAGGTTAAAGTTTTTCGGTAAGCTGGTTTCTCAGAAATGACTTGAGGGATTTAATTCAAACTTAGAACACTTATGGCTATATTCTAGAACGTCACTCAACCTCCACCTCGACTCAAACTCAACTAAGGATGGCTCGAGGAAGGCTCGAGGGCGCCTTTAGTTTGTGTGAGTCGAGGAAGATATTGGTATTCACAGTGTTTACTCAGTTGAGGACAGCTGAAGGAGTAACTGAAGCGTTACTAATGATCAACATTGGCTTTTTATACGTTTGATATATTGGCCAGCACATTAACATGTACATAGGGTCCACTACAACATTGCAACGATTAAATTTGATGTTGTAGAAGAAAACAAAGAACAAATCAAGAAGTCTGAAAAAATAAACTTGTACGGCATCGTCGCTCTTCATGTTTATTATAATTATAATAGTTGTTGGTCTTAAATTGTAAAAGAAAAAAAAATCGATATATTTGTCTCAATTCGGAAATGAGGTGAGTTTTTAAATATTTATTAAAAATGATGTTTCTGTTCTTGTGACCGCACTAGCATTTATTCTGTACTTATTAATGTGTAGCATTCTCAAATGGCGTTGATTATCAAGTTCATACATGGAAATGTTGCACTGCAATTCGTCATTATTCTCGACACAGAGCTTGTCATTGCTGGCAACTGGATCAGATTTGACACCAAGAAGTGGCAGTTCAACGGCAGATGTATTGTGGAGATCAAAGCACGTAACAATAAAACACAGGACCGTGTCTTTCTTGAGGCGTACAGACGTTCAAACATGTGCATTATTAATACAGTAGTATCTGAACAATAATAAATTAATATTTCAACATTGTAAGGGTAGAATCTCGATCAATGCCGCTTTCAAATTCATTTCTTAAGTCTCAATAACACATTCCCGATGTTTTCTGCCGATCTTTAACCTACTGTGTCCCGAATCAAATGTGTCAAAAGTCGGGACAATATTCTGAGATTCGGGGCCCGAAATTAATTTTTTTTTATCAAAATATGTTCCGACAGCGGACCTTCTCTCCCGAATTCAATCCGACAGTGTCCCGACAGCTCAAGACAGCGTCATGACAACGTCCCGACATTCCAGACTTGTTTATTATTTGTTTCGTAGCACTGTCGGAACGCTGTCGGGAGACATCCTCGGGAATGTGTGACTACCGAATTACTATGTTATTTGCCAAATATCCGACTGTAAAAATAAGAACGTACCCATCGCGCTATTATATTTTTGATTTTGTAGTTTCTCAGGAAGGGCTTGGGGGATTTCACTCAAACTTAAAACATTTATTCCCCATTAAAATGAACCTATAGGCTAATTTTGACTCTATTTTGTCAAAATTATGGGCCTTTTTACACTTAGACATTTTACATCCCGTGGGTGGGGTGGCGGAATCAACTTTTTGTTTTCCACCCTTTAACTAGAGAATGAATATTCATATATAGATACCCTAAACCTAAATACTTTACTTGGGATTGCATTTGGGGTAGGTTTAGTGGGGTCAAGGCCAAGGTCAATGTTACTAAATAGTAAAAAAGGCTTCTGCTTAATAACTCGATACAAATTTGAAATATTTTAATGAAACTCAATTTATAGATACCATATAGTGAGACATTGCATAAGATTACATATGGGATGGGTGGGGTCAAGGTCAAGGTCACTCTTTTGGTAGTCAGAAAAAACAAGATGTCTTCCGCTCAGTAACTCGAGAACGAAAGTAACTTTGTTTAATTGACCCCTACTTTACAAACAGTTTGTTTTAGAATAAATGCCAGTTACTCTGACAAGTACAAGAGCACGCTGTCCTCCGACAGCTCTTGTTTTATTTAAACTATGTACAAACATTGCGCTTGATAAACAGATGTGGAATATGTTTTATAAGCTTTATAAGCTGTAATGAAATAAAATCCAAATACATTACATGTATTTTAGTCTTTTACTTGCGTTTGTAAATAACCATTTTAAAATTAGAGCACATCCTTCTTAATATAACAATACATGATGCAGTTTATCGGGTCTATACATAATTCACCCATTGAAAGCCAGAAGGGCCTATCAGCCTTCATTGCACATATGCTGATTGGACATTTTGGCTGTCAAGGGACGAATTATATACAAAAGTCTAATAGATGATAGATAATTTTAATTGACCCAATCAAATGTAATATGTTAATAAAACATTATTTAAATGTAAAACTGTAATTTTTATTCAAATGACAAACGGTAGTATTGTGTCGCTTGTAATTTGAAATCAAACCGTATCGAACAAATGATTTTTAAATTGTTGTAATCCAAATACAAATTTAATGCTAATGAAAATTAAAAAGGTATTATACATGTATTATTCATTATTAGGTTGGGTGACAGACATTTATGATATAATTATTGTAAACGTATATATACATGACCACTCGTTAATTTAATATTACTCCGTACTTTCAATAAAATTTATGTATATTTTAACTATTTAACTATTTATAAACATATATCGAATCATGACGTGTAATTACATTTAATCAAATTTTACAAAATTAATAACTGACAGTTTGATTAATATGCAACTTTCAGCATATTTTTAAATGGTGTCATTTACAATAAAAATCCTATAGTTTTAAATGTTTACCTGAAATGAGCCGGTTGCAAAAAATCGCTGCGATGGAGTAAGTTGCATTAACGGTGGTAGTGGGTTTCCTATATTAGAATTATGTTCAAAATTAGCAGCGACTTCATGAAGCACCAAAATAACAGTGTCTTTAGAAAGCCGAAATTTAGCAAAAAAGTGCCTAAGACTGTAGTGTTCAAGAGGATTCATTCTATTCCGTAGCATACGCCTTGGAATACGTACATCTTCGAGAGCTTGAATTTGAGCAAGCTCCTCCACTTTGTTATAAATATAAACGCAAACTTTACATTATATGTAGTCGCATGTATGTTGGTATTGTAGAACACTATCTTGAGTGAGGCTCGAGGAACAACTTCGATACCTTAGACCTGCCTCAGTCGAGTAACCTCGAGCTGTCCTAAGTTAAGGAGCAGACCGTTTGATAAAATCGGATTATCGGATTAAACTGAGGTTAGGTTGAGTGGAGGAACATTTCAGAATATAACCATTATTCCCTATATTAAAATGAACTCATAGGCCAGTTTTGATAACTCTAGTATGAAATTTGTCAAAATTATGGGCCTTTTTACACTTCGAAATTTTACATATAAGCTATTTAGATAGTTTAAAGTTTTCCGGTAAGCTAGTTTATCAACTTTTCGTTTCCGCTCTCTAACTCGAGAACGGATTTAGCTATTGCAATTAAACGTCAAACATAGATACCTTAAGTTATAGCAAGACCTCGCTTGGGATTGCATATGGGGTGGAAGGGGTCAAGGTCAAGGTCACCGTTACTAGAAATAGAAAAAAACGGTTTCATCTCAATAACTTGAGAACGTATTGAGATATTTAATAAAACTTTATACATAGATACCTTTTATCAAGACCTCACTTGGGATTGCATATGGAGTGGGTGGGGGCAAGGTCAAGGTCACTGTTACTAAAAATAGAAAACAGCTTCCACTCATTAATTTGAGAACGCATTGAGATATTATAATGAAACTTAATACATAAGTACTTTATATCGAGACCTTGCTTGGGACTGATTATGGGGTGGGTGGGGTCAAGGTTACTGTTACTAACAATAGTAAAACGGTTTCCGCTCAATAACTTGAGAACGCATTGAGATATTTTAATGACACTTTCTACATACATACCTTGTATCGAGACCTCACTTGGGATTGCATATAGGGTGGGTAGAATTAAGGTTACTGTTACTAAAAATAGAACAACGGTTTCCGCTCAATATCTTGATAACGCATTCAGATATTTTAATGAATCTTAATACATACATACCTTATATCGAGACCTCACTTGCGATTGCGTATAGGGTCAAGGTCTAGGTCACTGTTACTATAATAGAAAAACGGTTTCCGCTCAATTACTTGAGAATGCATTGAGATATTTTAATGAAACTTTATAGAAACCTTATATCGATACATCGATTGGGATTGCATATAGGGTGGGTGGGGTCAAGGTCGAGGTCACCGTTACTAAAAATAAAAAATGGTTTCCGCTCAATTGCTTGAGCACACATTGAGATATTTTAATAAAATTTCATTTATAGATATCTTATATCTAGACCTCGTTTGGGATTGCATATGGGGTGGGTGTTGTCATGGTCACCGTTACTAAAAACAGACAAACAGTTTATACTCAATAGCTTGAGAAGACATTGAGATTTTTAATGAAACTTAATAAATATATACCTTATATCGAGACCTCGCTTGGAATTGCATATGGGGTTGGTGGGATCAAGGTCAAGTTTACCATTACTAACAATTCTATTGATGTGCTGACTTTAATGCATTTCGTTCGAAAACTTTGGTTTTCGTGGAATTTCCATGTTTCTTGTTTTAGAATAAAAAGCCAGTAACTCTGACAAGCACAAGAAAAGTCGAGCACGATGTCCTCCTACAGCTCTTGTTTCTTACTGATGTTTGATAACAAGCTTACTATATTATGACGATTATCAGCAAATATGATCTATATAATATAATTAGAACTATAGATAGCGTGAGTCTGATGATTGTGATACTATATTTATCCTATCTTCATACTGTCATCGACGAGATAACACCCCGTGTGATAAACAAGTTTTATTGTAAATGTTTGTTTTATTACTAAAATATATATAATCGAATAGTAACTTTCACAATGAAAAGGGCCTTCAAAGTCAACAAAGACACAACTGCGTAATGATTCTTACAATGTATGATCTATTAATAAATCAATACACAATAAATGACCATGCCATTGCTGCTTGTTTTCAAAAACTCTGAAACGAAGCATATGTGCGACTGCTATTTTAATTTGATTGTTTGGAAAACATGTTTGGGTATTTACAGTGTATGTAAATTATCTTGAAATGATTGACCAGAAAATGCGCTCGGCAAACGTAAACAATACGACTTTATCTGATACGGAGTAGAAAACTTAGTCCGTACACGTAACATGTATATTTCTACATTGTGGAAATGCATCTACGTTTATCACACGGGGTGTTATCTCGTCGATGAAAGTGTGAAGATAGGATAAATATAGTATCACAATCATCAGACTCACGCTATCTATACTTCTAATTATACAGTTAACACTTCCGAAAGGTTCACCTTTCAAGTAAGCCTCCAATAAAATACACCAAAATTTTCCAGACACACATGAAATATAACATATAACCACAAAAGGCATGTCTGAGATTGCTAAATGGCTTTTATGCCAGAAGCGAAAAGGAACTCTTTAGTAATAGGCACTACTTTCGAATGGACCACGGACTGATACACTATGATTTACTGGTATCTGACCTTAACGAGAACTCAAAATTTTGCATAAAAACAACAAAGTCGTCTGCATCATAGTGAACCTACTTGTATCACACATGCAAAATTTGAGTTTAACACATGATAAGGCCGTCTGGCTTGCGTTTTCAGTACTTGGATTGTGTGGGGAGCGGGAGGTACATTTTTTATCTACATCATATAAACCAGTCAAATTACATGTTAATTTAGACTTATTTTAAAGCAGGTAAAAATCAATCATGTTTAAATCGTACACTTTTTGGCTTAAACATTATTCGATGTGCTGTGAGATGCAAAAGGCGAGTTTCCCTACTTTTTTTTTCATTGTTTTACCCGAAAAACCAGGTTTCGCTTTAAAAATCGTACAAAACATGTCAGTTATGATATAAATCACATTGTTTCTCGTGAAAAGTAATACAATTAATAAAATAACACAATAACATGGTGATTTTATGTAAAAGTGGACCCTAAAGGGCCGGACCCTGGTTTTCTTATTTAAGCTTAGATACCAGTAATTCCAATTCCCATAGGGTCCCATTATAAAACGGCGAACTTTCCAAGCATTTTTCTAGCCGTTCCTGTATCTTAGATTGTGCAAGCATGATATCAATTTAAAGATGAATCTTTCGTCTTCCAAAACTTGTAATAAAAAAGATATGTCATGTCACTTCTAAGAAAATGCCTCTCGCCTGAATGCAGACACCGGTAGGAAGCAGGGTTTCGGCTGTCATATTTCGACAAAAGCACCATACCACAGTAAACACTTCCGAAAGGTTCACCTTTCAAGTTAGCCTCCAATAAAATACACCAAAATTTTCCAGACACACGTGAGATATAAGACATAACCACAAACGGCATGTCTGAGATTGCTAAATGGCTTTTATACCAGAAGAGAAAAAGAACTCTTTAGTAAAAGGCACTACTTTCGAATGGACCACGGAGGGATACACAATGATTTACTGGTATCTAACCTTAGTAGTAGTTAAACAGAAAACAGTGTAGGTTACGAATGCGCAATAAATTCCTTCTTTGTTACATATAAAATATTCAAAGTTTGATCTCAATTTTCACCATGACCAAGCTACTCTCCAATATATCACCATACATTGTTGGAAAGATAAGGGCATACCTTTTAACAAAAAAACAGCATATCAAAAAATTCTATGCGTTGTAACTCAAACTATTTACCTTAGAAAAAACACCGGTTTTGACGGGCATGGAGGCTGCCATTTTGCGCATAAATACATGGGCCAAAAGTTATGAAGCTGGGAACCACTAGACAAAGTAGTGCACAACAACAGCCTTTTTCTCCTATTGCTTACATATATACATTTAAAGTGATACCAAACCATATCATTTAAACTGTATTTTACAAATTCTATGCATCCTGCAATGCACCATAAGTGCTTATTATCTAACTGATGTAACCCTGAGGATGTGACTTCCGTTTTAGGGTAATTAGACCTGTAGCTGTTTTGAAAAATCACATTTACCAGTAATGACATAAAAACCACTCAGTGGTTTTCGCCTGACTGTTCACATTTACCGGTTGTTAAATATAAATGGCCGGGTCAGTGTTTTTTTTTTTCTGGTAGTAAATCGATCAGCGGTTTTCGCCTGACTGGTCAGCTTTACCGGTTGTTAAAAAGAAATCGGTCAGTAGTTTTGTTTTTACTTATTACCTTTACATGTTAAATAGGAATCGGTCAGTGGTTTGGTTTTGACTAATCACTTTTAGTAGTAGCTAAATAGAAACTGCCAGTGATGTTGTGTTTACTTATCACCTTTACCGGTAGTTAAATAGAAATCGGAAAATTGTTTTATTTTGACTTATTACTTTTATCGGTAGTTAAAAAGAAACCAATCAGTGTTTTTTTTCTACCTTAACAGGTTGTTAAATAAAAATCGGTCAGTGGTTTGGTTTTGACTAATCACTTTTGCCAGTAGTTAAATTGAAACAGACAGTATTTTTTACTAATCGCTTTTACCGGTGGTTCGACAGAAACCAGTCAGTGGTTTTGTTTTGACCTGTATTTAAATACATTCCACCAAGTGTTTATTTGTAGTAAAACTTATTACGAATCATCTTTACACTGAGTTAATTACAAATCGGTCAGTAGTTTTAATTTCACCAATCATATTTACCCCTAGTTAAATTGAAACCAGACAATGTTTTTGTTTTTACTTATCCCCTAAACTGGATAGTTTTATAGAAATCGATAATTGAGTGTTTTTATTTTGACAAATCACCTTAACAGTAGAGGAAAAGAAACCAGACAGTGGTTTTGTTTGACTTATCACTTTTACCGGTAGTGAAAAAGAAACCAGTCAGTTGGTTTGCTTTGACTAATCAACGTTACCGGTATTTACATAGAAATCAGTGAGTGGTTTTGTTCTGCCAGAAAATAAGCGTCTAAAACTTATTCATCCCGAGACTGATTTTCTTTAAAAGGAAGAGACACTTACTTATGATTGTAGTCACGGCAATCAGCACACAGCAGCTGATCATGGTCCTCACAGAACAGTTCCAATGTCATGTGTTTGTGCTCCTGACATTTTTCTGATTCATCCTCTGTTTCCTTGGCAACTGGCCACTTTTTGACGTTTTCCGTACTCAGAGTTGCATGTTTTTTATAAATTTTATTATGATACTCAACACATTTGTCACAATAAAACTTGAAACATTTCTCACAATAAAATTCAGCCTGTTTGTTTATGTTACCTGCCTCACACATATCACAAGAAAGGTCATGGAACCAATCTGATCCTTGCTGTATCTCAAAAATAGAACTCATTTTAGCTAATTCTTAGTACAACACTGAATTATTTTTATTTTAATATGTGATGACTCACTTGACGTCTCATTTTCAAATATCAATTTCTACGTGTTGTAATCACAATATTGTACAGTAATAATTTGTTCATAATTGCTCATACCACTGATCGTTTTCTACACAGTCTTGTTACACGCGTTTGACATTTACGTAATAACCGAACGAGCGAAGGCTTAAATATTGTTATCATAGTTGTGTACAGTTAATATAAACTGGTCTACTATCTAATCTATTTTCTGATTAGTTTTGTGCGACAACATTGACCGGGCAAAGCAGCATAGTCAATGACCTTTATTCGGTAAACATGGATTCGCTCGATAGTTCCCGAAGTGAACGAGCGATTTTAATATATGTATGTGCTACACGGTATGACAAAAGGAAATAATAGTTATATTTAATGATTATTTCCTTTGCAACATTTAATTGGCTTCTTATCTTAGTTAACATGTTTTAAAGTTATATCTCACACAGAATATAATATTTCTGTCAGTATTTTCCATGATACGTCTGCATGTAAATGCCTTAAGTGTTATTAAAACAAAATGTATATTGAAGTACCAACAATCTGGCCGTGCTCTTCCGAAATCGTAGTTTATTTCCGAACAATTAAAGTAGAGCTACTTGGACGAAAAGCAAAAAATATACCGTAGTCAGCAACTTGAGAAAATTACCCGTAATATCGGCAATTTGAAATTTATATGGAATTTCTCATTTTGCTAAATATAGTTTAAGAAAACAACGTTACTACTTTTGGCAACGTAATACTAAACAGAAACCACAAAATGATAACATAACAAACAAACTAAACTGTCAAAATATTTCAAATGCTAAAATGGGGAATCAAACCCAAATAGCTTTCAACACTGACCAGCAGTTTACCACATGATCAACTAATCACCGATTAATTTGCCAAATTTGAGGTTTTGTACTCAACCATACAGCTATATTATAAGGTTTTGTTTCGGGTTGTTTCGAGTTGCACCACTAAGGTGGGCAATAACTGGCAAACAAACGTGTTGAAGCCATTTTCTTCAAATGGACCAGATGCCTCTTTGTTGTGCCAAAATGACCACAATTTGTGTAAAACCATATTATGATGGACATATAACTGTAGTCCAGAACAGAACACTGAATCCTGAATGTTTTCCACTTTTCTATGAACAATCTTTCTTAATGAATTTTTCATTTCCAAGAGACTTGCTACGCTCATATATAACAAAGATGTGTTTTCATAATACCAAAGTTACATTTAACCTGGCGCCTATAGAAATAGTTAAATAAATCATTTTCTTCTCTAAAACACGGTTACAAGGAACAAACAAAACACACTTCCTGGTTAAGTCTTTACTACAATTACACACAAATATTGAATGTTATAGGTTATTAGAAATCTAAAATACAGTGGCTAAAATATACTGATTTACAAAAATAACTTAACGCAGTTTATTTAACATGATTCATCGTCAAAATTATCAATTCGGAGATAAAAATCCAGAAGATGCCAACTGCTATAGATTTCAATTACACTAGTATTTTAAGATATTCGTACTTCCATATATTATGCAAGAATATTGTGCAATTTCCGTTCAGTTTTTCTAGTTCCATGTTGACCATTGAGGACAGTCTGTGGTCGAGATTTTCAGGCCTAGATGGTTTCAAGCACTAGCCATAGGCAAGAGAGTGCGGCTTAGATACAGTAGAAACTATTAGAGAGTAAAACAAAATTTAGTATACATAAGTATGACATATAATAATTTAAATATATTGATTTAATATAAACAACAATAAAAAAACTAGAACTTTGTCACAGGAGTGGCAGCGGGCCCCGAATGATAGCATGTTTGAAGGTGAGGAGAGTTTTTCTATTTTTAGTAACGGTGACTTTGACCTTGATCCCACCCACCCCCTATGCAATCCCAAGCGATGTCTTGATAAAAGGTATCTATGTATGAAGTTGAATTACAATAGCTCAATTCGTTCTCGAGTAATTGAGCAGAAACCGTTTTTCTATTTTTTGTAACGGCGACCTTGACAGTGACCCCATCCACCCTCTATGTAATCCCAAGTCAGGTCTCGATATAAGGTATCTATGGATGAAGTTTCATTAAAATATTTCAATTCGTTCTCAAGTTAGAGAGCTGAAACCAAAAGTTGACTCCGCCTGAAAATGAAAAATTAACAAAGGGCAATAACTCCAGAATTATAAAGTGCAGGGTAATGGTTCTTGTGCAGTGCACTTCTCCTCAATGAGATCTACTCACCTATGAAGTTTCAAGTTAATACCTCTTATAGTCTAAGAGTTATGCTCCAGGCAAGAAAAAATAACAAAGAGCAATAACTCCAGAATTATGAAGTGCAGAGTAACGGTTCTTATGCACTGCACTTTTCCTCAGATCTATCCACCTATGAAGTTTCAAGTTAATACCTCGTATAGTCTTAGAGTTATGCTCCAAGCAAAAACGAAGAATGAAAAATTAACAAAGGGCAGTAACTCCAGAACCATGAAGTGCGGAGTAATGGTTCTTGTGCACTGCACTTCTTCTTATTGAGATCTATCAACCCATGAAGGTTCAAATTAATAGCTGAAACGGTTTTGAAGTTATGAAGAAAAGCATGGAAAATGTGGACGGACGGACGGACAGACGGACGGACGTACGGACAGACGGACAGACGGACAGACAGGGTGATTACTATAGGGCACCCGCAAAAAAATTTGCGAGGCCCTAATGATATCAAGCATCAAAGGGTGCCATTTAAGGTATAAGTGCAAACAATTGCGATGTAAAACTTTGGATAATTTGCATGATGGAGTTGCTAGAACAGTGAATGTATGTATATTGTATGTGGCTGTATTTAAATAGCTCCTTTGAAAATACATAAGGCAATATGACTATAGTACACATTCCTCTTGCACATAACCTATTCTTGATATGAAAATATTGATCTTTAAGTAAGAAAAGTGCTGTGTTTTGGATATATTTGATATCCGAAACTTATAAATCTTAATCAAATCAGAAATTCACATACGGCATTAAATTTAATGTGCTTGTTTCAGGTTTACCTGTCAAAGGAAGTTATTTTTCTGACAACATAGAATTATATAAATAATAAAGGAATGATTTGGTATGAAATGGCTGCATGAGATGCTCTTGTAAAACAGATGGCATATTCCTATAGTGGCATAGTAATTTTAAGCATAATTTGTTGCATTGTAAAATTTTAAAATAAAAAAAAATAAAAAAAAATATGTATAACAATTAACCGACTAACTGACCCCATTTTTTCATCAGTGATATGCAACTAACCTTAAGAAATTATTCAGCTGCCGGTTTAATACAATAATTTGTCGTGCAACCTAAACTAAGAGTAACAATGTATGAACATATTAGGGGTATGAATGGCAATATATATCAGTTTTATTGTTATAAAAGTATTCTACAATCGATAAAAATGCAAATGAGAACCGTTAAACACATGGACAAATCAATACAGGTAAGACGAATTATAAACACAGACGAGTGCAGCGTGTTTATAAACAGAACATCACGATTCCCCTATTTTCAGTAAATGGTTTGTCCCCTCATTATCAATACAATTTAAATTGACTATAGTCTTAAAATTAACAAATATATGTTGAACATATTAACTATTATATCAGTAAAACTAATTTATGATTCCCAATAATGCGCTTTGTCAAGAAACGGGGATGAAATTAGAAGAGCAAAGATATTTTAAATAGGAATATCGGTAGAACCGATGGATGCTCCGCGATGCCGCTTTGACCTCTTATTCGAAAACACGTTGTCATGTTGAGGCTAACATTCGTGTAAAGTCTTTGAAAATCCATTCAACAAGTTATAAGTCAGGACAAGCAAAAGGCCAATTTCGACTTTTGACCTTTACGTATGACACTGGCCCGAACAAGAAAAAAAGCTGATTTTGACATTTGACCTCTAAATGTGACCTTGACCATTAACCTACGGACCTGGTTCATGTGCACATCATGCCGTCTCATTAAAGTTAACATATGTGTCAGGTAGGTTTAAAAATCCAATGTCAAGTTAAAGCACAGACAAGCAAAGTGCCAATTTTCACCTTTGATCTCTATGTGTGACCTTGAACTTTGACCTAGGAACCTGATTTATCAAGTTATAGTGTGAACAAACGAAAAGCCAATTATCATCAAAGGCAATTACTCTCTGAAATATCATCCGACTGGAACGACCTGACAATATGCGCATGTCCACCCTATGGGGTTGCTGCATATAATGTTTTATTGAATTCGAGTCATTAGTCCTGAGATCCCGCGGAAACGAATTACCGGACAGACGGACATGGAGTATAATGGATAAAATTGTCGGGGATATTCCAAGAAAAATCACTGAAAGTGCAACATCCAGAAAATATGGCCATCTGCTTCTGGTGTGAGAGTTTTCCATAAAGAATCATTTAATTCCTGATGTTTAGAAGTAGCCAACACAACAAATGGGCACAGTACATAAATTAGGCCACTTATTTTAAGAAAAATTAGAAGAACCTTCTGGTACTATGCAAACCTGCTGTTGGAATGAAGTGTCCCATACGGTTTTGTTAAAATCTGGCCAATAATTGCTGAAAAATAGCCTGAACAAGAATACATTCATGAAGGACAGATGGAAGGACAGACAGACAATGCAGCGACTATCTATTGCTCCGATTAATATTCCAATAAACTATTAATATTCCAATAAACAGCCAAGGAACAATCAGCACATTTTCAAAAAAACATGAGTTCTTTTTTGACAACACAAACATATATTTATAATACAAAATGACAAGATTCAAATGAATTCATTTTGATAAAAAAAAATGTCTGAAGCATTTTTGCACCTAATTATAATACATTATATATTTACACTACAAACATAAAACAAAACAAGAGATGTTTGTAAAACATGTATGCCCCCCGACTTGCAGCCAAGTTGTGAATATGTGCAATTGTTAAGAAATTATTTTAATATGCAAGCCCAAGCGAGGTCCCGATATATGGTATCTATGTATGAAGTTTCATAACAATATCTCGATGCGTTCTCAAGTTATTGAGCGGAAACCGTTTTTCTATTTTTATTAATGGTGGCCTTGACCTTGACCCCACCCACCACATATGAAATCCCAGAGAGGTCTCAATGTAAGGTATCTATGTATGAAGTTTCATTAAAATATCTCGATGCGTTCTCAAGTTATTGAGCGGAAACCGTTTTTCTATTTTTAGCAACGGTGACCTTGACCCCACCCACCCCATATGCAATCCCAAGCGAGTCTCGATATAAGGTATATATGTATGAGGTTTCATTAAAATATCTCGATGCGTTCTCAAGTTATTGTGCTGAAACCGTTTTTTTGCTATTTTTAGTAACGGTGACCTTGACCTTGACCCCACGAACCCCATATACAATCCCAAGCGAGGTCTTAATATAAGGTATCTATGTACGAACTTTCATTAAAATATCTCGATGCGTTCTCAAGTTATTGAGCGGAGACCATTTTTCTATTTTAAGTAATGGTGACCTTGACCCTACCAACCCCATATGCAATCCCAAGCGAGGTCTCAATATAAGGTATATGTATGTAGTTTCATTACAATATCTTGATGCGTTATCAAGTTATTGAGCGGAAACCGTTTTACTGTTTTTAGTAACGGTGACATTGACCTTGACCCCACCCACCCCATATGCAATCCCAAGCGAGATCTCGATGTAAGGTATCTATGTATAAAATTTCATTAAAATATCTCAATGCGTTATCAAGTTATTGAGCGGAAACCGTTTTTCTATTTTTAGTAACAGTGACCTTGACATTGACCCCACCCACCCCACATGCAGTCCCAAGCCAGGTCTCAATATAAGGTATCTATGTATGGAGTTTCATTAAAATATTTCGATGCGTTCTCAAGTTATTGAGCGGAAACCGTTTTTCTATTTTTAGTAACGGTGACCTTGACCTTGACCACACCCAACCCATATGCAATCCCAAGCGAGGTCTCAATGTAAGGTATCTATGTATAAAGTTTCATTAAAATATCTCAATGCGTTCTCAAGTTATTGAGGGGGAACCGTTTTTCTATTTTTAGCAACGGTGACCTTGACCTTTGACCTCAAAATTTATAGGGTTCGTCTTTTCCTCCCAAGTAACCAGCGTACCAACTTTCATGATCGTAGGTCAAAGTGTTCTAAAGATATCGTGCGGAAACGAAATGGTGAACCTTTTTTTTAATTTTTAGTAACGGTTAACTTGACCTTGACCCCACCCACCCCATATGCAATCCCAAGCGAGGTCTAGATGTAAGGTATCTATGTATTGAGTTTCATTAAAATATCTCAATGCGTTCTCAAGTTATTGAAGGAAAACCGTTCTTCTATTTTTAGCAACAGTGACCTTGACCTTTGACCTGTTGACCTCAACATTTATAGGGTTCTTCCTTTCCTCCCAAGTAACCAGCGTACCAACTTTCATTATCGTTGGTCAACGCGTTCTCAATATATCGTGCGGTGACGAAATGGTCTACGAACAGACCTACCGACCGACCGACCGACCGACCGACCGACCTACGGACGGACAGGTGCAAAGCAAGATACCCCCACTTCTTCGAAGGGGGGCATAATTATGACATTCCGACGTAAACAGCATCCACACCTTCTATTTATAGAAATTTTACATGTATTTAGATTGTAATTTAAGAATGTTGATATAATGCTCCTACCAGATGAAAAACATGTCATTTCAAAAAATAGTTAATAAATCTTTCAAGTGAGATATATTAGCATAGACAACAAAAGGTGGGGTCAGTACTGAATCTTAACATTCACTGTTCACACAAATGTTTTCTGTTGCCTATGATAACCTTAAATTAGCAATAGAAACCGTTGAATCGTTTCGTGTTACTCAACAACAAACAACTCTTGTGTAAACATGTTCAATCTTTTTAGTTCCAAACAGTTACTTAGTATTTAAACACCAATACATTGTTATTATACTTCATTCTCACAATCAGTGTTCGTGTGAGTTTACTGTAGTAGATACATCTTGGATTGGACACACCGTCCTTTCCTGTGAGCACCTCTGCCAGCCTCCGACTCCTATCTCTGCTCACCTTGATGACAGTATTGGACAACTCTCCACATACTAGAACTTGTCCACAGTCGGTCACATGGAGGCTGGGAAGTACATCTCTCCACAGCAGATCAGGGTCTGTCAGTGTGGAGAAGATTGCACCATCCCTGAACAGTGTGACCAGCCCCCTGTTGTTGACCACATATATTCGATTTCCATCTGGACTGACTGCACAGGTGGTTACTCTGACTAGAAAGATATTATTATAGGAAAATGTCTCATGTATTAAAATAGATTAACAAACAATCGCATACATTTACAAGTGGCAAATAAATTATGGTAAACTATTTTTGAAGTGCAGTTAACTTTATATAATTTTATGTAATACATACAGTACCAAAACAAGATTACAAATAAAGCTTCATTGGTACTGCTTATTGGTAATACAATTATGTATATGTGATTCAAATACAAACTTGCATTTAAGCCATAAAACCTAAAACAGACATCGACAGTAGCTTCTGTTTGCATATGCGGTGGTAAAGGGAATCTATCTAGTTACGAACATTTTTTACTTACGTAAACAAGAAACTCAGAAATTCCACGAAAATGAAATTCATTAGTCAGTTCTTTAATAACAGAAGCGTAATCACACCCACCCCTTCAGCAATCCCAAGCGACATTTCGCTTTAAGGGGTATTCATGTAATGAAGCATCATTACAATAAATGAAGTAGTTCCCGAGTTGAACTTGAACTTGACCACACCCATATCCAATTATAGCGAAGTATTGAAAAAAGATATCTTTTTTTACAATACCACAATTCATTGTCTAGTTATTGAGCGGAAACCGCCTTCCTATTTTAGAAACAGTGACATGGACCTTGACCCCACCTCCTCCATATGCTATCCTAAGTGAGGTTGCGATATAAGGTATCTATGTATGAACTTTCATGACAAAAGCTCAATTGGTTCTCGAGTAATTTAGTTTAGTAACAGTGACCTTAACCTTGAAACCAGGCGCGTAGCTGGACCCAAATTAGGATTACGCACAATTCTAAGCCGGCCGGGGGCATGCCCCCCCCCCCCCCCACCAGGAATTTTTTTTTCTTTTAGATGCTCTCAGATGACATTTGGCGTGTACATAAATGTCTTTTTCGGTGTACTTCTTGGCTTAATTTTCACTATTTGATCGAAATGAAAATGAATAAACATTTCACAACAACGAAAGTTTATTATCGTTCCATCAACAAATATAACGCAGTCAACAACAACAACAAAGTTATACTTTTAGGTAGGCAATAAAACGTCACGAAAGAGTACATTGCGCTAGCCTTCGTCTCTTTTGGGGCAAACAAATTGATTCACCGAATTCACGTTCATTTCTCCCCCTTTGTGAATTAATGTTCTTCAGTCCTAGGCCCCATAACCGATCCGTTTTCATCATCGGCCCGGGATACGTTTTCAACCGCCTTATTGTTTTCACCCGATTAATTAAATCGGCGTTTACCGAGCATAGCGCTTGTGATAAAAAGCACTGAAGACTGATTCGAACTTTACACGGTTCACCGACTATTTTTACTCGTTGTAGATTGACATTATTTTTTTGTAATTCGTGGGGGGCAAATATCTTTTTGCAAACTATTTACAAAGCAAACATAATTATATGCATACAAGTCTATCTACAACGAGTAAAAATAGTCGGTGAACCGTATAAGTTCGAATCATTCTTCAGTGCTTTTTATCACAAGCGCTATGCTCGGTAAACGCCGATTTAATTAATATGAGTTAAATTAGTAAAATACATTTAAAGACAAGTACCAGTGCTTTTCCACAAATCTTATGCATACTTCAAACATCATAGCAATGGTCAATCGAGTGGTTACGATTGCTCCGCTAAATATACTGAGTCAATACACTGTTGTTGAACTTACGCAATATGATGTAATACACGTATGCAGTTAACCAGTAAACAGCACAAACAGATACACTATCATACCTATGTGAATAGACATAATATGAAATCACTTGTAGATGTGGACTAACTGGATTATTATTATTGTTTATCAGTGTCTAAGTCGGATCTATTTCTTGTCATCTATTCATGAATAGAAAGTAGCATCGATAACAGGAAACCTCACTGCTCAGCGAGCGAAGCGCAGTAATTGAACGATTAACTGACTTGTAGCCTGCAGAGTAAAGAAGTAGTTCCCTCAAGACAGATTTTGGAATACAACTACTAAATCCTGTTGGCTTGCGCCAACAGTCTAATGAAGTCTCTATCCTGAACATAGTCCATTTTTTGCTTATTTTGCACAAACAAATGGGCAAATAACTTTATACTTTATACCCTAATCAGTGCAAAACCTTGGTCTATTATGAGATCTTATGGTCATACACGAGCTGTACAAGTATTATCAAGATAAGATGAAAAATGAAGTTTCTATGTCACACAAAGTCCATTTTTGCAAAGTTTCTCACAAAGAAGGGGAAATAACCCCTGTGTTCCTGGTTCTATCTGGCCCATCATTGCACCTTGATGAAATCTTATGGTCATACACAACCTGTGCAATTTTAGTCAACAAGGAATGAAAAGTTAATTCACTATGGAGACTGAAAGCAAATTTTTGACAAATTATGGATTTTTTTTTTCACAAACAAGGGGTCATAACTCTGGTCTTTCTTGTCTGATCTGTTCCATATTGGGAATTGACGGAGACCTTATGGTTAAACACAAACAGTGCAAGTTGGTCAAGATTAGGCAATAAATGAAGTCTATATACCCCACATTGTCCATTTTTTCACACAAACAAGGGGCAATATTTCTGGTGTTTGAAGCCCAATCTAGGCCATTTTATTATTTTGAAATATTCAGTTCATGTACATGCTGTGCAAGTTTGGTCTTATTCAGACGAAAAATGAAGTTTATATGTTGCACAAAGTCCAGTTTGCAGATTTTCTCAGGAAAAAGGGGCAATAACTCTTGGTGTTCATGGTCTGATTTGGTCCATTATCTGTCCAAGATTTTATGGTCATACACAAACTGTGCAAGTTTGGTAAAGATTGAATGAAAGTGGAGTTTGTATCACGTCCACACGCCCAATTGTTCCGATGCACTACGGACGACGGACGACGCAGGACAGTCCCCCTATACCAATAGATCATCGAGCATGAAGTGCTCAGGTGAGATGAAATGTAATGAAACTGATGCACGGGAAGTCACTTTTATTTTGTTGAACTATAAAAAGAGTCCCCAAACTACAAGCCCGTACTTATATATACCATACAAGCAGCAAGTAGCATGGTGCACTCTAAATAGTGTAAAAATATTTCTCAATTAAGGATAAAATGTAAAACAGTGTAGAAGTATTTCTCAATTAAGGATAAATAATAAATCAGCTTCAAAAATCATGTAAGATAACTACTTGAGTTTCCAAAATCCCAATTCAAATGTATAGGTCAGTCCAACAGTTACATGATTAAATGATACTGAATAAGTTACTGACTAAACAGTCCAAAAAATACAGAAAATAATTAACCCTTTCAGGTATTAGATCACATGATCTAAATCCTATATTCTGACTGTTTGTTTACAACATGAATTCTAGCTATTGATTATTGTTTAAATCTTTTTCTTGACTAGATGCCAAGGCAGACAGTGTAAAATTGTATTGCTGCACACACAGCCAAAATACAGGTCAGAAGCAAGCTATCAATGGTTACTAAGTGTAATGATGCTGATCTCAAATAGATGTATTATGTTGACTCAGAGTGATGTATTGATTTTACTAATAAGCAGACTCCACTGTCTGGGTTATATCTATGAATGAGCTACAAAGGGAAATAGCACATTCCTGATATTTCATTTACCTCCCTTTACCAGGTGAGTTATTCAGGAATAGATGTATTTGGGACCAAAAAAGGCACAATAACTCTGGTGTTCCTGGTCCAATCGGACCCATTATCGAACCCGTCCAAGATGTTATGGTTATACACAAACTGTGCAAGTGTGGTAAAGATTGAATAAAAATGTAGTCTTTATCGCGATAATGGGCGAAATTGTTGACAGCATACGGACAACGGCCGCCGCTGGAGAGGTGCCCTATACCAATAGCTCACTTCGTGCTCAGGTGAGCTAAAAAAAAGAGGGCCATGATGGACCAAAGCGCTCACCTAAGAACTGGTACATATGAAGACCATACTGTTGTGATAGGTTAAGGTATATGAACAAGATGCAAAGGGGGGGTAGGATCAATTTGATTTAAAACATCGGTTAGTGCAATGGGCTAACTAAAGTATGAGTTGGGTAGTGGATGTGTGGTGTTTTTGAAAATGGTTCTCAAATCATTTTTCTGTATATTCTTACCTGAAGTGTTTCATTAAGTCAGTGACAATTCTGGAAAATGCAGAAACAGTAGATTTCTCAGACAGTTTTGGAGAACTAGTTGCAATGCGACAATTGCTATGGCTGTGCTATACGGTCAAGTTTTGCTTTTTCTTTGATAATTTTCTGTCCAATGATGATAAATGACGTTATTGCATGCCTTTTTTATGGTCATACACAAACTGTGTAAGTTTGAAGTCAACTTTGAATAAAAAATCGTGTGTGCAAGTCAGTCATTGATAACTTGTGGATGTTTTTTTCCAAATACAAGGGGCAATAACTCCAGTGTTTCTGGCAGATCATGCTTATATTCGACTTCACCTGTAGTCTTACGTTCATAGACAAACTGTGCACGATTGGTGAAGATTGGATGTAAAATGAAGTCTCTATCCTGAATAATGTCCATTTGTGTTTGTTTTTTTCACAAACAAATGGCAATAAATCTGGTGTTTCTGGCCCGATTTTGATTATATTCGACTTCACCTCTTTATCTTATGGTCATAGACAAACTGTGCAAGATTTGTGAAGATTGGATGAAAAATGAAGTCTCTATCCTGAATAATGACCATTGTTGCATTTTTTATACAAACAAAGGGCAATAACTCCGGTGTTTCAGGTCCGATCTTGCTTATATTCGACTTCAACTGTAATCTCATGGTAATAGACAAACTGAGCCACATTAGTGATAATTTCATGAAAAATGAAGTCATTATCCTGAATAATGTCCATTTTTGTATATTTTTAGTAAAAATGTCAATAACTCTGGTTTTGAAAAACGATCTGGCCCATTTTTTGGCATCTGATGAGATCTGATGGTCATACACAAACTGTGAAAGTTTGGTGAAGATTGGATGGAAAATAAAGTTTATATGTTAGAAAAAGGCACTTTTGCACTTTTTTTGCATGAAAAAGGGGCAATGACTCTAGTGTTACTGGTGTGATTTGACCCAATAATAATTCCATCCGAGATTTTATTGTCATATACAAAATGTACAAGTTTGGTTAAGATTGGATAAAAAGTGAAGCCTCCAGCGTCAATACGAACCCAATTGTTGACGGCACAAGGACGTCGGCCGACGGATGACGAAGGAGAGGTCCCCTATACCAATAGCTCACCGAGCACTTCGTGCTTAGGTGAGCTAAAAATTTAATATTAGGTTATGTGGGTCAAAAATAGGTCAGTAGGTAAACTGTTATGAAAATCGTGTCAAGAAATTTCATATTTCCCCTTAAGTGGTTAAAACTTTTTCAAACTGATTGACTTTATAAAATCTGTGTTATGTTGGATGAACAATTAGGTTATTAGGTCAAGTGACAAAATTTAGATCTTCATTTTTCATAAAATTAAATAGGTACTAGGTCAGATTAGTTGTTATTCTAGTTTAATTTGGAATCATTGTCATCACATCACTCTGCAGAACCAGGTGAACGATATGGGAACATCTTGGCTCTATTACCGATAAGTGCTTCCATAGCACCAACACAACCACTGACAACAGTCAACTCCCCGACATTACTTCAATCCGACAACAGTCCAAACTCGACTCAGTCATTCTGACTTGGTGTGTTTTTTTTCTTTCTAACTCTGAAATGCATGAAATGATGTGTATATAAATTTCCATTAATGTTCATCATGCAGTGCCTTAAGGTGCTATGAACAAGAACCAACACTATATTTACAATATACTCAGAGTTACTGCCCTTGCTGGATATTTTTATTTTCTAAAGTCTTTGTCATATATTTTGACACAGACATGTTTGTTTGGTGATCCTTTACCAAGCTTATTCAAATGGTTTCTGTAAACTGCACAAAATGGCCGCTTGAGCGAAATTTAAAGGTTGCATCAAAGTTTTATATATTTTCAAAAGTTCTTGGTCAATCTTGATAAACAACCAGACAAATGTTCCATGTTTGGTCTTCTTATGAACATGCGCTCCGGGTTTCGCTTCACTGCACAACATGGCCAACATTGCTAAAATAGAAATATCTCCAAGCGACATTTTTTCTAAACATTAAGCTAGATTGTCAAACAATTTCTTACGAATGTTCCCGCATACACTTGTATTGCCTAGTGTAGGGAAAGATCCAGAGCAAAATAGCAAGATGCTGTACCCTGCTCCTGTTTGGCTCCCCCTTGCTGCCCCTCTGGGCTGGTCAAGACAGAACTGTTAAATATCTTCTAAAATTTCATACATTTTCACAGCTTTTCAATAACAAATTAGTAAACTATGTTTTAAAACCTTAAATAAAAGCATTAGACACATTAAAAACCTGGATTTAGCAAATTATTAGAAAATGTCAATTTACTGGACCGGCTTTCCACCTTCCGCCTTTTTAGCAGCACCCTGTACCTTTCTTGATCCTAGATCTTTCCCTAGCCTAGTGGTATA
Source organism: Congeria kusceri (assembly GCA_027627225.1). NCBI lineage: Eukaryota > Metazoa > Mollusca > Bivalvia > Myida > Dreissenidae > Congeria > Congeria kusceri. Next base: position 23,889,731 of record CM051035.1, read on the forward strand.
TGCTATTACTTTTTCTGACATTGTGACATCCTGTGACAAATTCTGTGATAAATAAATCAGTTGTAAGTGGTTTTTTTATGTCCATACTATTCTGTCCAGAAAAAAAAACAACCATCAAAAGTTGTAACTAAAATGTACACTGTCTCATGAATTTTCATCACATGATTATTACTAGTATACACATTTTAAGATCAGACTTTTTTTTCCACAAGTGGGGCCTGCCAAAATAGTTGGTATTTAAAACTAAAACATAGTCTGCCATTTTAGTTGTTGTTGTTTGATTGAATAACATGTTTTTCATGAATAGTAACAGCAACACATTAAACATTCAAGATATTTTATTAACTTCCTTTTTGAATACACACTTTGTGACCAATAAATCTTGAGAGAGTGGTTCTGGGTCTCCCCAAGATACAATTTGTAAGTATCATACATATATTCATACTGAATTAATCCACCTTAAATGACAAAGTACAAGAAAATAATACGATACAATTATGTCCTTGATTAACAAAACAGCTTTTAAGTAATTATTTGCTGATTACTTCACTCTAGTGTATTTTAGCTCTGTTGAATGAACAAATCGTTTATTACATGAGACGATTAGATGATTAACGTTTATTAGTATTTCTTTATTAACATTCTCCATAGAGGGGGGGGGGGGGGGTAAACTTCAGTTATTAATATTCTCCATAGGGGGAGCGGGGATAAAATTCATTTTAGATACATATCCTCTCTTAATCGGGCCAAAACAACAAAATTCTGTGTTTCGGGCAACCCGACCCTACCTAGCGAAAACCCCCCGACCCTAAAGTTTTTTGCGACGATTGTTTTCTGTGAAATCCGTATTCGTCAGACTTTAGAAAATGTTCAATGTTTTTTTACCAAAATGTGTCGGTTACAAAAATTTATTTTAAAAAAATCCTCGATCCCGACCCTACGTAACTTTTTTAAAACCGTTGCCCAAACACACAAAATTTATTTGATTTGACCTCATTGGCAATGATTATTTAAATCCTTAACTGTCTTAGTATGTGGACTGATTATTATCAAATATACTGTATTCTTGAACACAATTATTGTACATGTAATGTACATAAATAATTTTTATTGTTTGTATGTTGGGCGTTTTTTGTGGCTAACCTTTGTTATAAGATTGTTATCATTGATTAAAACGGTGTTGGCATACAGATGATCCAGAAGTCTTTACGAATGTGTACGTGAAAATAAGACTTCCTTGTGTAAAGAATCCTTTAGAGAATTATAAGTTTATATCTAGAAACTTGGTATCCAGACACTTTGTAACATCACCTAGTTTATGGTAGAAAAAAGAGTCATTTAAAGAAATAGAAAATGTCACTTAACATAGAAAAAAAATTTCATTCCAGTATTAGAAACAAGAGAAAGGTTTTGAATAATTCCTGTAACACCGCATTTCTATATTCGTTGAAAATTTCTGTAATTAAATTGTGATTCATGGCTCATCACATCATTCTACTTCACCTGCTGACTGATGTGGTAAAATATAATGACTGTTTTGTTCAAGTATCAAAAGAGCACTGTTATAGTGCGAAATTTTTAACCTGACGCTCATTAATCTTCGTGACAAACCGTAAGTGTGTTCTGTTGTTTGCGTTGTTTGGACGAGTACCTGTTATTGGAATTTATTTGAAGATATATATACAGAGTGCTTTCTCTTGCGATTGTCTTTATTGTTTTTACCTTCTTTGTTTCCGTCCGGAAGCCCAATCCCGTGCACCAGTCTGTCATTGGGTTATTGAATATTCCATAAACTTCCCGTTGCAGTCCTAGGAATTGATTGTTTGCTTTGATTTTATTTTATGACCGCCATTAGTGAAGATTTGCCGGTCTCGCGCTAAGGGGAAAATATCATGCAATTTGTTCAATGAAAACGTCCTATATCGGTCCTGTATTAGAACTTTAAAACTAATATGGATATAAAACGATACCATTTAAGTCAAACATACATGAAATTTTTCATTGATGTATTCAGTACATGTTAAATGACATTTGCCATTAGAAGTCGACAGTGTTATATGTATGTGTTATATTTGCCCCATATGGGTAAATATGTCTGTCATATTGACACATGACACGGTCACCAATTTGTCACACCAACTGAAACATGAGCAAATCACTTAAATGTGTTACTCAAGGTTTTCACATGAGTCATACAAATGATGAGAGAGGCAAAGACCAATGGCCAATTGAATTAGGTAATTTAATATCTGTCATGGTGCTATCCACTGAATGTTTGAGCATCATGCAATAAAACATTTCAACAATATTGGTCTATCAAACTGGCAGGCCCAACATAATTTCATGTTTGGTGTTAGGGATCATATGACAGGTAGCTACTGTGATGATCAAATATTGGTTTATTTTATGCTCTAAATAATGCTAAATAATGTTAATGCTGTTAAAGTGAATTTTTTACATGTCTGCAGTAACTGCTCAATGATTATATTAAAAATGACTTTCATTGCGATCCTATTGCTAAAGATGATGAAAATATCCAGACCAATTGATATGTGACTCTAACAGTAGTGTAGAAAATAATTTGACACATTTCTATTCATTAAACAAATAAAGACGCGGATTATAATTTATATGACTCTGCCTGTGTGCACTGGTACTTCTTTAAAAAGTATTGTTTTAGCACTACTGTACATAGACCAAAATTAAACTTAACGTTGTTTGCCATTGCATACCTACTCCAAGGGTGTAGTGACCCATACGCACGTGCGTAATATAAAAATTGAAGATAATAAAAAATTAAATAAAATATTTGCTTCAACGGTGAGAGCAGAATGGCGAGTCGAATGTGTGTACACATTTTCTTATATAAATGACCTGTTAATTGCTCATGATGTAAGCTGCATGAACTTTTTAGTAACAAAACGCACGAAAAGGCATTTCTAAACGTCATTGAAGGGGCAACTGTCGATTCTTTCAAATCAAACCCGTCTGTAGCCGATAAATTTAATTATTCGACACCGTCGTGTCATGTTGAAAGGATCGACGGTGCGCATGGTTGGGTAAATTCTACATCTTTACAAACACCAGTTGTGATCAATTTTCAGACTTTGATTATTGTTTATAATAATAGGTTTATTATTTTCGTTTAACATATCGTATATTACATTGTTTTTTATTCTGTCGATAAAAATCCATTTATGGTACAAGATGAAAATAAGTTTCTATACTAGAGAAACAAATTACTTAGAACGCCAGAAGATTGCCTCAATTGCTCCAGAATGCACCATTTCCTCCATTATTATATTTTTTTTTCCGGGGTTGGGGGTGCCTCCGAATCCCCACCAGCGGGAGGGACTGACCCCTCTCATGCCCTCCCCCATGATGAATGTTCTCTTGTGCGTATAAATTTTGCAACCCTGGCTATGCCCCTGTACACGACGAAAAGGTCCCGAATCACAGAAAAAACACACTCTTTTTGTCGATAGGGTTTTATCAAGGTTTATGACTATGACTTAACACTACATATTTGCAAATTTCAAAGTAATTGTATAACAACGTCAAAACAATCAGGATATGACGTCATAACGTCAAAACATGAGCATATGACACAAAATTGCGCCAAAATAACCTTAATGTCCTTAAACAAATCACATGCTGATAACAAAGGATGTATCTTAGATGAAATTACTTATAATAATAATATAAATCATAATGATTGCAATAAAAATAATTATATGTAATAAATATTATAAATAATTCATAAGTAATAACAATTACTGCAATAAACAATGATTTCTTCTTATACCACTGCTACCACTACTATTATCAATAATAATAATAATAGTAATAATTATAATAATAAATAATTAACTAATAATTATAATAGTAATAATGATAATAATAAATAATAATCTAATAATTGTAATAGTAATAATGATGATAATAACAATAATAACAATAATAACAATAATAAAAATAACAATAATAATAATAATTAATAATAACAATAATAACAGTAACATTAATAATAATAATAATAATAATAATAGTATTATTATTATTATTATTAATCATAATCATAATCAACAAAAAAAACAATAAGAAGAAAGAAAACAAATTAGCAACAACAAAAAATATATAAAACTCCTGGTATTGATGATGATGTTAATATTAGAAGTAATACAAAAGTGATAATAGTATAATATTATAAACTTGTCTTCCACATACTTCGAACATTCATCAAATATTATCATATAATTATACCAATAAGCAATTATTTTAATTTATATAGTTAAGAATTTGTTTTGTGAGTTTTATATATGAGCATAGGTCTCTCAAATTTATCGCCTACATTCCTGCCACAACGTGTCTGATGTAGATTTTGTGTTAGTCCATATGTAATCTCAGTCTTCAATAGGTGAATCCAGTCCAATTCCTTTATTTGTCGGTAGTACTCGGAATAATCTTGAATGGCCTGTAACACACTTACTCCCATATCTTCCATCTTGTGTCCCTGGGAGTTGTAATGTTCTGTAATAGGCTTCTTCCTTTGATGCCTCGTATCCGCCTCGTGCTCTTTAAGTCTCTCCTTAAGGACCTCGAAGTCTCCCCCACATACACCATCTTCTGACATTTGAGACAGTTGATGCCATACACAATGTTCCACATTGCACAGTTCTGTCTCTTGCACAGTATTGCTCCTTCTATTCCGCCATGGTTGTGCAAACCTCTTGCCAACATTTCACATACCACACATTTCGCTGACATTACGCTCCACTTGGTTGTCTCCAGCCTGCATAACACAATTGGTCTTTCCATGTACAAGCACATCTGATATGTTATGTTCCCTCCTCTACGGGACTATTGGAGTAGTATTAAACACCTCTGTCATTCTCTCTGACTGATGAAGTGTTGGTAGGTGTTTCTGCACAATGTTATGAATATTGGAAGTTTTTTCGAGTATGTTAGAACTAGTGGTACTCTTTTCATGTCTTTCTTTTTACTTTTGCTAGGTTGCAAGAGACTTTCCCTACTTAATTGATCTGCACGTGCAAATTGCTTGTCTAGAAACTTCCCATTATACCCACGTTTACGAAGATGGCATCTCAGGTTTTGTTTATGGAGTTGGTAATCTGCCTCTCTAAATGAACACTTAGAATACGGATAATGACCAAAAACATACCATTTAATTAACTATGGTATATACCTCCTTGCAGAATAAATGTACTGTCTAGGTCCTTACTCAAAAGTTTTTTCCTTTGTTAAATCAAACCAGTTTTTATTTTTTATTTTTTTTTCTTTAGGTTAAATAAAAGCTCACTCTTCTTTCATTTCAGTGGTTTTCTATTGGGTTATATCAGCTAAACCCTTGCTTATAATTGGCCATATCAAAACGCATTTCTAATAATGTTTTATTAAACTTGTGAAAACAAAGGGTAGTTTGTCAGCATTCATTGTCTAATAAAATATGATTGCTAGCAAGCTCTCGTTATATCAACAGACACTTGATTATATTATTAAAAGCAATGTCTGTGTTATATGTTATACTTTGACGCTAAATTGATCATTCATATTTTTATTTTTTTCCCCATTAAAAAAAAAAAATTCCTACCTACCTACCCGTTGCCAGCAACCTTGGGTAGGCCATGGCAAACAAACAATTTTTTAAGGTTGGCCTTACAAATAATTGTTTAAGAGCTTGCTGAGAGTCATAATGTGTTATGCACCTATTAATATTTCCCCCCAGGGGGGAGCAGCGGGCAAACCCAGGGGAATTTTACTAATTGTATTTGGGGGGATCTAATTCCCCACCCTAGGGTCAAGCATTTTTTTGTCTTAATCCTCTCAATGGGGGATGCTTAATTGGTTATCAAATGGCTCAGGGGCCAATATTACCAGGATCTAAAATCCGAACAAAGTCTATATCCCGGGACCCGGAATCATTCGGCGTTCAATTTCCCACCAGTTGGGAATTGCTTTCAGTCTAAAGTCCCGTAAATGCCCACCGCTCCCCCCCCCCGGGGGGAAATATTGATAGGTGCATTAGGTTTTCACTGAGCTCTTATTGTAATCATTACTTTTAATCATTGGTTCTTCCGTATTGTCAATGAGATCTTGCAATCTATTTACTGTATCATTTTGCATAGCTGTTATAGCTTTCACACATTCATTTATTAATACAATAATATATATTGACCATACTTGCAGAAACACATACTTACATGAGCATAACTTATTTGAATTTAAATGATTTAAAATATTACAGATGCAATGTTTTTAAACAGTTTGTAGTGACCCTTAGAATACGGATAATGTCCAAAAACGTACCATTTGATAAACTATGGTATATACCTCTTTGCAGATTTCATGAACTGTCCATAGTGTGTTCCTGCTATGAAGGTCTATATTGTATTTTGTTCTTTTCAGTGTGGATAAGAACATAACAGAACTGAGAGGTTTCCTGAAAAGAACACGGATGTAGCTGATGGTGTATTCCGTACCAGATTGTTGCAACGGATAAACTTCAAACAGGATGTAAGTCATTGACAGTTCCACGTAGAAGAGTTAAGTAATAATATGCATACACACATTTTGTAGACACTATAACTGAAGATAATCTGGTGTATATCTGTCACTGTCAAAACAGTTCATTTGTAAAGGCAGGCATTTAAAATTATGGCTTAGAAATGTAATAAACGCTTCCGACTGTTTGAAAACCACGCCCCCGCTGTCCCTGAACAAGTAGAAGACATTTAGAAATAAATATTCTGTGTAAAACAAGTATTGAACCTCAAAAAATATTCTTCATAAAATATTTTAAATAAAATAATATTATCATTAGTGTTTTAAATTCTATAACATAATTTGGGTTCTGTTTCTTCCATACAAAGTCGTACAGTACACATTTTGTTTTTAGTTGACTTACACCCCCTACTATAGCTTGAGAGTAAATACAAAAGCTTTTTTTAAGAAATAGTCAAAATGCACTATTGCAAAAAATAAACTTTTAATATATTGCATTTTTATCATGTATGCTCATGCAGCCTACAACTGTGCTGTGATTATATTGAACATTTCAAAGGCATGCAGTGTATTTTTTGAACATTTCTCAAGGTTAGCAATACTGAAAGCCAACTGGACCTGGAAAATGTGGTGTACATGTAACGGAAACAATAGACGCTTCCACAAATGTCAATTATATTCAAATTAATCTGCAATGTTATCCAATCATTGCACTCGGATGTCACGTGTTTAGCGGTTAAAAAATTTCATACCAAAGAGCACGTGCATAATGCTTGTGATATTCAAATGAGCACGTGGTAATGTTTGTCATTTTCAATAAATGGACATTATTCTTTTAACAATAGGTGGGGAGGAGTTTACACTTTTCATGGCAAAACCCGGATCAGTCTATTGTGAGTGTTGTAATGATATGTCTTTCTGCATATGTCTTGTATATTTTTATAGCCTTAATGTACAGGATAGCACAACTCGGAGACATGTTAATCCTCAGATGCATTGGAACGTGTTATGGAAAGAATTATATGGGAATATTCCAGAAGCAATTTTATAAGTTTATTGATCATGATTGTCACAATGTGCCTTTGAATGTCTTGGAGTCTTACAATACGTGCCCGTGTCATCGAAGCTTCTTCCTATATGTTTTTGTTTTTCTCCGTTGAAGCTATGGTTGCGATCTGATACCTGGTCTGAAGGGCTCTTGGATCTTGACAACTTATATTTGGCATTTAAGCGATGCAATAAGCCTCCTGAAACAGGTGTGGTTGGGCGGGCAGAACTTGTTGCAGCATCCGCATTTCTTGAGAAACCTTTTGATCTGGTTGATTTTTGTTGGTCACAATCTTGCCTAAGCTGGATAGACTGGAGAGGGTCTGTTTAATGGTTGAATCGGGATTGAATGTCATAGTGACCTTAGTGTTGGAATCCATTTCCTGAAGAAAAGTTTGTGTCTGTTTTAACTGCGTACAACAGTTTCTATGTATTGTTAATGTTTTTGCTTCACTCTTGCCTTCTATGTCTTGAATATCATCGTAAAAGCATTGTATCGTTATTTTCAGTTTATTGCAGTTTTATGAGTCATTTTCGAGGGATGACTGCAAGGTGGCAAGCATTGTATTCAGTTCTTTGTAAGTTTGTGTTTCCAGTCTGTCCAAAGTGTCAATTATTGTTTTATGTAGCCTGTTCATTTCCTCCAGTATTTTCTGAAAAGTACTCTCCAGAGACCTTATATTGTCCCTCTTTTCCTGTATTGTTTGCTCCAGCTGTGTTTGAAATGCTGTGATCGTCTGTGACAGTTGCTTGAGAGCTCCTTTCTGACGAAGGTCTTTTACTTTTTCGAGGGATGACTGCAAGGTGGCAAGCATTGTATTCAGTTCTTTGTAAGTTTGTGTTTCCAGTCTGTCCAAAGTGTCAATTATTGTTTTATGTAGCCTGTTCATTTCCTCCAGTATTTTCTGAAAAGTACTCTCCAGAGACCTTATATTGTCCCTCTTTTCCTGTATTGTTTGCTCCAGCTGTGTTTGAAATGCTGTGATCGTCTGTGACAGTTGCTTGAGAGCTCCTTTCTGACGAAGGTCTTTTACTTTTTCAGAGATAAGTGCCACACTGCTGCATCGTCTGTATAAATATACAATATACTTTTGTATTATTTACATTGACAATGTGCTGACAACTGCTGAGAAAGGGACAATCGCTGTCCATAAAGTCTTTGACATCAACATGTCAATCTGTCTAGTGTAAATATGTTGTCGCACATTTCAACTAGCTAAGGCTAAAAAAAATAATGATTTGTTTCTTAAGCAGCGCCGCAACCTTTTCTCATGGCCCGCCACAAATTTGATTTTATGCCCCAAAAAAATTTATTTACTATTTGTTTACTCTCGCGCCCGGGATTTAAAGGAGAAGTCCAGAATATGTTAATAAAAATAAAACTTTGCAGAAAGTGTTTCTAATGGACATGTTACCCGACAAAATACAAAAACTAACCATTGCAATATGTTAATTATTAACATTTTGGTAACTTGCTATCGTCTATTTCCTGCATGCGATAACTGGTGATGACTCTTGGGTAAACCAGCATGTATATTATAGTATATTCCGTTCGTACCAAGTGTTTTTGAACAATGCCTTTCGTAAACAAAAAACAGATTTCGGACGAATAAACATCATAAGGCTAAAACAAGAGGGCCATGATGGCCCAAAGCGTTCACCTGAGTCTGAGAACAATGGCGACCATTAGAGATGCAACAGGTACCCGTAAATACCATTAACATATAGGGGCGATACAAAAAAACATATTGTTCTGTATTGTTGTTTACAAAAATGTTTTAAATGTTTTTGCAACGAAGTCCATAAGCAATGTTAAACCTTTACGGGTTCGAAACTGGTACATACGGTGACACTCTATAGTTACTACACTCTACGAAAACTTCCTAAATATCATCATAATGGCACCATATAAATGTATCAAACCAAGTAGATTATTCTGCCTTTGCGGACCCGTCTAGTTCAGTTGGTAGAGTGCTATACTCTCAATCAAGGGTTATTGAGTTCGAGCCCCAGCCCGGTAATTTCTACTGCCATTCTCCCCCTACCTCTGATTCAAGTAGGGCAGTTGTCATTTTCTAGCATAAGTATGTGCAGTTGGTACTGGTAAACCACTACATCAGCTTAGTTTGTCCAGAAAAAGTGTGAGTAGGTTAACTGACCGCCATTATATCACTGAATTACTGGTAAATAAGGTGAAAAATCCGAACAAACAAACTTTCCAAATGTACTCTTAGGAGAAGGAAATTCCTAGGTTACATAGGAATACTTATTGTTAACATTAACAACCATACAACTATCAATATTGTCAGATTAAATTATAAATATAGCGCGAAATTATTAACCTGACACTCATTAATCTTTGTGACAAATCGTAAGTGTGTTCGGTTGTTTGCGTTGTTTTGGACGAGTTTCTGTTATATGAATTTATGTTGATATAGATTTAAATACGGGGTAGCGAGAGTAATATATAATGTGTGGTATAAGTGCTAGCGCCGCATGCTATCGAACCGAGTTCAATTCCGTCTGACTGCGACCTTTTTTTAAAAATGTTATGAGTTATTCTTAAAATATGCGGATCGTAAGATATTAATTAAAAATATAGAATATTTTATTGTGTTACTTTTATGTTTGAATTATTTGTATAGTACATTTATCAAATTTTCAATTACAATCACACACTCAATGGATAAATCGTGAAAAAACGTGAGTACTAACCCGCAACAAAATGTGTAAAATAAAATGTTTATAAAATGTTGATGCCGAGACTCGAACTCAAACCGTCGCAACGCGAGCGCGGCATCTGTTCCACTACACCATTCGTGCTTTACGATATATAAACCAATACGATATCAATTTAAAATGACGCTCCGCTCGATACATGTCGTGGAATCTATAAATAAATCCCGATTGCATACGGAATATTCATGAGTGTCAGGTTAATAATTTTGCACTATAACTATAAAACCTTTTAGTTGTTTTGCGTAAAAACTTACTAATACTTTTGAGTCAATGACACCCACAACGACAAACTTTCCAAATGTACTGTTAAGAAACGGGAAATTTCTATGTTATATAGGAATACTCATTGTTAACATTAAGAACCATACACCTATCAGATTAAATTATAAATAACTATACAACCTTTAAGTTGATTTGTGTAAAAACTTGCTAATAATCACACCAATTTTGAGTCAAAACAGTGTAGAAGTATTTTTCAATTAAGGAGAAATAATAAATCAGCTTCAAAATCATGTAAGATAATTACTTGAGTTTCCAAAATTCCAATTCAAATGTATAGGTCAGTCCAACAGTTACATGATTAAATGATACTGAATAAGTTACTGACTAAACAGTCCAAAACTACAGAAAATAATTAACCCTTTCAGGCACTAGATCACATGATATTAATCCTATATTCTGATTGCTTGTTTACAAGATGAATTTTTGCTATTTATTGTTGTTTACATCTTTTTCTTGACTGGATGCCAAGACAGACAGTGGAAAAATTTACGGCTGCACACACAGCCAAAATATAGGTCAGATGCTGGCTATACATGTATTACTGTGTGTAATGATGCTGATCTAAAATAGAAATATCATGTTGACTCAGAATGGTGTATTGATTTTACTGATAAGCAGACTCAACTATCTGGGTTATATATGTGACTAAAGGAAATAAAACATTTATGGCACTTATCTTCCTCATACTGCATTTACCTCCCTTTACCAGGTGAGTTATTCAGGAATAGATGTATTTGGGGCAAAAAAAAGGACAATAACTCTGGTGTTTCAGGTCCGATTGGGCCCATCATCGAAATCTTTCAAGAATTTATGGTAATATACAAAATGTGCAAGTTTGGTCAAGATTGAGTAAAAAATGTAGTCTTTATCGCGATAACGGTCCAAATTGTTGACGGCATGCGGACAACGGATGATGCCGGAAAGGTCCCCTATACCAATAGCTCAACGAGCACGTTGTCAGGTTAAATTAATGAATTGTTTCTCAGGCACTTTTTCGAAAAAATCAGGAGGGAGAGATAAAAAAAAATTATGTAATTTTTTTTATTTATTTTTTTCTCCTGCTATTTTCTATTGGCACTATGTGATGGCTTATAAAAACGACAAAAACATAGGACTTATATTGACACAGATTTTCTAAAAAAAAATATGGAATGCTAAATATTACACAACCAAAAGCATCTACGAAACAAAAGTTTTAAGTCAACAAATAGACAATATTTATTACGGTTCCTAATCGAATATGACTTTTTTTATCAAAATTTACACAGTATTTAATAATTTGTGTATATCCGATTTATATAATTAAGGCTAAAAAAAATAATGATTTGTTTCTCAGGCAGCGCCGCAGCGTTTTCTCATGGCCCGCCACGAATTTGATTTAATGCAGAATGTTTTTTTAACCTGTGTTGCTTAAAATGGCAGTATATAAAATGGTAGCTACCAGTGTTGCTTCGAATGGCAGTATGTAAAATGATAGGTACCTGTGTTGTTTCAAATGGCAGTATATAAAATGGTAGGTACCTGTGTTGCTTCAAATGGCGGTATATTAAATGGCAGGTACCTGTGTTGCTTCAAATGGCAGTATATTAAATGGCAGGTACCTGTGTTGCTTCAAATGGCAGTATATTAAATGGCAGGTACCTGTGTTGCTTCAAATGGCGGTATATAAAATGGTAGGTATCTGTGTTGTTTCAAATGGCAGTATATAAAATTGCAGGTACCTGGGTTGCTTCAAATGGCAGTATATAAAATGGTAGGTACCTGTCTTGCTTCAAATGGCAGTATATAAAATTGCAGGTACCTGTCTTGCTTCAAATGGCAGTATATAAAATTGCAGGTACCTGTGTTGCTTTTAATGGCATATATAAAATGGTAGGTACCTGTGTTTTTTCAAATGGCAGTATATAAAATGGTAGCTACCTGTGTTGCTTCAAATTGCAGTTTAAAAATAGCAGGTACCAGTGTTGCTCTAAATGGCGGTATAAAAAATAGAAGGCACCCGTCTTGCATGTATATATAATGAAAAGAACCTGTGTTTCTCCAAATGGCAATGCATAAAACCGTCGATACCTGTGTTTCTTCTAATACCAAAACATAAAATGGTCGGTACCTGTGTTGCTTCAAATGGCAGATATGACAGAGGAACTGCCCGTGGTCCTCGCAAATCATCGAAAGCTTTTCATTTCTGTGGTCCAGGCAGAAAACTATGTTCTCCACTGTTGCCTGGATGCTTGGCATATTTTGGACTTCATGTGTTCCAACAACAGAATGTCTTTCATAAAGCTGATTGTGCAGATCCACACAGTTATAACAGAAATATTTGGAGCATTTCTGGCAATAAAAAACACCCTCATTATTGATGTCATTGTCCGCACAAGTGGAGCAAACAAAATAATCCATTTAATCTGATCCCTTCTGTAATGATCCCTCAGAAATTGATGCCATGTTGATGAAGCTAGCAAACTTCCACTACTTAAGTTTACAACTATTCATAAATAACAAACTATCAGCAGCGGGGTATCCTTACAGTAAATATTTACACTGATTATCTCTGTTGCCATGCATAATTCAACCTGTGCCAAGTAAGTCAAATTTCAATATATATTTGAACTTCAAATTCCAGGGATAAGTAAAGCTGTCAGTGTTTTATATATCCACATTGGCAGCTGTAAAAGCACAGGAAGATATGTTTTAAACAAAACTAAAAAAAATCAGTTTGTACTTCATTGTGTGGAATTGCTTTACATTTGATTTATGTATGCTTTAAAACACTGATCTGCTTGTTCAAACATCGTTATCGAAGGCTCATTGAAAATATTTGTTGAAAGCAGGGATAATTTATTAGCACAAGATGTAAGCGTCTGTAATATTAAACGGAGATTTTAAATATCTGAAATCAGTATAATACTTTCTTCTGCTTAACCAGACATTACTTTTTCAAGTTTGTATTTTAATAAACTAAACTAAACACATGTTTAACAAGACAGAAGCTAAAATACCATGTTGATGGCTCAGCGCAAAACTATGTTATATAACATGTTTTCAGCATACACATTGCGTAGCATTGCGCTGACCCATCGACGTTGTTGATCATGGATGTGTAGGTCAGAGGGGTTTGTCAGATGCGTACGTCAGAGAAGTTGGTCAGATGCGGATATCAGAGGGGTTTGTCAGATGTGTATGTCAGGTGAGTTTGTCAGAGAAGTTGGTCAGATGCGTATGTCAGAGGGGTTTGTCAGTTGTGTATGTTAGGTGAGTTTGTCAGATGTGTATGTCAGAGGAGTTTGTCAGATGTGTGTGTCAGAGAAGTTTGTCAGCTGTGTATGTCAGGGGAGTTTGTCAGAGAAGTTTGTGAGATGTGTGTGTCAGATGTGTATGTCAGAGGAGTTTGTCAGCTGTGTATATAAGGGGAGTTTGTCAGATGTGTATATCAGAGGGGTTTGTCAGATGTGTATGTCATAGGAGTTTTTTCAGCTATATATGTCATAGGAGTTTTTTCAGCTATGTATGTCAGAGGAGTTTGTCAGCTGTGTATGTCGGAGGGGTTTGTCAGATGTGTATGTCAGAGGGGTTTGTAAGATGTGCCTGTACATGATTTTGTCAGATATGTCTGCCAGAAGAGTTTATTTGATGTGTATGTCAGTGATTTAGTCTGATGTGTCTGTCAGAAATTGTGTCTGATGTGTCTCAAGAGAGTTAATTAGATGTGTCTGTAAAAGGATTTTGTCAGATTTGTCTCTCTGAGAGTTTATAAGATGTGTTTGTAAGACGAATTTTTCAGATGAATCTGTCAGCAGTAGGGATGGGACCAACTACTCGAATATTCGAATATTGGAAAATATTCGAATATAAAAAAACGAATACGAATATTCGATTTTCAATTTTTTTTTAAAAAAAACATTTCTTTTAAAATATAATTTTTTTTTTCCAGTTTGATTGCAAAGTTAACATGAATTCCAGTCGTATTTCCTGCCAAGCAGGTGGGCGGGGGCAGTGTAACGTTTTTACAACACAGTCCAAACATGTCCAATTAACGACAATTGATAATTGGCAGCGGGGGCGGGGGCACGTCTTTACAAGGGCCGCGAATTAACGGTTTGTAGGAGGCGCAAATATGACGCATTGTATCCACAAATAACAAAACTGGGCCATGTTTTGATAAAGGTTTCACAGTTTGCACAAGGCGTACATTGTTGTTTATTGTCCTTAAGTGACATCTTTACGGTTAACTTGTTTACAGCAAATTACAATTACTCTATAAGTAAACCAATCCAAATGAATCCATTATCAGCCAATAAATTTCTTTAACAATCTGGTCAATCTTAATATACGTCACTTGTAAATTATTCTTCATTATATCAACACCGTATATTATACAAGAGTCTTGATTAATAAACAATGCCACCATCATGTGCTTGGAAGTACTTGACGCGGTCATTAGACAAAACACAGGCAACGTGTAATCTATGTAATGAGAAATTGTGTACGGAACGATTAACAAATTAATTAACAATACATTTAACAATATTTTACATTTCTTTATAGTTTCCAAACACTCACTAAGTTATATCGCTCATTTACCACTGACACAAGGTAAAACAACTACGTACACATAGTATAATATTTCGGATAGGTATGTATTCCGACAGAGTGCCGTATATAGTAGTATTTACAAAACGAATATTCGAATATATTCGAATACCTAAAACAAATATTAGAATATTGATTTCATTATTCGGTCCCATCCCTAGTCCGAAGTGTATATTGGATGTGTCTGTCAGAGGTGCTTATCATGTGTGTCTGTCAGAGGAGTTTATGAGAAAAATGATTCATATATCTCATAAACACCTCTGACAGAAACACCGATCTGACAAACAAACACCTGTGTGTCTGTCAAACACCTCTGAGAGACACACAGATCTGTCAACTCAACACTGTCAGAGGTGTTTGTCATATGTGTCTTTTAGAGAGTTTGGCTTGTGGATATCTCCATGTGCCTTTCTTGAGTTTGTCATATGGCTCTGTCGAATGTGTCTCTCTTGAGTTTGACGTTTGTTTTTGACACGTGGGTGTTTCTTCTCATTTGTATGTGTCACATGAGTCTTTAGAATGTCTTGCATGTTTCATGGATTTTTGTCAACCGACATTGTCAACTATATCTCTTATGTGTTTGTCATTATTCATTCCTGTGTAAAGACAATTTGAAATAAAAGCTGTACAATTCAAACACGGTTACAATGCACAAACAACGCACATATATGTAGTACAATGCATGTGATTTGACATGGAGAAAAATAAATTTAAATCACTGTAAAACATGTTTGGAATTATTATTTATGTAGAATATCTCAGTGTTCCACATCTTAATGGCAAGACGTTTTTGTTTTCAGAGTACTAACAAACATCTGTCATGTCTGCCATAAAAATGCAGTACATGTATCTTGGAAGTGCAAGTCTATATTTTATAAGACAATTTATTCAATGATGACATAAATAAACAAATATCATATGATAAACATGTTGAATTACTTTCTTTACAAAAATTAAAGATTTAGATCGAGCATTTTAAAATTTATTATTCTTGTGAGACAATGCGTTTCTAGATAGGCATTGCCTGATTGATTATAAAAGAGAAATCTAAATGCAAACCATGTACATATGAACCTGCTTTATGATGGTTATACTTAAAATGGTGTCACACAAAATAATCAATATGTCATTATAAGACTGCTCCTGACTGCTTTATCCCAACGGTGTTCGAGTAAAGCAATGTTTATTCGAGGTGTGATTACTTTCATCAATGCACACACAATGATGCGATTACACATGTTATTGCTGTAGATTTAGTATATTGTCCGTCAACTTTGACCTGGCACTCATGCATATTCCGTTCGTTTCCGTAACCTTTCATCGGAAAAATGTAAACACACTATCGCTCGTAACAGCGATATACTAAATGTGAGTTTAACTTATTTTTAGCCAATAATTATATGCGTATTATTAAATGGTCAAGTGGTTAAAGCGGTAATTTACAGATCGTGGGGTTATGGGTTCGAGTCCGTTTTTGGCCTTAACTTTTTTAATTTGAGCACAATGATTATTAGCACGCATTTCCCTTTTTTCCGTTAAATTGCCATTGTCAATGTGATTGTATTGTACAAATAATACATTCAATAATGTTTAAAACTTAAATATATAACAGAAAAAGACAAATCGCATTAAAAGGGAAATCGCCATGTTATCTCAGAAACAATGGACAACAATTACAGCTTGTACAACAATGTCCTTATATTGACCTGAAAAAACACACGATGGATATGTTGTTTGGAACACCATATCTCTGAGTAAGCGACCACTCTACCATTAGGCTAGCATTCCAGATGAATAATGTATGCATATATAGCGATTAAGCATTATCTAACGAGCACAGTGTTAACAACAAATAACCTAGTACAACAACAGAAATCTACGAAACATCACGCAAACCAATAATTGCCAGGTCAATGTTGTCGGACTATAAAGTTGATTATGAAGTGTTAAACAAACAGTATGTAAATAAACACTATCAATGATTGTGATGTATCACTCTTACACTGAATTATGATAATTCATAACATGTTTTTTTCTGTAAAAAAAATACATGTAACGGTTTAGACCTGTGCTCAATATAAATATATATACAACATAAGCTAATACAATGTTGTTAGAGTGAGTACCTTTAATTGTATCGTGTCAAATGCATTGTCAGCCTAATGTTCTGTATTTATTTTCACATATCCATTATAACTAGTATAATTAACACTTTAACATATGCATAATATCTAATATAAGTCACACTTCACTTCATTATATGCATAATAATATTAGATCTATAACACTTTTATTTGGAAGCAACCTTAACACTTCAGCATCATAGTTATGCATAGTGTCTAATATAATTAACACTTCAACATATTTGCATTATACAATTTATGTAATATAATTAACAATGCTACATATTCTTCGTAGAAAAAAACAAACCAGCAGATAATCATGACAACTGCAAAAAAACCTTTATGTTTAACGCTGTTTATATTGCACATCAATTGCAACATCTGACATGCACTTACGTTTATTGATCATTTCTTGATGACACAATTGGTTTTTGCTCATGAACTTTATAGTTTTAAACACGACACAATGCTTAAAGATTTGACAGTCAAAACATTTGCTTAGTCTTGAATTCTAGTATATTGTCATCAAGTTGCATTCCCACAATCAATGACCCTGTGTGTTTACTGTAGTAGACAGATGTTGCGTCTCCCATCACTGTTCACCTGGAGGATTGTGTTTGACTTGCCACCACATACTAGAACTTGTCCCAAATCTGTCACATGTAGGCCAGGTAGGACAGGACCTACCCACCGCTGTGCATGGTCAGAGAGTGTGGAGATCACTGTGCCAGCAGTGGACAGCGTGACCATCTTGTCACTGGTCTTGTTGGCCACATATATTCTGTCTCCATCTGGACCGACTGCACAGGATGAGACTGTATCTAGAAAGTATACAAGGTCACAAACTTTGTTTTAACATAGTATCACATTTCTTTAACTATAAACCTCAAATTTGTGCATGAAGTCTGTAAGATTTTAGCATTAGTTTGTCATATTGTTATAACTAAATATTAAAAGTTTACATGAAAAAAACATACATTGATAGATTTTTGGGGTGGTTTACTCCTATTTATCATATATCACAGTTATTTTTAAAAATGATAAATGCAATCGAATAAAGGCAAACGTTTAGATAAGTGTTGGTTAAAGTTAAAGCTTCCATTGGTAGTCATATCATCCTTGTCAGAAAATATATTTTTCAAATTCGATCATTGGTTCCTCATATCTATCAGTTCGGAATGGTCTATTTATGTCAATAATCATAATTACCTGATGTATCCTTATACAATTGGCTCACCAGTCTCCCATCCACAGTGTAGTGGTACAGTGCTGGACCTGATGTGATGTACAGGTTGCCTTGGTGATTTGCAATACCTCTGCAGGCATGTCCGAGTTCTAGTTTCCTGCTTTCCACTAGCTGACTGTTGCTCACACTGATGAATATGATTTCATCCACAGCAACAGCCACCTGACCGGAGTCAATGCTGCACATGGACCATGGGGTATCAGGCAAGTCACTGTGGGTCACCACCTTGTAGTCCTTATCCAGCAGCTTCACTTTTTTTGTTATTTGTGTCTGTCAACAGGAGTTCTCCAGAAGTTGTCTCATGGATACCTGATATCCAGCATATGTACTTATCACCCATTTTTACTTTGTGCTGCATTTTACTCTCCACCCTGATTAATTGGTTTGAATGGAATACATGGCCTGGCTTTTTCACATCGTTGGTTTGTTTCCTGTGTCCGTTGTGGTTGTTGAACCTGATACTGGATTGGACACCAGGCCTGGATTGTTCACAAGACTTGATGATTGGTTTCCAGTGTCAGTTTGGGTTGATTAACCTGATACTGGATTGGGCACTAGACCTGACTCGTTAACAGCACTTGTTATTTTTTCAGGGTGAGGCTGTCTAGATGAACCGGATACTTGATCATATGCTTGAGGTCTTGCCTGACTAGCTGTTACGTCTGGCTTGTACACAGCACTTGTTTGGTTTTCATCGTCAGGCTAGCTGGATGAACTGGATACTGGATTGGATACACGGCCTGGCTTGTTTACAGCATTTTTTTTTTTCATGGTCAGGCTGGCTAGATGAACCGGATACTGGATTGGATACACGGACTGGCTTGTTTACAGCATTTGTTTGGTTTTCATGGTCAGGCTGTCTAGATGAACCATACTGGATTGGATACACGGCCTGGCTTGTTTACAGCATTTGTTTGGTTTTCATGGTCAGGCTGTCTAGATGAACCGGATACTGGATTGGATACACGGCCTGGCTTGTTTACAGCATTTGTTGGGTTTTCATGGTCAGGCTGGCAGGATGAACTGGATACTGGATTGGATACACGGCCTGGCTTGTTTACAGCACTTGAACCGGATACTTGATCATATGCTTTAGGTCTTGCCTGACTAGTTGTTGCATCTTGTTGTGTGCTTGTCACAGTTTGTGGTTGCTGCATATTTCTTAGTATGTTTCCTAATTCTAACAGAGCAGACAAAGTCTGTTCAATACTTGTATCAGGTTGGAATGCTATAGTGACCTCACTTTTAGTGCTCATCTCCTGAAGCATTGATTCTGTCTGACGGGTTTGGTAAAAAAATTTATTGTACATGATCAAATATTGTGTTTCACTCATTTTTTTTAAACCATGCCTTTCGTTTTGTAGACGATTCATCTTGTAAATAACCTCAGTGCAGTTGTTGATATCTTTTTGAATGGCTGTCCTTATAGCCTCCAGTTCTTTCTTTAACTTACTGATAGTATTCATCTTCAGTCGATTCAAACAGTCATTGATTTTCTTGCCTAAAGTGTTGATTTCGTTCAAAATTGTATCGTAGGATTTCTCAAGCGATTGCATACTTTTCTCAAAGTCATGTTTCTTCTTGATCAACTGTTTATGTAATGTAGTTTGAAATCTCCTGTCTTGTGAAGAGCTTTCACTGTATCAGCTATCATTACCGTTTCGCTGCAATTTGTGTAAAAAGAATTAAAAATAACAGAAAATGGAAAATTTAAATGTTATAAGGTTTATTGAAGTTGGTCATAAATAATTATCTTCATCATCTCAATATTTGGAGCTGTGAGGTTTCTGAATGTAGTGAGGAGTACCGTAAGCTTATGGAATGGGCATTATGATATTTTATTTCATCAGAGAAGACAATAGATGTTATCTGGACAACCATATGCTGTATACAAAAATAGGGACTGAAGGGGTAGTAATTTTGTATCTGGACACCCACTACCCTGTTACTAGTACACAAGTATGTGGAAATACATGTTTAATCGGTGGAATTAAAATAGTAAGTTGGTGAAGCAGCAATGTATCTTCACCTTATTTGTCATGCAAAATGAGAGATATTTTTGATGTTGACAAACTAGGTATTATCATAGAGTTTTACATTTACATGTCAGAGCCAGTTAAAGAAAAGTTTGCTTGAGTGACGAATATACCCCACACTATGGCCTTGCCACAGAACTATAGTATTCATTTGATACAAATGGACCCAAAGAGAATGCTTTATTTTATGTTATTACCTACTTTACTATATAAATGATTAACTGTTTACCACATTGCTGAAACAAGCTCCTCCCAACAGGCAGCATTTTGTGATGTTACATGGTTTTGTTTCGTAATGGTACCCTCATCATTATTCAAAGGGGAGTAACCTGTGCAGAACGTTGCGCAATTTAACTTTATATTAACACTGACTGCTACTGACTGTTTCAAGCAGCTAGGACCCAGGATAACAATTGTTCTATTTTGTAGTTGTGAGTCACAACTATCATTATATTAGTTTTCATGGAAAATAACACAATTCAATGTTGTTATTTTTATTTATTATTAAAAGTAGGTAATAAAACGGGGTAACAGTTAAAACTATGCTCCCTCGACTTCAGGAAAACAATTTGACTGTTCCCAAATGCCAATGAAATATCTGTATAATGTCAAGCCTTTCATGAGTTATCCTCCAGAAACCATGTAGTTGGAAAAATTTAAGCTCAATAGAGGCCATAACTCTTTCAAAATTTAGTGGTTTGTAACCAAAGATAAATGATGTTAAACTTGTGAAGTAAAAAAGATTTAAATATGTCAATCTTTCATGAATTATCATCCAGAAACAGTGTATTTCGAAAAATTTAAGTTCAATAGGGGCCATAACTATGTCAACATTTAGTGGTTTGTAACCAAGGTCGAACTAGACATATTTTTGTGATGTTTTACCTGTGTACCAAAAATTATTTGAATATGTCAGGTATTTCTTGAGTAATCGTCAGGAAACAGTGTTTTTAGGGAGTTTAAGTTGAAAGGGGCCATAACTCTGTCAACATTTAGTGGTTTGTAACCAAAATCGAACTTGACCTGTATTTTCAACCTCCGTGCAGAGATTTGACTGGTTCCGAGCATAGCTCTAATCAAATCCCTGCCGTCAAAGCAGACCACGTGATGATGATCGATTTAAATCTTCTAGATATTATTTATGGTTTTAATTAGTTATTTTCTTTTTCTGTGTTCATTATTGACTGCAAATGATATATAAAAGTCCAATTATGTAGAAAATTGAACTGAGTAGCATTAAATAAGTAAAAGTTACAAACACGTAATCCTTCCAGATCTGGAAGATTTTACTTGTGATTGCAGTGGTTACCGTTAACCGATAGGGGAGGTAATCGCGCGAGGAGTTTGCTGTATTTTATGATGTTACAGGAAGCAAGTTAAACAGCCCCGAGTTAAAACGGCCCCAAAATGGTTAAAACGGCACAAGTTACACAATAAATGTGGTCAAAACGGCCCCATATTTGTAGAAGTTTTAATAGTTTCAATTTGTGTGCAAACAACACAGAAATGGTATTTGTTTTCAGTTTATTACATGGTGTTGAGATTATAGAACGTAATCCATGTTACACATGTGTACCGAAAATTATTTGAACATGTCAAGCATTTCTTTAGTTATTTTCTGGAACCCTTTTTTTTTCAGGAATTTAAGTCGAAAAGGGGCCATAACTCTCAACATTTAGTGGTTTGTAACCAAAGTCGAACTTGACATGTATTTCATGATGTGTACCAACAATTATTTGAATATGTCAAGTCTTTCTTAAGTTATTGTCCGTAAACCTTGATTTTTGGGAATTTGAGTCGAATAGGTGCCATAACTCTGTCAACATTTAGTGTTTTGTAACCAAAATCAAACTTGACCTGTATTTTATGATGTTACACATGTGTACAAAAGTTATTTAAATATGTCGAGCCTTTTTTGATCACCTTTTGTCCGTTGTGCGTCATTCCTGTGCGTCGTCCGTCGTGCGTCAACATTTCATTCAAACAACTTCTTCTCCTAAACCGCTGAGCAGATTTTCACCAAACTTCACAGGAATGATCTTTGGGTGACCTTCTTTCAAAATTGTTCAAATCGTTTCGGTCTGCTGCATATGTAGGTCACCAGAGCTAAAAAATAGATTTAAAACGTAAAGACTTTAAAAATCATCTTCTCTGAAACTGAAACTGCATGGTTGGGAGCTTTCATAATTGGTATTTGGCATCTTTTAGTAGTCCTCTACTAAGATTGTTCAAATGATGCCCCTGGGGTCAAAACTTGCCACGCCCCGGGGGTCACATGGTTTATATAGACTTATATAGCAAAATGACTTTAAAAATCTTCTCCTCTGAAACCGAAAGGCCCAGAGGTTTCATATTTGGTATGTAAAAATGCATAGTGGTCCTCTACAAAGTTTGTTCAAATGATGCCCCTGGGGTCGACACTGGCCACGCCCCGGTGGTTACATGGTTTATATAGACTTAAATAGCTTAAGTGTCTTTAAAAATCTTCTTCTCTGAAACCGCAAGGCCTAGAGGTTTGGTATTTGGTTGGTAACATTGTATAGTGGTCCTCTACAAAGATTGTTCAAATGATGCCCCTGGAGTCAAAACTGGCTGCGCCCCGGGGGTCACATTATTTATATAGACGTAAATAGCATAATAATTTCAAAAATCTCCTCGGAAACCGCATGCCCCAGTAGTTTCATATTTGGTATGTGGCATCGTATAGTGGTCCTCTACAAAGATTGTTCAAATGATGCCCTAGGGGTGAAAACTGGCCACGCCCCGGGGTCACATTGTTTATATAGACTTAAATAGCTAAATGACTTTGAAAATCTTCTCTCTGAAACCACAAGGCGAAGAGGTTTCATATTTAGTATGTAACATTGGATAGTGGTCCTCTACAATAATGTTCAAATGGTGCCCCTGGGGTCAAAGATGGCAACGCCTCTGGGGGGGAGGGGGGGGTCACATTGTTTATATAGACTTAAATAGCAAAATTACTTCAAAAATCATCTCCTCTGAAACCAAAAGGCCTAATGGTTTCATATTTGGTATGTAATATCCTGTAGTGGTCCTCTACAAATACTGTTCAAATGATGCCCCTGGGGGTCAAAACTGGCCACGCCCCAGGGGTCACATTGATTATATAGACTTAAATAGCAAAATGACTTTAAAAATCGTCTCCTCTAAAACCGCAAGGCCCAGAGGTTTCATGTTTGGTATGTAACATTGTATAGTTGTCCTCTAGAAAGATTGTACAAATGATGCTCCTGGGGTCAAAACTGGCCACGCCCCGGGGGTCACATAGTTTATATAGACTAAAATAGCTGATATGACTTTGAAAATCTTCTACTCTGAAACTGCAAGGCCCCGATGTTTGGTATTTGGTTGGTAACATTGTATAGGGGTCCTCTACAAAGATTGTTCAAATGATGCCCCTGAGGTCAAAACTGGCCGCGCCCCAGGGGTCACATTGTTTATATAGACTTAAATAGCAAAATTACTTCAAAAATCTTCTCCTCTGAAACCGCAAGGCCCAATGGTTTCATATTTGGTATGTGGCATCCTCTAATGGTCCTCTACAAAGATTGTTCAAAAGAAGTTTATATAGACTTAAAAAGCAAAATGACTTTAAAAATCTTCTCCTATGAACAGTGAGGCACAGCGGTTTTATATTTAGTATGTAACATTGTATAGTTGTCCTCGACAAAGATTGTTCAAATGATGCCCCTGGGATCAAATCTGGCCATGCCCTGGTGGTCACATTGTTTATATAGACTTAAATAGCAAAATGACTAAAAGTCTTCTCCTCTGAAACCGCAAGGCCCCAAGGTTTAATATACTGTATGTAACATTATAAAGTGTTTCTCTACAATGATTATTTAAATTATGCCCCTCGGATCAAACCTGGTCACGCCCTGAGGATCACATGTTTTGTTCAGACTTTATGGCAAGTGGACTTTAAAAATCTTCTCCTCGGAAACTGCAAGGCCAAGAGGTTTCATATTTCGTATGTAACATTGTATAGTGGTCCTCTACAAAGATTGTTCAAATGATGCGCCTGAGGTAAAAAGTGGCTACGCCCCAGAGGTCACATGGTTAGTATAGACTTAAATAGCAAAATGATTAAAAATCTTCTCTGAAATTGCAAGGCCCAAAGGTTTTGTATTTGGTATTTAATATTGTATAGTGGTCCTCTACAAAGAATGTTCAAATTTTGCCATTGGGTAAAAGTAGGCCACACCCCGGAGGTCACATGGTTTATATAGACTTAAATGACAGAATGACTTTTCAAAGTGTCTTCTCTGAAACCTGAAAGCCCAGAGGTTTTGTAATTTGGATCTAACATCTTATATTGGTCCTCTACAAAGATTGTTCAAGTTATGCCACTGGGGTCAATCCTAGCCACACCCCAGAGGTCACATGGTTTGTATAGACTTATATAGCAAGTGGACTTTACAAATCTCTGAAACTGCAAGGCCCAGAGGTTTCATATTTTGTATGTAACATTGTATAGTGGTCCTCTAGAAATAATGTTCAAATAATGCCCCTGGAGTAAAAAGAAGCCTCACCCTGGAGTCACATGGTTTCTATAGACTTCTATGCAAGGTGGGCTTTGAGAATCTCCTCCTCTGAAACCGCAAGGCCCAGAGGTTTTATATTTGGCATGAAAATTGTATAGCGGTCTACTACAAATATTGTTCAAATGATGCCCCTGGAGTAGAAAGTGGCCACGTCCTGTGGGTGACATGTTTTATATAGACTATAAAAATCTTCTCCTGAAACTGCAAGGCCCAGATCTTTATTCTCAGGTAAGTGGTTTAGTGCCATTTGGCCCTCTTGTTATAAGCCATTATGAGGCCTTAAACACAGGTGAGCGACCTAGGGTCATTGTGGCGCTCTTGTTATAACATGCTGGGACTTTAAGATTCCTCCGCCTTGTCATAAACATTCTCTATCCATGTCACTAGCTTATAAGTGTCTATATAGTAACCAAAAGACAAATGTTTTGATTGACTGTGACAGTACATTTAGAATGAAGTTATGAGTTTATTCTTTGGCAGAGATGTTTTGTAAAAATATGTGTACCGGTATTCTGTAAACAATGTTTTCTAGAGATTGACCTGAGTAGGACTGGTTATAAATCCAATAAATCCAATAGCCATCTGTGCATTTAGAAATTTGATAGAAAACATGCCTACTTTTGTTATTGTTCACGTGGCAGACAGTGCATATCAGTTGATCATGGTACTCACAGAACAGTTCCAGTTTCCTGCCCTTGTGTTCCTGACATTGCTCTGATGCATCCTCTTTTGCCATGGCAAACGGCCACTTTTTTAAGGGCTTACTCCCCAATAATTTATGCTTTTTTGAAGATTTATGGGTTTCCACGCAGTTGTTACAGTAAAACTTCGAACATTTCTTACAACAGAAATTTGCCTGATTGTCTAAACCTTCCTCCTTGCAAGTGTCACAAGAAAAGTCATGAATTACATTTGATCCTACGTTAAAACAATCATAAGAATTTGATGCCATGTTGGTCACGTTTAAAACACAACACTCAGTCATATAATAATTAACTTGTTTGAATAAACAAATAATAATTTTAATAACACTATGTGTTTTTAGCTCACCTGAGCACAAGCGCTCATAGTGAGCTTTTGTTATCGCCCGTTGTCGGTCGTGCGTGCATGCGTGCGTGCGCCGTCAACTTTTCATTTAAACATCTCCTCCTAAACCGCTTGGCAGATTTTCACCAAACTTCACAGGAATGATCCTTGGGTGGACCTCTTTCAAAGTTTTTCAAATCTTTCCAGTCCGCTGCATATGTAGGTCACCAGAGCTAAAAATAGACTTAAAAAGTGAAAACTTAAAAAAATCTTCTTTGAAAACACAAGGCTCAGAGCTTTCATATTTGATATGTGACATCCTCTAGTGGTCCTCTACAAAGATTGTTCAAATGATGCCCCTGGGGTCAAAACTGGCCACGCCCCGGGGGTCACATGGTTTATATAGACTTATATAGCAACATGACTTTAAAAGTCTTCTCCTCTGAAACAGCAAGGTCTAATGGTTTCATATTTGGTATGTAACATTGTATAGTGGTCCTCTACAAAGATTGTTCAAATAATGCCCCTGGGGTCAAAACTGGCCACGCCCGGGGGTCACATTGTTTATATAGACTTATATAGCAAAATGACTTTAAAAATCTTCTCCTCTGAAACCGCAAGGCCCAGAGGTTTCATACTTCGTATGTAACATTGTATAGTGGTCCTCTACAGAGATTGTTCAAATGATGCCCCTGGGGTCAAAACTGGCCACACCCCGGGGGTCACATTGTTTATATAGTCTTAAATAGCAAAATGACTTTTAAAATCTTCTCCTTTGAAACCGCGAGGCCCAGAGGTTTCATATTTGGTATGAAACATTGTATAGTGGTCCTCTACAAAGATTGTTCAAATAATGCCCCTGGAGTCATTAATGGCCACGCCCCGGGGATCACATTGTTTGTATAGACTTATTTAACAAAATGACTTTACAAATCTTCTCCTCTGAAACTGCAAGGCCTAGAGGTTTCATATTTGGTATGTAACATTGTATAGTGGTCCTCTACAGAGATTGTTCAAATGATGCCCCTGGGGTCAATACTTTCCACACCCCAGGGGTCACATTGTTTATCAAATAGCAAAATGACTTTTAAAATCTTCTCTGAAACCGCAAGGCCCAGAGGTTTCATATTTGGTATGTAACATTGTATAGTGGTCCTCTACAAAGAATGTTCAAATGATGCCCCTGGTGTCAAAATTGGCCACACCCCAGGGTCACATGGTTTATATAGACTTAAATAGCAAAATGACTTTTAAAATCTTTTCCTCTGAAACTTCAAGGCCTAGAGGTTTCATATTTGGTATGTAACATTGTATAGTGGTCATCTACAGAGATTGTTAAAATGATGTCCCTGGGTCAAAATTGGCCACACCCCGGGGGTCACATGGTTTATATAGACTTAAATCGCAAAATGACTAAAAATCGTCTCTTCTGAAACCGCAAGGCCCAGAGATTTCATATTTGGTATGTAACATTATATATATATAGTGGTTCTCTACAAAGATTGTTCAAATGATACCGCTGGATTAAAAACTGGCCAAACCCCGGGTGTCACATATTTTATATAGACTTATATAGTAAAATGACTTTAAAAATCTTCTCCTCTGAAACTGCAAGGCCTAGAGGTTTCATATTTGGTTGGTTACATTGTATAGTGGTCCTTTACAAAGATTGTTCAAATAATGCCCCTGGGGTAAAAACTGGCCACACCGGGGGTCACATGGTTTATATTGATTTAAATAGCAAAATCTCCTCTGAAATCTGAAGGCCTAGAGGTTTCATATTTGGTATATAACATTGTATGCAGTAAATACGCAGTCATAAGTCAAGAAGTTAAAATTCATTCCAGAAAACATATTTCTAAGAATGACCATTCCATAAATCGAGTGAGAATGAGCATAAAACACCATCTGAAAATTGGCCAGAGTTGCCTTATAAGTAGGTATATAGGTACAGTCTGCAGTAAATGCCTTGAAATGTGAAATCACTGCCTTATCCTCTTTGACAGGTCTTGATGTCGACAAAAACTGGTTCCAGCCAGTTTAATTAGCAATATGCTATACACCAACATCGAAAATCATGGGTTTCGTCTGCAGGTTTATTGATTTTTTGTTGGTGGCTGATGGTCTAGCTGGGGCCTAGAGTGGGGAAGTCAATTAAAATAGAGAAGTTAGTTTCATTCACAGTTTGCATCTTATTTAATAATTTAATAATGAAACAGTAATACATTTTGTCTTAATTGTCGGTAATTAATAGAAAGGGCAAACTGTGATAGTTATGAATGGATTATAGTGTGTGGATTAGCAAATATGCAGGTAAGAAATAATATGCATTTGACAAATATTTCAATATAATATGCTAAGATTTTTTCTGAACTGCCTCATAAGTCAAATGTACTTTATAACTACGATTTTAGAGGCTTAAAATCTCGACTTATAACTGAGTATTTACGGTAGTGGTCCTCTACAAAGATTGTAAAAATGATGCCCCTGGGGTCAAAACTGTGCACACCCCAGGATACACATAGTTTATATAGACTTAAATAGCAAAATGACTTTAAAAATCTTCTCCTTTGAAACTGCAAGGCCCAGAGGTTTCATATTGGTATGTAACGTTGTCTAGTGGTCCTCTACAAAGATTGTTCAAATGATGCCACTGGGGTCAAACTGGGCTAGCCAGGGGTCACATGGTTTATATAGACTTAAATAGCAAAATGACTTTTATAATCTTCTCCTCTGAAACCGTAAGGCCCAGAGGTTTCATATTTGGTATGTAACATTGTATGGTGGTCCTCTACAAAGATTGTTCAAATGATGCCCCAGGGGTCAAAAATCTTCTCCTCTGAAACTGCTAGGCCCAGAGGTTTTGTATTTGGTATGTAACATTGTATAGTTAGCCTCTGCAAAGATTGTTCAAATGGTGTCTCAGGGGTCAAAACTGTCCCTGTCCTGGGGGTCACCCTGTTTATATAGAATTAAATAGCCAAATAACTTTAAAATCTCCTCTGAAACTGGAGTGTTTGATATTTGATATGTAACATTGTATAGTAGTCCTCAACAAAGATTGTTCAAAGTATGCCCCTGGGGTAAAAAGTGGGCATGACACGGGGGTCACACGGTTTATATAGACTTATATGGCAAGTGGGCCTTAAAAATCTTCCTTTTTGAAACTGTAAGGCCCAGAGGTTTTATATTTTGCGTGAAACATTGTGGAGTGCTCTTCTACAAAGATTGTTCCAATGATGCCCCTGGAGGTCGCATGGTTCACATACATTTAAATAGCAAAATGACTTTAAAAATCTTATCTGCAACCGCAAGGCCCAGTGGTTTCATATTTGGTATGTAACATTGAATAGTGGTCCACTGCAAATATTTTTCAAATTATGCCCCTAAGGTAGAAAGTGGCCACGCCCTGTGGGTCACATGGTTTATATAGACTAAAAAACTTCTGAACCTGCAAGGCCCAGAGGTTTCATATTGGTATGTAACGTTGTATAGTGGTCCTCTGCAAAGACTGTTCAAATGATGCAACTGGGGTCAAACTGGGCTACCCAGGGGTCACATGGTTTATATAGACTTAAATAGCAAAATGACTTTTATAATCTTCTCCTCTGAAACCGTAAGGCCCAGCGGTTTCATATTTGGTATGTAACATTGTATGGTGGTCCTCTACAAAGATTGTTCAAATGATGCCCCAGGGGTCAAAAATCTTCTCCTCTGCAACTGCTTGGCCCAGGTTTTGTATTTGGTATGTAACATTGTATAGTTAGCCTCTGCAAAGATTGTTCAAATGGTGTCTCAGGGGTCAAAACTGTCCCTGTCCTGGGGGTCACCCTGTTTATATAGAATTAAATAGCAAAATAACTTTAAAATCTCCTCTGAAACCGGAGTGTTTGATATTTGATAAGTAACATTGTATAGTAGTCCTCAACAAAGATTGTTCAAAGTATGCCCCTGGGGTAAAAAGTGGGCATGACACGGGGGTCACACGGTTTATATAGACTTATATGGCAAGTGGGCCTTAAAAATCTTCCTTTTTGAAACTGTAAGGCCCAGAGGTTTTATATTTTGCGTGAAACATTGTGGAGTGCTCTTCTACAAAGATTGTTCCAATGATGCCCCTGGAGGTCACATGGTTCACATACATTTAAATAGCAAAATGACTTTAAAAATCTTATCTGCAACCGCAAGGCCCAGTGGTTTCATATTTGGTATGTAACATTGAATAGTGGTCCACTACAAATATTTTTCAAATTATGCCCCTAAGGTAGAAAGTGGCTACGCCCTGTGGGTCACATGGTTTATATAGACTAAAAAACTTCTGAACCTGCAAGGCCCAGATTTTTATACTCCGGTAAGGCGTTTAGTGCCATTTTGTCCTGTTGTTATTAGCCATTATGATGCCTTAAACGCAGATGAGCAATCTAGGGCCATCATGGCCCTCTTGTTAATAAAACAATACAATAAGTACATGTAGCAATTATTTCAAGCTGAACTCCCTTTGCGGATCATGTATAATGAAGTTATCAATTTTTAAAAACTTTTCTTATCCATGAGTTTGTCACAATTTATTGCGATATGTGTATAGAAGTAAACCTCGTTATGTCCCTGGTTTAAATAACTAATATGCTTTCTTAAGAAATACCCCAGTAGATAGTTTAAAAAGCCATTGTGTTCAATTGTCAAAGTTGTCATTGCAATCTAACATGCCTTTGTTTTAATTCATGGTTTATTATTCCAAAAGACTTGTCGATAATGAATTGAATACAATAGTAAAAATTGTCACCCCATTCAAGTTGTTGACGAGTATGAGTATCATTCATGGAATGTTAAGACATAACCTGCTGTTAAGAGAATATAAACAAGACTGATTAAGCCATCTGTTTTGATCTGTCGTACCCTTAATGGGACTTATTCAAAGATTGGCAATTTACAATTTTCAAAAAAAATTGTCATAGATTTCATATAGAAATATACATTATATGCAAACAAGTGAAATAATACTCATGACCACGACATATACTGGAAATATCGTTTCGTTTATGGGTAATCTTCAATCGAAATTTATAAAAATTTATAAAAATTATGAAGCGTTTATAATGCTTTTCATTGGTTTTTTGGAAAACGTGTATCACTTACATAGCGTTAACAATATACCACCAAATGTACAAGTCCAATTGGGCAAGTAGTTAGCGTCTGATATTTTTTATCTCAAAGGTCCTGGGTTCGAGTCCCGGCGAAAGCAGATTTTAATTTACATTTTATGCCCCCGAAGCAGGGCATATAGAAGTCGCACCGTCTTCCGTTTCCGTCCGTCCGGACTTCGTTTCCGCTCTGTAACATTTTAATGCCAGGATTGATTTTAATATAACACCAGATTATAATTCCCCATGACTAGACGATGTGTCGCGTACAACTCCCATGCTCGTCAGTCAAAGGTCAAGGTCACAATTCAAGGTCAAAGGTCATGAATTTTTGTTTCCGCGCATAACTTCTAAACGCCTGGATGGATTTTTTTATATAACTTCAGATTATTATTCCCGAAGACCACACTATTTGTCGTGTACAACTCCCATGCTCGTCTGTCAAAGGTCAAGGTCACAATTCAAGGTCAAAGGTCATGAATGTTTGTTTCCACTCCATAACTTCTAAACGCCTGAAAGGTTTTAAATATAACTTCAGATTATTATTCCCCATGACCAGACGATGTGTCGCATACAACTCCCATGCTCATTGGTCAAAGTTCAAGGTCACAATTCAAGGTTAAAGGTCATGATTTTTCCTTTCCCCTCCAAAATTCTAAACGCCTGGAAGGATTTTAATATTACTTATTATTATTAATCCCCATGCCCAGACGATGTGTCGCGTACAACCTATAATCGTTGGTCAGAGGTCAAGGTGACAAGTCAAGGTCAAAGGTCAGTTATTTTTGTTTCTACTTCATAGCTTCTAACGTCTGAAGGGATTTAAATATTACTTCAGATTATTATTCTCCATGACCAGACATGTGTCGCATGTAACTCCCATGCTCGTCTGTCAAAGGTCAAGGTCACAATTCAAGGTCACAGGTCAAGGATTTCAGTTTCTCCACCATAACTTCTAAACGTCGTGAAGGATTTTAATATTACTTCAGATTATTATTTCCCATGGCTAGGCGATGTGTCGTGTACAATTCCCATGGTCCTCGGTCAAAGGTCAAGGTCACAATTCAAGGTCAAAGGTCCAGGAATTTTCTTTCTGCTCAATAACTTTAAAAAGCCTTAAAGGATTTTAATATTACTTTAGATTATTTTTTCTCATGACCAGACGATGTGTTGCATACCACTTATATGCTTCTAGGTCAAGGTCTGTGGGTCCAAGGTTACACTTAAAGGTCAAATATTAGAATGAACTTTTTGTAGGAAGCATAATTTATGCCAATACATGTATGTAATATGAAGATCATTATGAGGCAGTATGTCATAACAACAAACAGCTTTGTTGCTGAATTGAAATCTCAAGATATTTGTCCAGGGCATAATATTGTACTCTGACATTGTTTTGCCTTCCTCTGACAAGCATATGCTATTGGGGCACACGTCACAGCCTGTGACAAGCCTTGTTTTTTTAATAAAATATTTGTTTTAGATTTTTTTGCAGTTAAGAGATTTAATTACATTTTTTTTAAATACAGAAAAAATCTGTGAACAAGTCCCTTTAATATGGAAGCGTCCTGGTGCCAGGTGTAAAAATAAAAATAAATTAAAAATACTCAATATTATAAAACTTATATTGTAATTACGACTTGTTATCTCGTAATTACGACTTAGTATATCATAATTACAACTTAGTATCTCGTAATTACGTCTTTTTATCTCATAATTACGACTTAGTATCTCGTTTATTATTATTATTATTATTATGTCATTAGGTCATGTGGGGTAAAAACCTAGGTCACTAGGCCAAATTGAAGAAAAAGCTTCAATTTCAATATGTACTTCAAAATTTTGAATTTCTGTTGTGACTTAAGTTTGTCAAACCATGATGATTAGACCGCCTTTCCATCAGTCCGTATCAGTATATCCATATCCGTATAAAAATATAACACATGGAAAATTGTTCGACTAATGAAATCAGGTGAGCGACCCGGGCCATTTGGCCCTCTTGTTCTACTTCATGTTAAAATTCAAGTTAAAGTTTGCGTGCAACAAATGCATATCTCTATTTCTACTACAGATATTCAATTGTAACATGTCATCATGGCCATTATATGAGGTCACTGGCCAAGACCCATAACTGTGACAAGCATTCTAGCAGAATTATGACCCTTTTTGTACTTGCAGAAAATTCATGTTATGGCTTGTGTGCATATGTGTGCAACAAGTACATATCTCTGAAACTACTACAGATATTCAACTGAAACATCATACATGGTTTGGGGTCATTATGTTATTATTATTATTATGTTAGGTCTCTGACCAAGGACCATTACCCTTACCTGCAATTAAGCAGACTTATTATTAATACTATTACATTGTGATCCAGTTTGGTCTGCATGCACGCACAGCAACACTCCTGTACAATTTTGTCCAATTATGATTATTTCATTATTCTAATGCTATCAATAAGAAAAATTGAGATTTTTCATATTTAAAAGAAATTTTGTAATGTGATTAACAATAGCATTGAAAACCACAGTTTTATGTGTTATCGGAATAAGTGTTAATATTTAGCTACTATTGGGTATGTTTGAATAATCATATTTAAATCAATAAATTTTAGGTGACAGTGAAAGGATAAAATGTAACTTATGTACCCTAACTGGAACTAAATGGGCAAATAAAAGTGCAATTTCAGAAAACTAATGAAATAATAACATTCTCTTTACATTTGGCAGTCTGCACTTTTAACGAAAGATTTATAACAAAGGGAAACAACTCTAAAGAATTCCACATACTTTCAGACCTAAATGTAACTAAACAATTACTCAAATGTAACTTGTAAAATTAGTACTGCATATACCTTGAGTAATTAAAGTATTTCAGTTAAATTGCAGTACAAACTGACCATGTAAAACAATATAATAGAAGTAGTATGGACTGTACCTCTGCGCCCCACATCTCCTATACGTCGATTTCCACCTTTCTTTTGGAGTATCTATGTACTTTGCAATATGTTCCTCGAATACATTGATAAAATTCTTCTAGTAACCACTATCTTGTCACAATCGCTGTATTTTTAATCAGAACATTGTGTTTGGACCAGCGTAAGTTCAGAGAAAACGGAATACATGCCTATTGTTAAATTGCGTATTATCCGTTACCCTACCCACTGGTAACACATATTTTCTATTCTAACTGACCTCAGAACTTGTCCAAAACTGCCAAGATATGTTGATATGGCATTTTTCATCATATTAGCTCAAACTTTAAGTAATTTGGAGATATATATTTGATGCAACCAGGGATGGGTATCATTACAATTATAATTTAATTAATTGTAATTAATTACACTTTTATCTAATAATTGAAAATAATGGTTAATTGAACCAAAACTCAATTATTTTAATTGTAATTAATTAATTACAAAACAAAATTTGGCATGTAATTGTCAATTAAATTTAATTATTTTTTTCAATTGTTTGTGTATTGATTGTATTGATCATTGACAGTTTAATCCCAAGTAGAGAAGAATGCTTTTTCACAGGTATTTAGAATCTTTAAGAGGTGATAATTGTTAATACACCTTCCACTGATTTCTAACAGTATCTATTGATATAGCCTAATGCACATGAATGACATTGAAGTATTGTATTGTTTGATTAATGTTCAAAAGAAACATGCCTGAACAGAACAGAACAGAATTTTGATAATTCTGGCAAATTTGTATGGATAAGGGTTCACACTGTATTCACTCAATTTGTAAACTTGATATAACAAGATACAACAATTCTCTCTTCTTACCATAAAGTTTATTACATTGAGAGACTTTTCTCAATTGCAGTCACAGTTTTTTCATCGTCCTGATCGCTGTAATATGAGTGACAAAAGCTTTGAAGCTCTCTTTTTTGTTAAATGTAAAAAGATGTTGTGAACAGTTTTCTATGGAACGCCAAAACTGCCTTATTGTACAAAAAGTGGTTGTATCTTGCCCTTGGTCTATTACATTTGGTTTTACTTTCTTAGTGTCATGCATTCTTATCAACATGTTAGGTGTGCATGTCAGTATGTAACATGCAGATGTCATTTTCTGATGCCTACACATCATTACAATCTTTGCATGAACCATGTTGTTATGTGTGATCGTCATTATGTGGTGTGTCTATGTTATTATGTTATGTGTCTATGTTATTCTGAGATGTGTCTATGTCATAGCGTGCTATGTCTATGTGATTATGTGATGTGTGTATGTCATTATGGGATGTGTGTATGTCAGTATGGGATGTGTGTATGTCAATATGGGATGTGTGTATGTCATTATGTGCTGTGTCTTTGTCATGATGTGATGTGTCTATGTCATTATGTGATGTACGTAAGTTATTATGTGATGTACTTTCGTCATTATGTTTGGTGTATTTATCATTACATTCTTGGCATGTGTCATGCTGTTATGTGTGATCGTCATTGTGTGATGTGTCTTTGTCATTATGTGATGTGACTTGGTGATTTTGTTTGGTGTATTCATCAGCACATGATTTGTAGGTACCATGCTGTTATGAGTGATCGTCTTTGTCTGATGTGTCTACATCTTTATTTGATGTGTATTGATCATTACATCATGCGTATGCAGCATTGTAATCAGTTTTTATGTCAATCTGTATGGTGTATG
The DNA here is from genome assembly GCA_027627225.1 of Congeria kusceri. Taxonomy (NCBI): domain Eukaryota; kingdom Metazoa; phylum Mollusca; class Bivalvia; order Myida; family Dreissenidae; genus Congeria; species Congeria kusceri. Next base: position 23,925,711 of record CM051035.1, read on the forward strand.
TGCCTCTGTTTCATGTATACACCTCAATACACAATCCACATGTACCATACATGCAAGTCGCTCTATATATGTGTATCAGCACAGTAACGAGTTTGTGTCATTGTGTTATCCATATAAATCCCGTCATTTTTTGTATATGTCAATGCAGTATGTGGGTGAGTGGTTTTATTGTGTTCAAGTATAGTTATGTTACCTACAAACAACAAATCGTTTAATTTAGACGTCGTTCCATTCGGCGAGTCAGACACTATTTCGTGCGATAGCGTCATTGTTTTTAATTTACAAATGTATACATTTTGTCAAATCAAAATCATGTAAAGCATGCATAACTGTGTAATGTTATGTAATTAAATCATTGTAGTAGGTGTTAACAGTATCGTAATTAGTAAACCCCATTATATCATGTCAATACTGCATTACGCTATTTTGTATCTACACTACGTCTCGTGTGCAAGTCATTTCATGATGTGAAAACATGGTTGTGATGTGCGGATAAATTATTCGGGCAACAGGATACATATTCACCGCATAACGAAAAATGGAGCGCATTTTGGAAAACGCCGGTCTGCTTGCGTACAAACAAAACTTCATCAAGGAAAGAATAGACTCAATACAACTATGCAAAAGTTTAAACGATACCGATTTGATTAGGCTTGGACTGACAACAATCGGAGAAAGGCTTTTATTTAAAGAAGCAGTTAAGCATTCTGAAAGTGAAACAGTAAGTTCGAATGGCGCGAACGCCGGTATTGGTAAGTAAAAAAATATTGTACTAATTTCGGCCTATGGAGTATGCTATACATCAAATGATTTATATCTTATGACTTATCCTAATACAGTAGACTTCGCTTAATTGAATAGCCCATTTGTCACGTCCGAATATTCAAATATCCGGAGTATTTATATATACGGAATCAGTCATATTTTCAATTATTTCAATGTTAATCAGATATGTTATGGTCTTATTTAATCCATTTTGATGATATATTACCAAACCTGTTACATAACAAAGTGTTTCATACTTTAGAATGCTAATAAACATGCAGAAAAGCGTTCATAGATGTTTGTTATCCATTATGCGGTGCATTTGAAAAATAATTCACTTGTGATAATCACTCACAGGCTACATTGCGTTCTAGAGTGCATATACGCTGTATGACGTGTATTTGCGCTTTGTTGCTTGTGTTCGATTTTGCAATAAACAACTTACATTAACTTAACCACATCCATTAAACAATTTTATTTTATGGTTATATACATCTAAAAGAAATAAAACATTATGTAATGTATTTTTCAATCAATTTTATTACATGTACATGTAGTTTACAAACAATGCAGGCACACGCTGTTTTGTAACCGGAGACTCCTGCGTATGCACTGTACTTGGCCCGCAGATTACACCTATTAGTCACGTGACATTCAACAGACGCTGCATACATGCGTGGTGTGAAATGATAACAAAGGCGGTCATTGAAGCATGCCTGTCAAAACTAGCGATACGATGCGTATCCTTGGAGATTATGAGATTATCGAGCGGATTATACGTCTACAACTGATAATTGGCTATTCAGTTAACCGGATGACACCATATTTTCTATCAGATTAGGCGGTGTTTTTACAATGGGAATGAATGCAAATGGTTTGGTGTTTTCAATCTTTATTCAATTAAGCGAAATATTCAATTATCCAATATTCAGTTAAGTGGAATCTACTGTATATACATAAATATGTGCTGGGTAACCATTAACACCAGGATGCTGATGGTTGTTTCACCCCAATTAACTAAATTTAGTATAATCAAATAATTTGGGTGCAGAACGAAGCGTACCAGTGCCAAAGCGTACCAATTTAGGATGAAGTGTACCACCCCTGTATAAATGTGTTCTTACAACAATTACTAAACAGCCTAAGGATAAGGTTTGAAAAACTGAATATGTGTATAGTATAGAAAATGTGTGAAAAATGCCAATTAATAGCCAAATAGGTGTTTGTAGGGATTTATATTTGCAGTGCGTTTTTTTTCAGTCCTTTGTGAATGGGGCCGGGCCCTTTGAATTTTGAAAATTTGCGCCGTAATACCATATTTTGTGAAAATAACATTCCAACCAATTTGTATGAAATTATTTTATCAAGGTTAAATTACACAATTTTAATTGAATTTGAACATATTTTTTTATCTATATGCATAAACATCTGAATCAGTCAAGAAGAAAACCTTTTCATGGAATAAAAATAAAGCAGACAAAAAGTCAAACATAAACTTGTAAGCAGTTGTGAATTTTGGATTAAAATTTGTGAAAAAAGGGTACTTTTTTGCTCGACTATTTGAAGATAAAGTAAGTTTCCTACTGCCCCCTGCATTGGCGCCCGCGTCTCCATAAGTATGTTTTGTATTTTGACAGAGTTTTGCCCCTTCTTTGCTAGATTTTCTGGTAAAGTTTATATTCAAAAGTATTGTAACTGCAGAACTACATAAGTTATTCACTTGAAACTTGGAATATGCCTTTTTCATCAACTCCAGTGTCAGTGGCTAATCCCTATAACTCTTGTTTTGTTTTTTGACAGAGTTATGCCCCTTTTTCACATAGATTTTTCTGGTTAAAGTTTATATTCAAAACTTTTGTAACTTCAGAACTACATAAGTTTTTCACTTGAAAATAGGAACATACCTTTGTCATCAACTCCAGTATCAGGGGCAACATTCCCACAAGTTGTTAATTACATAAGGTTTTCACTTGAAACTTGAAATAATTTGATAAAATAACTGCAATAACTCAGTTTTGTATTTAAACAAATTTATGCCCCTTCCTCTTTCCTAAATACGTACCAACTGAAATACTTTGAAAAGTCGAGCGCGCTGTGCTCTGACAGCTCTTCTTTGCTCTGTGAATGGAGCCCTATTTCGGCCCCAGATTGGCATGAAAAAAATCAATGATTTGTGTTGGCTTTTCATAATTCCAAGTATGTAATGCATGTCAGGTAAGGTGTTACAATGTTTGCTGTTATTGCAAAATTACATTGAAATAATAAACTTAACAGTGCTAAGTTAACCTAAAACTGTGAATTATATCATATTTTTTTTAATTTATTTCACATTTTAAATATCTTGTTTCTTGGTATATATTCACGAAAATATGATAGTAAAATCCTATTCCTTTTTTTCTGGTATCTTCAAAACATTCACAGTACTTTCCATATCATTGTTTTCAACCTTTGTGCCTGGTCATGGTCGGCCATTTTGGTTGTGTCAAAACACATTTTCGGGGGTTATCTCAAAATGAATTTGAACTTCATAAATGGTCCAATTTACAGTTATAAAAACAGCGTTCATTCTCTGGACTTTAAAACCCCAAATCATAAATGGAAACAAATGTGGAGTGATAAATTGGTAGATATATTATATAAAATAATAAACAGGCTCTCTTAAAAGGGAATCATATTGAATATTATAGTTTATTACTCATTTCTATCGGTTTTATTACTCATTTTTCACATTTTAACAAAGACCTGTCAAACTGTCAAACAACCAATTTCAGTGAGCGCACGAGCGACATAAGTGGTGACAATTGTTGTGATGATTTTAATCAAATGTTCACAATATGTATTAAACTATTTTGTCTATGTACTCATGTTGTTGTATTATCATGAACTGAGTTATTCTGAAATAAACTTGGACACTTGGAATATGGAAGAGCCTGTCAGCCTGTGCCATTCACAAACCTTTATGCAAATTACGAACAGAGATTCATTTGTCAGTAACATTTGAGTTCCAAGACAAAGCCATTGTTGAATGTTGATTTCATACAAACAGCTGAAAATGTTATCAAGCAATATCAAATTGCCTTGGAGTTTTATCCAGCAGGGCTATAATTGGATAATAAATCAGGTCTCTGTGTGGTGCCAGTCTTCCAAGGTTTAAAGAACATGCTCTATCCCAAGAATGTGATGTACACCCACCAGAAAAGTTTATAAACAGGAGAGTAGACAAATATTCATGGTATACTTTTATTAATAATTCAAGCTTTGTAAACCAAGATATACTGTGTAGAGGGCCCTTAATTTCAAATTTTGCCAGAGTGAATTTGTTTGTTAACTATTTTCTCTGCTGTGCTTTTTGAATATGGTGGTAAAATGTAAAGTGAAATGTCAAATTATTTCACACTGCAATATCCAGTAAAGATTATATAGACAGACATTTTACACACACAAAAGAAGAGTTCAGTCCTTATAAGTTTTAGCCTTAAAGTGTCATTGACAGCACTGTGTCACTGTGATCAATAGCTAGATGAAGGTTTACAAATAGTTTTGAGCTGTCAAGGATGGATAAGTCAAGAGAACACCACTGCAAACTGGCACTGCTCGGTATGAGTTACTCCATGCTTTTTATACTTAGAAATTTCAGGTTAAAGTTTGCGTGCAACAACTCCAAATCTCTATAACTACTACAGATATTCAATTGAAATTCACACATGTCTTCAGGGTCATTGGATGAGGTCACTGACCAAGGCCCATAACTCTGACCTGCAGTTTAGCAGATGTATGCCCCTTTTTGTACTTAGAAATTTCAGGTTAAAGCTTGTGTGCAACAACCTCATATCTCTATATCTGCTACAGATATTCAATTAAAATTTCACACATGTCATCAGGGTCATTATATAAGGTCACTGGCCAAGGCACATAACTGTGACCAGCACTTTAGCAGAATTATGCCCCTTTTTGTAGTGATAAAGGCCAATAACTCTGACAGAACGGTTGAATAGTTGAGCGCGCTGTCATGAGAAAGCTCTTGTTAACATGTTTAATCAAAATAATTTAGAATTGAATGTATTTACCACTCATATTAAGTCTGTGATAATCTTCATTACTTGTTAAATTTACAAACTTCTTGTTCGGTTTAAGTCTTAACAAATATGTATTCCACTTTACAATTTCTATTCAAAATGATCCACTTGTCGTTTTTAGCTCGACTATTCAAAGAATAAGTGAGCTTTCCTACTACCCCTGGCGTCAGCCTCGGTGTCTGAATTGGTTAAAGTTTTTATTCAAAAGTCTTGTAACTTCAAAACTACATAAGCTATTCATTTGAAACTTTGAACATACCTGTGTCATCAACTCCAGTGTCAGGGGCAACATTCCCCATAACTCTGTTTTGTAATTTGACAGAGTTATGTGCCTTTTTTTACTTGAAACTTGGAACTAACCTTACTCCAGTATTAAGAGCAACAATCCCTTTAACTCTGTTTTGTATTTTGACAGAGTTATGCCCCTTTTTCACATAGATTTTGTGGTTGAAGTTTATATTCAAAAGTTTGCTAACTTAAATACTACAAAAGCTATTCACTTGAAACTTGGAATATACCTTCGTCATCAACTCTAGTATCAGGGTGAACATTCCCCATAACTATATTTTGTATTTTGACAGAGTTGTGATCCTTTTTCACATAGATTTTCTGGTTAAAGTTTATATTCATAAATTTTGTAACTTCAAAACTACATAAGTTATTTACTTGAAACTTGGAACTAACCTTTGTCATCAACTCTAGTATCAGGGGCAATATTACCCATAAGTCTATTTTGTATTTTGACAGAGTTATGCCCCCTTTTTACTTAGATTTTCTTTTTAAAGTTCGTATTCAAAAGTTTGGTAACTTCAAAACTACAAAAGTTATTCACTTGAAAGTTGGAACAAACCTTTTTCATCAACTCTAGTATCAGGGGCAACATTACCCATAACTCTGTTTTGTATTTTGACAGAGTTATGCCCCTTTTCACATAGATTTTCTGGTTAAAGTTTATATTCAAAAGTTTTGTAACTTCAAAACTACATAAATTATTCACTTGAAACTTGGAACTAACCTTTGTCATCAACTCTAGTATCGGGCAACATTACCCATAACTGTTTTTGTATTTAGACAGAGTTAGCCCACTTTTTACATAGACTTTGTGGTTAAAGTGTTTGTTCCAAAAATTATAAACTATACAAGGCTTCACTTAAAAGTTTTGTATTATAACAAATTTATGCCCCTTCCACTATCCAAAATATGTACCATATGAAATACTTCGAATAGTCAAGCGCGCTGTCCTCTGACAGCTCTTGTATAACAGCGTATAAAATGTTCCAAACGTTCCACATGGGCAACCAGTAAAATTCCAAATTTATCAGACACTGGTTCCAATGATATCTCGGTCGAGTTCGAAACTGGGTCATGTAAGGTCAAACACTAGGTCACTAGGTCAAATTGAAGAAAAAGCTTGTGAACACTCTAAGTGTCCACGTTTATAGCCCAATAACCATGAAACTTGCTCAGGACATTTGTCCCAGTGTGTCGGACAAGTTTGAAACTGGGTCATGTGGGATCAAAAACTAGGTCACTAGGGAACAGAGGGAAAAGCTTGTGAACACCCTAGACGTCATATTTTTTGCCCAATATTCTTAAAAATTGCTCAGAACATTATTTTGTATCAATGATATCTGAAACGAGTTTGAAACTAGGTCACATGAGGTCAAAACTAGGTCACAAGGCCAGATTGAAGAAACAATCTTGTGAACACTCTTAGTGGCCACATTTGTAGCCAAATCATCATGAAACTTGCTCACAACATTTGTCCCAATATTACCCCAGACGAGTTCAAAACTGGGTAATGTAGGGTAAAAAACTAGGTCACCAGGCCAAATTGAAAAAAAAGCTTGAGAACATTCTAGAGGCCACATTTATTGCCCTTTTCTGTTTAGTTCCTTAGCCCCTCAGGTGAGCTACCTCTTGTTTAAATTTTAGCAAAAAAATGACATTTCTGAACTTGTGTCATGTGTAACTCGAAAAGTATAACTGCTAGAGTGATTCAACCCACTTGCTTTGAAAAGTATGGTAACTGGTTGCTTTTTGGCATGGAGGAATTGTTTCAGCACAAAAATATTTAAAAAGTCTTCAGCAATGTGCTTGTTTTAATTTTTAGGAACCTCACTGCAGTCAGGTTCGGCCACAGAGTTGAGATCAATTTTTTGTGCTTCACGGTCAAGGTTGGGCACAAGGAATGGAAGGAAGAACATTTCCAAAAGACATACGTGGACTGGAAGATTTGTGTGTCTTGTTGATAGAAATAAGCAAACCACGCCAACTACTGATGAAAAAATCCAGCTTCAGAAATCGGGTTTAGTGTTTCATAAAATTCAGTTCTTTACAGATGACAGTGAATTGACTGTTCATGAAAAGTTATCAACTGAGTTTAAAGTCCTGGAAGACTGCGGCAGTTTTGAACTGTTGCGCTGCTCTAGTGACTGTAGACAGCTGCAATTAATTGATGGAAGATGGGATGTAAGTAATTTAAAACAAATAGGCCAATCCAATATTTATATTAGGCCAATCCAGAGGAACCTGAATGTGCCAGTAAAAAGTGACAGTGATAATAACCTTTTGGTTAATACCTGCTTGTCATGTAATCAAGAAATCTGCACTGTTAATCTCAGGAAACACGTTGAAGAATGTCATTGTCGTCAATTGGAATTTGAAAACCCCTCCATGGTTCAAACTGAAAACCCCTCACTGGTTCTGCTTCAAACTGGAAACCTTGAAAACCCCTCGCCTGTTCTGCTTCAAACTGAAAACCTTGAAAACCCCTCTCCAGTTCTGCTTCAAACAGAAAACATTGAAAACCCCTCGCCAGTTCTGTTTCAAACTGAAAAAGCCCCAGAGGTTCTGCTTCAAACTGAAAACCTAGAGAACCCCTCGGAGGTTCATACAGCATTTTATGTTTTGCCAGACACTGCAATTGAAAGCAGTACAGAAGATGATGTAGCTTATATGTATCATTATGTTTTGGAGGGCGGAAACATGCTTTTTAGCAACAGAGAACATGCAATGCACAGACATAGCTCTCTTAAACCTGTAATTGATGACTTGGTTAAAGAAACAGTAAACTACTGTAAGCAAATGATATTGACAATCCAGTCGACATTTTACGACTGTACCAGAAGAAGATTGTTACAGGACGTATGTTAGACATAGAAGCAGAAGATACAAATCTGCAACAAAGTGGTGACACAAACTTTATCGTAGTGAATAGAAATGACATTTTAAAGTCTGCATTACAGGAGATTGGAATGCTGACAGACCTAAGGCTTTGCTTGGAAGGTCAGTTCTACAATAAGGTAATTATAATATAACTATTTTCATGCCCCCACTATCAATGATGGGGGTGGGGGGGCATATAGACTTTACCCTGTCCGTGGGTACGTACATATGTATGTTTGGATTCTTGTCCGGACAATAATTTTGTCCAGCATTGGAGGATTTTCAAATAACTTGGCAGAAATGTTAAGCATAATGAGACGGTGTGTCGCGCGCAAGAACCAGGTTGCTTGGTCCAAGGTCAAGGTCACACTTAAAGGTCAAATTTAAGAATTAATACCATGGACTCTGTCTGAGCATAATTTTTGTCCAGCATGGAAGGAATTCCAAACAACTTGGCACAAGTGTTGAGCATTGTAAGATGGTGTGTCGTGTGCAAAAACCAGATCCCGAGATCCAAGTTCAAGGTCACACTTCAGACGTCTCGATATCCGATTTTTTATGCCGAAATTCGGCATCATTCCCCCAACAAAAAAGTATATATTTTTACCCCATTTCAGGCCAAAATTCTACCTAAAAGAATTGCCATTGAATTTGTTTTTGTTTATGGGAGTAATTTTCCAGTATCAAATTTACTTTAACACTGTTTAACAGTTAACGATAAAATCCGAACAACTCCATGTGGGAAAGCTTCATTTAAAAGAGGAGGTTTGCATATTACCAGGATATTCCGCTTCAATGATTTATCTCAGAGTTATTTATGGGACTTCTCAAATTAGTATATAGTGCATAAATTCGTGTCCGGGCTATTTCTCAGTAACTACTGGCCAGATTTCAACAAAATTGTATGGGAAGCTTTATTGCCAAGAGGTGTTGTGCATATTAGCAGGATGTTCTGCTTCGATGATTTTCTTGGGAGTTATGGGACTTTTAAAATTTCTTAAATATATAGTGTGCAATTCTTATCCAGGCTCTTTCTTAGCAACTACTTCCCTGATTTCATTGAAATTTTAAGTGAAACTTTATTGCCGAGAGAAGGTGCATGTACAAGCAGGATGTTCCGTTTAAATGATTTTTCTTGGAGTTATTGGAGTTTTAAAATTTCTGAAATAAGTATATTAGTGTGTAGTAGACATAATGAAACTTGAACTTTTTTACTATGTCTCCACCAGGAAAAGCAACGCCCATAACGCTGTTTTGTATTTTGACAGATTTACGACTGCTTTTTAACTTAGAAAATGTGTTTTTCCAAAAATCCAATATCTTTAATACTATCAAAGGTATTTTCTTGAAACTTAAAAATGAGGCATGTAGTGGGAAAACAGGGCTTAATGCATGTGTGCAAAGTGTCGACCCAGATTGGTCTGTGCAGTCCGCACAGGCTAATCCGAAATGACACTTTCTGCCTGCAGTGGATTTATGTTTAAAAGAGACTTCCTTGAAACAGAAAATACCATAAAAGCGGAAAATGTCTGCACAGGCTGATCCGGGACAAAACTTTACGCACATGCATTAAGCCCGGTTTTCCCATGACACGCCTCAAATACTTCTTTACTGTCCATGTCTCCACCATGGAAAGCAACCCCCATTACTCAAATTTGTTTTGTAAACAGATTTATGCCTATGTTTAACTTAGAAATGTTGTTTTACATTTTTCCAGAGCAGACGGAGATAAATAAGTTAATATTTTTAGCTCACCCGAGCACGAATTTTGTTGTGCAGAGCATTACTCTCTTTTTATTGAAGGGATATAAAATAGAACCACATATATTGATAGAGAACATTGAGAGGAGGTGCAGAGTACAAGGACCATAACTTTTTCTTCAATATGTTTGGAGTTTAGCTGATGACTTATTTTTCTTGTGCTGATAATAATTACATTATATTTTCCTTGTGCAGAGCATAACTCGAAAAGTAGTGAAGGGTTTCAAATGATACTTCATATAAATTATAGAGGCCTTTCGGAGGGAGTGCAAAGTACATGGACCATAACTCTTTCTTCTGTCAGAATATATCTTCTGGGGTTTTCGTCACTTACAGTGATAATGCTTGTTTATTTTTAGGAAACGGTTGATTTAGGTGGTCCAAGGAAGGAATTCTTCACCCTAGTTCTTCATAAGCTTGGAGAGGAGTACTTTAGTCCCGATAGGAGTGGTCTGATGACTATGTTGTAATAGGTAAAATAATGGGTAATCTTTTTTCAATATTTGATAAAGAATGCTGTTAATTTTATGTTCCCCATCGAAGAGAGTAGGGTATATTCTTTTGCATATGTCTGTTGGTAGACCATGTCATTTCCACTCTTTTGGTCCAATAGTAATTGTCTGATTTTCACCAAACTTGATTAAAATATTTGTGGACATCATTGATGTATCACGACCAATTTTGATAAGGCATAAAAAAATATGTTTGTTTCAGGTTACCCGACCTACCCTAAAAATGCCCCGACTCTAGAACATGTTAATAAGTTTGTCAGATATTTTTTGTTTTATTTACCTTTTTTCAATAATTAAATGTTCTTTTTGGATAAATAAGTGTTTTGATTTTACAGCATACACTTCCAAACAATGTTTAAGGAATATGATATTACTGATATACTTTGAATATTCATTTAGTTTTAGAATCTTGAAAGAAAGTTTACCATTTACCAAAAAAAAAATAAATAAATAAATAAATCCCTACCCACCTACATTAATTTTTTTAAAGCATGTAACCTGAAACAAACATAATTTTTGTTACGCCTAATCAGCCAAATCATCCCAGGCACTTTCGAATATCAAAAATAGACCTTTTTTGCTCACTTGAGCATGAGGTGGTCAAGAGTGAGTTCGAACCCCAGCTCGGCCACATAACTTGTGTGGGGATTGGTCATGAAATAATTTCTACGGCCATTTTACCCGTACTTATGATTCAAGTAGGGCAGTTGTCAGTTACTGGCATACCAGTATGTATGTGCACTTAGTACTGGTAAACTGCTTAGATCGGCTAAGCTTGCCCAGGAAAAGTGTACGTAGGTAAACTAACCGCCGTTATATGACTGAAATAGTGTTAAAAACGGTGAAAAATCTCAACAAACAAACCTTTCCCCCAAAGATGGAAAAAACAGTGTTGACTCTACCACATTCCTTAAAATCATTTATGCATTTATACATGGGCACCAGTATCTTCTTGTCCAAAACCACTTGCGGGTTTTCAAAATAAGTTCACATAAATGTTTCTTGGTTAACCCAATTCTTCAAATTATGTTGATTATTTATACAACATGACCACCAGGTGGCTTGTGTAGTTTGTGTAGTTTTCATTATATGACTATTTACAAAACTTCTTACGTGAAAGTAATGCCAAGATCATATAATGTAACCCAGTACCTGGCAAATGTGCAGGTATTATAGCCATCGGTGGGCGGGCATGAAGTGATCAGAGAGATTCCAATATTGACATCTGTTGTCAATATTTTACAAACAAATCTGTAAACTCTGTTGTCAATATTTTACAAACAAATCTGTAAACTCGCTTTTAAATTCTACAAGCCATTAGGATTCATTAAGCTGAGGAGAGCAACCCAGAGAGATTTTGGTCCTCTTGTTAGTTAAAACGTGAAATAATGTACACATTTACATCTAACTGAAAGTGCTCACGCTCATTAGTCATTTCCATTATAAAGCAATGGGACTTCTTTCCCTTCAGCCTTGAGTACTCTGCAGAATGGAAGGCTGCCGAGACTGCTGTCATCTGAGTACTCTGCAGAATGGAAGGCTGCCGAGACTGCTGTCATCTGTGTACTCTGCAGAATGGAAGGCTGCCGAGACTGCTGTCATCTGAGTACTCTGCAGAATGGAAGGCTGCCGAGACTGCTGTCATCTGAGTACTCTGCAGAATGGAAGGCTGCCGAGACTGCTGTCATCTGAGTACTCTGCAGAATGGAAGGCTGTCGAGATTGCTGTCATCTGAGTACTCTGCAGAATGGAAGGCTGCCGAGACTGCTGTCATCTGAGTACTCTGCAGAATGGAAGGCTGTCGAGATTGCTGTCATCTGAGCCAGTAACTGAAGTGTTCGTCAGTGAAACCCCAAGAAAATATGTGGAAGGCATTCGAAGAGGATTGGATGCTTTGGGTCTGTATCAAGTAAGTTGACACCAAATATTTATCTTTTATCCATTTATGGGCGATGTGCATGGTCAACAATTGAATGACTACGTGTTACATGTTCATTTGATCAGCCTTAAATTTTGTCATGTTTGTGACCTTAATAAAATATCGTTCATAATTATTGAACAATGCAACAGTATCAATTCCGAAAGTCTGTTTAAGTAGGCATACAGTTGTAACAACAATCATTATATTTTTGGTCAACTTGCTTAATAATGGATATTATGAAGTGATTTTTCTCAAAATCAGAGAGGTACAAGTTAAGAATTTTTATTAACACAGAATAGTTTAAATCACAAGTGGTTCTCATAAAGTATCTTTCCTTTTAAAACATTAATAAGAATTTGCAAAGAAATGTAGAAAAACTGTATACTTGTGACGTAACAAAGATGAAAAAGACAAATAAATATGTTGTATTATAAAAAAATGTATGCCAGAAGTGATATTTCAAGATTTAATATGGACACATGTATTACATGCACATTTTAAAATAGGTAGCTGCACTTTCTGCATAATTGGCTACAAATTAAAATTTATCAATTGTTATTATAATTTATATGCGGTGAATGCATAGAGATATACATAGATACCTTGTATTGAGACCTCGCTTGGGACTGCATATGAGGTGGGTGGGGTCAAGGTCAAGGTTACCATTACTAATAATACAGAAACATTTTCTGCTCAACAACTTGAGAACGCTTTGAGATATTTTAATGAAACTTCATATGTTGGTATTTCATATTGAGAGCCTGCTTGGGATTGCGTATGGGGTGGGTGGGTACAGGTCACCATTACTAAAAGTAGACAAACAGTTTCCGCTCAATAACTAGACAACGAATTGAGATATTTTAATGAAGGTCACCGTAAGTAAAGTATATTAAAACGGTTTCCTGCTCAATAACTTCAGAATGAATTTTGATATTTTAATGAAACCTCATATGGAGATACCTTATATATAGACCTCGCTTTGGATTGCAAGGTCAAGGTCACCATTTGCTAGCCATAGGTGTATGCACCTTGCACACAGAACTTTCTTTCATTATTGTGCTGACTTTATGCATTTCGTTCGAAAAATTTGGTTTTTGTGGAATGTCCACGTTTCTTTTTTTTTTATTTTTGTAAGTAATTGAATAACCTAATAGTCCGTGTAAACATCGGCCTTTTTAAACAACAGCAACCACATAGTACAATTCAATACAATTGAGCGTCAACTGTGCAGAAAGTATGGCACTATTTTCCCACCACAACAGTGAGCGACAATTTTGGAATCCTAATGACATTATATTTATGATGTCAGAATAAACAAACTTGTGACGCTTCATCATAACTCGCCCATGCTTTTATTTATCATCCAACAGCATGAAATAATACGAAAAAATTGTTTATTTCAGTGTAAGATCGTATTTTATGTCATTTGTGGTCATAGAAAACTGATATTTTCACTCATGAAAATATGTTTTATTTGACCACTCATGAAATAAAATACGATATTCCACTGAAACCAATAAATATCCTCTATTTTACTGACAAAATGTATCGAGAATTACTATAAAAACAATTATATTGGTTGACAAGTCATGTGTTAAGTATCACACGAGTTCTCTGATTTCTCTAGTTCTGACGAAGTTTACAGAAACAACACTTTTTCTTGAATTTCAGCTTGTGAGACATCTTCCATCCATGGTTCACCTATTCACACCACAGGCAAATTCAGTGACCTTTCGCTCATTGATATCTTTATTGAGACCAAATTTTTCTGAGGAAGGTTCAAATAAAGGCTTCATGGAGGACAGTGCTTATCAGCAATTCATAAAATACTTGCGTGAAGCAGCTGGTAAGTAAATCTTCAAAACTATACAATTATAAGTGTAGTAGTCTAAGTCGTCCAAGAATATATTGGAGGTCGGTCACTAGTCTTGTTTTTGAACCAGTCAGTGTAACAAGAAAAATACATATGTCGAATATTTTTAAGAGATTGACAGTACAACAAGATATATTTAGTTTTGTTCATTCAGCTTTTTAATGATAAAAGACTAAAAAGTTGAAAAATAATTTGAACACCATTCAGCTGATGTATATATTTATTATGCCCCCACCATCTATGGTGGGGTGGACATAAAGTGTTTGCCCTGCCCGAGTGTCCGTATGTATGTACATTGGTATGTTCGGATTCTTGTCCGGAGCATAATTTCGTCCTGCATTGAAGGATTTTCATACAACTCGAAAGAAGTATCATGCATGATGAGATGGTGTGTGGAGCGCAAAAACCAGGTCTGTAGGTCAAGGTCACACTTGAAGGTCAAAGTCAAATATATAAAAATAAAAAACATGGGCGCTTTCCGGAGCATAAATTCATCCATTATTAAAGGGTTTTCAAATAACTTTGCAGAAGTATCAAACATGATGAGACGGTATGTTACGTGGAACAAGGTCCAAGGTCAAGGTTAAATATATGAATGAAAGCCTTTTGAGTATATCCAAAGCATAAATTTGTCTGGCATTGAAGGGTTTTCAAATAACTTGGCAAAAGTGATAAGCATTGTAAAAAGGTGTGTCACATGCAATAACTAGATCCAAGGTCAAGGTCACACTCTAAGGTTAAATATAAGAATTAAAATATTGCATATGTCTACAGCATAATTTTGGCTGGCATTGAAGGATATTCAAATACTTTTACAAAAGTGATAAGTATTATGGGATGGTGTGACACATTCAAGAACCAAGTCCCTATGTCTGAAGTCAAGGTTACTTTTCAAGGTCAAAGATCTAATTATTTTCTAGAGCATAATATTTCAAGCATACAGGGATTTTCAAACAAGTTTGCAAAAATGATCACCATCACAAGTTTGAGTGTTGCATGCAAGATATTGATATAAAGGAACCATAGCTCATTATTGCCATAAAGTTTTAATAACTTCCTTTTCAGATTTTTTGTCAGGCATCTCCGTTTGAAATTATTGGATTTATTGGTACCTTAACTTCTCAGAATGAGAGAAGACATGTATTAGAAAATACAATATAAAAGGACCATTTTCCTTTTGCAAATAATTGGTATGCATATCGACAAAGCGGTTCAATGTGGAAAAGGCTGCATAGGTGTGGGCATCCGTGTCGTTTAGACACATTTCTAGTTTTATAAAACATCATTTGAAAGTTAACACTAGAAGTTTATTTCACTTTTTTACATTTCATTGGGAAGGAGAGCTGAAGTTAGCATTTATAAAATCCTGAGATTTGTGACAGGTGCGGAGGAGGAACCAGTCCTGGGCTACAATACATCTCGTAGCCTACACTTCATTGAGAGTGCAAGCTTTGTACCAACAGCAAATACATGCATCAACAGATTAAACTTTACTCACTCATCAATTACCAATCACCTGCCAACTACTGAAGAATTATTTAACTTTTTTGACTATGCCTTTGCAAATACCTTTTTTGGTTACCAATGACATTTCTGGACTTGCTTCGCACATAACTCAAAATGAAGTGTAGGCTTGGAGAAATCTAGACCACGCTTGCGATTGCATATGGGGTGGGTGTGATCAAGATCAATGTTACTAAAAGTACAAGAACAGTTTCTGCTCAATAATTTGAGAATGCATTGTGAAATTTTAATGAAACCATACATAGATACCTTATAACGAGACCTCACTTTGGAATGCATATGGCACCCAGAACTTTCTTTCATTATTGTGCTGACTTTTATGCATTTCGTTCTAAAAATTTGGTTTTCTTGGATTTCCATATTTCTTGTTTTAACTTGATTTTTTTGGTTAAAGTTGTTGAAGTCCAATATCATGAATACTATCAAAGGCATTTACTTGAAAATTAAAATACCGTTTTATTAAACGGCTAAGCCGTGCCTTAAGTGGTTATTAGCACGATACTACTACTACTATGGGTTTAGAGTGCCAATAGACAACATCCACTTCCGGCACTGCTTTGTTTAATGGGTTGTTCAATGTCTCCACTAGGGAAAGCTACCCCTATTACTCTACTTTTTTTTTGGACAGATGTTTGCCTCTATTTTACTCACCTGTGCACAACGTGCTCATGGTGAGCATTTGTGATCGCCTTTTGTCTGTTGTTCGTCCTTAGTTTTAACATTTACCTTCTTAACACTCTAGCGGTCACATTTATTGCCCGATCTTCATGAAACTTGCTCAGAATATTTGTTCTAATGACATCTCTGATATTTTCAAAATTGGCTCATGTGGATTCAAAAACTAGGTCGCTAGGTCAAATTCAATAAAAAAGCTTGTGAACACAGTAGATGCCACATTTATAGCCCAATCACCATGCTCAGAACATATGTCCCAACGATATCTCAGATAAATTTTAAAACTGGGTCACGTGGGGTCAAAAACTAGGTCACGAGGGCAAATTGAAGAAAAAGCTTGTGAACACTCTAGAAGTCACATTTTTTGCCCAATCTTTGTGAAAATTGCTCAGGACATTTGTTTCAATGATATCTCGGTCGAGTTCCAAACTGGGTCATGTGGGGTAAAAAACGAGATCACCAGGTCAGATTGAAAAACAAAAAACTTGTGAACATTCTCGAGCCAACATTTTTAGCTAAATCTTCATGAAACTTGCTCGGAACAGTTAAGTTCCTTAGCCCCTCAGGTGAGCGACCTAGGGCCTAATGGCCCATTTGTTTAGCTTATAAATTTTGGTTAAAGTTTTTAATCAGTTTTTCCAGAGCAGCTATAATGACTGAAATAACTAAGTTTAAATTATATATTCACTTAATAGTAGAAAGATTTATTTTGGTGTCAAAGGTCAGTTCATCTGAGCACAAAGTGCTCTTTGTGCTTAAGGGTGAGCTATTGTGGCCAGCCACCGTCTGTCATTCACAATTTACTTCAAATAACTTCTTCTCTAAAGCTGCTTGGTGGGTTTTAACAAAAATTGGCAGGAATTTTCCCAAGATGGTCCTTTACCAAATTCCTTCAATTCAAAGGAACATTCCTTGGGTAACCCTTTACTTAATTCCTTCAAATAATGTTCCTTGTGTGATCCTGACCAACTTCCTTTAAATAATTTTGATTTGTTTAAAAACTTGTCTGCCAGGGGGGTGGGGAAGTTGGCCCATATTTGGCTATATAGGCAATTTTGATGTCATGTCAAAAACCATTTCAAAATAATTTCACAGAAATATTCCTTGTGTGACCCTCTAACAAATTATTAACAAAAATTAGCTGGAATGTTCCCAAGATTGTCCTTGAATTCAAAGGAATATCCCGTTGGTGACACATTACTTAATTCCTTCAAATAATTTTAATTTGTTAAAAACATGGCTGCCAGGGTGTGGGGGCATTTAAAAGTCAAAGGTCTTGTGTAAGAATTTAAGCCATAGACACTGTCTGGAA
Organism: Congeria kusceri; assembly: GCA_027627225.1. Classification (NCBI taxonomy): domain Eukaryota; kingdom Metazoa; phylum Mollusca; class Bivalvia; order Myida; family Dreissenidae; genus Congeria; species Congeria kusceri. The sequence continues at coordinate 23,943,298 of CM051035.1, forward strand.
TATAATTTTGTCCAGCAGGGAAAGATTTTCAAGCAACTTGGCAGAAGTGATAAGCATTATGAGGCGGTGTGTCGTGTGCAAGAACCAGGTGCTTAGGTCCAAAGTCAAGTTCACACTTAAAGGTCAAATTTAAGAATTAATACCATGGACTCTGTCTGGAGCATAATTTTGTCCTGCATGGAAGAATTTTCAAATTTCTTAACAGAAGTGATAAGCATTATGAGACGGCATGTGGCGTGCACAAACCAGGTCCCAAGGTCCACGTCACATTTAAAGATCACAGGTCAAATATAAGAGTTTAAGCCATTAACTTTGACTGAAATATAATTTTGTCTGATATCGAAGAATTTTCTAATTTCTTGGCAGAAGTAATTAGCATTATGAGACAGCATGTGATATGCAAAAATCAGGTCAGTAGTTGAAAGGTCGAGGTCACTAAATCAAGGTCAAATAATATTCCAGAGCATAATATTGTAATGCATGCACGGTTTTTCAGATAAATTGGCAGAAATGATCACCATCACCAGATGGTGTGTCGCATGCAAGAACCTGACTTGTGAAATTAGTGAATTACTTCCCTTTATTGATGAGTATGCAAAAAGCATTATTAAACAATGATAAAAGGCATTTTGCTGATTCACAGAATGATTTGAGATAGCAAGAAAAAGTAAAGCATACAAGAACCATAACTCACGATTGCCTAAAAATTTTAATTACTGCCCTTTATTGATTTTTTTTGTCAGGACTATGAGAAATTTGTGATACCCTAACTTACTTCACAGAGTAAGAGAATATATTAGCAGAAAATACAATATAACAGAACAATTCGCCTTTTGCAAATTAATTTGTATGCATATAGACAAAGCGGCGCCATGTAGAACAGGCTGCATAGGTGGGCTCATCCGTGTCTGTGGACAAATTTCTAGTTTTAAATAGAAAACGTTAAAAGATAGTATGTATGTATGTTTAGGCATACATTTATATGTGTGTATGTATGTGTCTTTAGAGCCAAGTCAAGTCAATTATCATTAGTGACAATGTCTTGAAGACGTAGTGTTCAAAAGCAATGGTTCTTGAATAAAACAAATTAATATTGCATTATGGGACTAGAAATTTAATTATAATATGTGTGTTAAAAGACATGTTAAGAAAATTGTTTAAGAACATATTTTTTTAGCTCACCTGAGCACAAAGTGGTTGGTGAGCTATTGGTATATGGGACCTCTCCGGCGGCGTCCGTATGCCATCAACAATTTGGCCCATTGGCACCAATAAGATTTTTTATTCAATATTGACCTAACTTGCACAGTTTGTGTATGACCATAAAATCTTGGTTGGTATTGATATGGGCCAAATTGGACCACAAACTTTAGACTTATGGCCCCTTGTTTGTGGGAAAAAATGCAAAAATTGCCTTTTTCGTCCATAAAGACCATTTTTTTACCAATCTTGACCAAACTTCCACGGTTTGTGTATTATCAAAAGATCACAGAAGAAGTCAACATTGGGCCGGTTGGGCCACAAACACCAGAGTTATGCCCCCTTGTTTGTTGAAAAATAAGCAAAAATTACCATTTTACTTTGATAAAGACTTTTTTTTCTTCCAATCTTGACCAAACGTCCACAGTTTGCGTGTGATCAAAAGATTTCAGCACGAGCCAAAAATGGGTAAGGTTATACCACAGACACCGGAGTTATGGCCCCTTGTATGTGTAAAAAAATGCAAAAATTGCCTTTTTTGTTCATAGAGATTTTATTTTCTTTCCAATCTTGACTAAACTTCCACAGTTTGTATGTGATCATACAACTGCAGCAGAAGCCAACAATTGGTCAGATTGGGCAGCAAACATCAGAGTTATGGCCCCTTTGTTATTAAAAAAAGAGCAAAAATTGCCGTTTTCGTGCATCAAGATTGCATTTTTCATTCAATCTTGATAAAACTTCCAGATGTTTTGTATGACCATAAGATCTCAACACAAGCAGCAAATGAGAAAAGCCACAGCAAATATATCCACTTAATTGTGAAAATTAATGCAAACATGAATTTGTTGCAAGACGGGGACTTCATTTTCAACCAGTCTGATCCAAACTTGCACAATTTGTCTATGACCATAAAATCTAATGCGAATGTTAATATAGGACGGGTAAATGGGAATACATTCTACTCTTTGAAACAAGCTGGCTAGCATGACATGACCTTTGCGCAGCGTTTGCCATTATCTTTTAGAACTGCAGCATTACAACTATTCCTCTGAAATTGCCTGTGAAAAGTTGGATACCAGGGTAAAGAAAATATATCCAGGTCCTTACTTGTTCTATGTATGAGAGTAAATCAGCTAGACAAATTAGTTAAGGACATTATGGCATACATTCTCACAAGCCTTTCACAACAGTAAGGCTTTCATCTTAACCTGTACTCAGGTGAGCCCTTTGTTAATTTTTATAATGCATTCTTCATTTTTGCATTAAATTTGTGCATTTTAATAATTCTTGTTGAAGAATTATAATTGCATTTCGTTGAGACATGTGTTGTTATTTTCTTTCAATTACAATATAGAACTTTACATTTACAGTTTTGTTTTTGTCTCGCCTGAAAAGGCGACATAGAGCGGTTACTTTTTGGGGCGGCGTTGTTGGCGGCGGCAGCGGCAGCGGCGTTCAATTCAGTTTTTGCAGACATTAAGTTTTTGTGTAATCATTATGAAACTTTAAGGAAGGATATGTTCCATTTTTGGCATAGTAATTATGCCGAAAATCAAAAATCTTATCGTACTTGAGTTATGAACTTTAACAAAAAAATACTTTAAATAAGGCTTGTGCATACAATGACATTAGAAGTTTTTGTGCACTCATTATGAAATTTTAAGAAAGTGTTAGAAGACATTAACGGAAGGTTAAGTTGGATTTTTTGGCATAAATTCTCTTATTAGCTCACCTGAGCAGGAAGTGCTCGGTGAGCTATAGGTATAGAGGACCTCTCCTGCGTCGTCTGTCGTATGTCGTCCGTATGCCGTCAACAATTTGTTTTATTCTCATGCTAGAGACTCCACTTTTTATCCAATCTTAACCAAACTTGCACAGTTTGTGTGACCATAAAATCTCGGACGGGATTGTTATTGGGCCGGATCACACCAGTAACACTAGAGTTATGGTCCCTTTTTCATGCAAAAAAGAGCAATATTTTTTTCCAATATATAAACTTTATTTTTCATCCAATCTTAACTAAACTTTCACAGTTTGTGTATGACCACCAGATCTCAGCAGACGCCAAAAATGGAGCAGATCGTGATTCATACACTGGAGTTATAGCCCTTGTACAAAAATAGACGTTATTCATGATAGAGATTTCATTTTTCATCCAATCTTCACCACTCTTGCACAGTTTGTATATGACCATGAGATTACAATTGAAGTCGAATATAAGCAAGATCGGGCCAGCAACACCAGAGTAATTGCCCTTTGTTTTGTGAAAAAAAAATATATGCAAAAATGGAACTTGTTCTGGATAAGGACTTCATATTTCATCCAATCTTTATCTATCTTGCACAGTTTGTCTATGACCATAAGATTACAGGTCAAGTTGAATGTAAACAAAATCGGGTCAGAAACACTAGAGTTATTGCCCTTTGTGTGTGAAAAAATATACAAAAATGGACATCATATTTATCCAATCTTCATCAATCTTGTACAGTTAGTCTGTGTCCATAAAATTAAAGGTGAAGTCGAATATAAGCAAAATCGGGCCAGAAACACCAGATTTGTAGCCCTTTGTTTGTGAAAAAATATACAAAATTGGACATTATTCAGGATCGAGACTTCATTTTTCATCCAATCGTCACCAATTGTTCAGTTTGTCGATGAACGTAAAATAACAGGTGAAGTTGAATATAAGCATGTTTGGGTCAGAAACACCAGAGTTATTGCCCCTTGTGTGTGGAAAGAAACATCAACAAGTTATCAATGATAACATTAACATCAATTATCAGCATTGGACAGAAAATTTTCAAAGAAAAAGCAAAAATTGACCTTATATCACGGTCATCGCAATTATTGCAACTTGTTCTTAAAAACTGTCTGCGAAAGACATCAAAATCTACTGTTTCTGCATTTTCCAGAATTGTCACTGCCTAAATGAAAAGGGCCAGGTAAGAATATCGAGAAAAATGATTTTAGAACCATTAGCAAAAACACTGCACATCCACTACCCAACTCGTACTTTAGTTAGCCCATTGCACTAACCGATGTTTTAAATCAAATCGATCCTATCCGCCTTTGCATATTGTTCAGATACCGTAATTTTCAAATCTGTCACAACAGTATGCTCTTCATCTGGACCATTTCTCAGGTGAGCGCTTTGGGCCATCATGGCCCTCTTGTTGTACTTTAGTTTTGTCCCGACACATCCGACTCGCGGAGTTTTAGTTATTTTTAAGGGGACACAAAATAGAGAAAGTTCAACGTGAAATTAGTGCAATGTAGTTCACAGGTGATCCTCATGGTCACATAAAATTGAATGTGGCAATATCAAATTAATGCACTTAAAGTGTCAAATTGTCTGTGTCGAAGAGACGGCCAGTGTACAGTCGGCAGTAATGACAGCAGTGTCTTGGTCTACAATCCGACTTTGTTCAATGACTTCGCAAAGGACTGATGTTTACATAATCTATGTAATAGCCTTTCGGAAATTATACCATTTATCTTTAAGCGTCATGGCCAATTTCAAAATACAGATTTACGACAAAAGCAGAGTGCTACTGTTCACTATTTACTGAAAGCTAATGATGTGTCTGTATAATTGCCCAATCATGACGCTACACCGGGACAACTGTTGTTATTGTTTCACAACTACTTGGAAAGCAAATAATTTAAAATCGACCGGACGTCTGCGATTTGGACAGTGAAAAGCTAATTTAGACACAAGACAGCAATTGGCAAAATTGAAGACTATGATCGTTACAAGTGAACACCGATGTAAACATCCTGACATGATTATTGACATAACCTCTCGCCATTGCGATCCGATCACGTAGTGTATAGCCTTGTCTTTGTACATTCACTGAAGATTTTGGCAAATTTACGATTATTGTTAGTTTGGTTATTTAGTGAATTTCCTTACATATGTGACATGGCGAAACGCTGTATCAGTGTTTAAAAACAAGAGACACGGGACCTTAACTGCCGATCATATTTACATTTACATTGTGTATGCAGAACTTTTATTACTAGAAATTTCCAAAATGACTATGGATATAGTAATGACAACACATTCTATTCAAGTGTATCACAGTGTGATATATAGCAACACAAATTCCAGTGTCTATGTAATGTATCTCTGAATTATTTCCACTGCTTTTAAATACACATCTATTCCATAGTTCTCTGAAAACCAGTTACCAGGACAATTCCTCCCCAAGTCCTCCTTGCATTCTTCGCTTACTTGAATATCAAGCGAACCAAGGGACGGTCTTGGATTTGTGTCGGTTAGTTCGGTTACACTGACCAAATCCGAACCTTCCACACCATATATCCCTGAATCTGACACGGGAAGGTCAACAGGACAGTTCAGAGCACCCGCAGTATACAGCCGAAGTGGAGTAGATCGTGCAGTTCTTAATCGATGTTTAGCCCATGCCATATTTGAAGTTTTTCGTTAATTTTGTGCATAAAGACGTGGTGAAGAGCGTAAATATGGATTTCATTTAAAGGATCCAGGTGACATTGGTCTTCCATAAAGTGAAATAGATCGTAGTAAAAACACAGAACGCCTTCGTAAACATCCCTCCACAGATGCTCGATCCGCTGGTTATGCGTACGTTTTCCGGTTATAATACTTCGCCTATTCGACCCCCGTGTTAATAGCATATATTCGGCAACTTTAATGTTTTCCATTCCTTGATCTGTTCGTACCCTAAGTGGAACTCCGTAAGCCTCGGTGTCCTCAAGAAAACACTTCAAAATGGTAGCAGCCTTATTATTGTTTTCACACTTTAAAAACACTACAAATCGACTAAATCCGTCAATTCCTCCACATATTATGAAATGCCACCTTATTAATTTATGGTTAGTATCTAAGTGCCACAGATGATTCGGTGCAACAACATTGTACACTCGCCTATGAAGTCTACGGCGCTACCTTTCTGAGATACCAGGTTGGTCAATCTCATGTAAAACATCACGTAGACGCGATCTGGTCACCTGTTGGACAATTAAACAATAACAGAAAACATGTTACGTTAGCAAATTAAAACAAAGTTACAAATTAAGAGGGACTGTACGATGTTTGTACCTTCATTTCGAGTCTTTTTCGTAACTGCGCATGTCCCAAAATCGGTGTGACTCATCTAGACACTGTATATACGCATGTGCTATATTTTTTCTGCGCAGAAACAAATGATTTTAATTATAAATTTCTCTTAATACGCATTTCTTAACATTTAATATACAAAAATATACTGACTTTCTTATAACAAATATACGGTTTTACACTATTTTTTTTACAAAATCGTAGAGTCCATCAAACTTTCAATTGGACGTACTATCTTTGCTAATGCGGAAGAGTATTTCAGTAGCAGATTTAAATTTGTTAAAAAAAATTAAATAGGTTTAAATGTAAATTGGTTCAATGGCTCAAGTTCATTACTTGGTATTTTAAAAAGTCAACATCTACAATACAATCCTGATAGAAATAATTCAATATAAATCTATTGCAAAATACCTTTATTCCTCTTTGTTGGAGAATTTGCCTTACCATTGTCTCGCCTACCCTTGGAAACTCATTTATTGCTTGGCCCACCTCGCATGTAGTGCAGTGTCGTCAATGTCGGTGATTTCATATACAGAAATGTTGTACTTATTTATTCGTCTAAATATTGTTCTTTCAGAAACAGACAGTAGCTTTGAAATTTCCGTTATTTTTAAACCAGATTCTAGAATATCTTTAGAAATGTCAAATTTGTCTTTCATAACACAGACGGAACTTACAGTGGCGTTTCTGTTATATTTTATACACTCGACCCTGAGTTTCATCATATCCTTTGAGTGAATTGTTCCCAAATAACGCATTTCATGTATAGACAATTTGCACACCATATCTGGTGTAACTTTCTCTCGTTCAAAATTCGAAACACTACTATTTAGTCCTATTTTATTTAATATTTCTCCAATTTCAGTCCCCATATTTTAAGCACTGCCTTTTATTTTAACAACATAACATCGGACGTCTACATAGGTATTGAAAACATTACATAACGTCCAACTAACCTTTCATTGGAAAAACTACATCAAATAAAGTATCATGTATAAATATGACGAACACACTAAACATAATGACATAGACACATCACATAATGACATACACACATCACATAATGAGGACCACATATACCAACATGATAAATACAAAGAACATAAAGATGAATACACCAAACATAATGATACAGACACATCACATAATGACATAGACACATCACATAATGACGATCATACATAACAGCATGGTACATGCAAGGAATGTAATGATGAATACACCAAACATAATAACATAGACACATCACATAATGACGACCACACATACCAACATGCTAAATGCAAAGAACGTAATGATTAATACACAAAACATAATGATACAGACACATCACATAGTGACATAGACACATCGCATAAGGACGACCACACATACCAGCATGCTAAATGCAAAGAACGTAATGATCAATACACCAAACATCATGATACAGACACATCACATAATGACATAGACACATCACATAATGACGACCACACATACCAACATGCTTAATGCAAAAACCGTAACGATCAATGCACCAACCATAATGATACAGACACATCACATAATGGCATAGACACATCACATAATGACGGTCATACATAACAGCATGGTACGTGCAAATAATGTATTGTTCAATACACTTAACACGGTGAAAACACATCACATAATGACATACACACATCCCATACTGACATACACACATCCCATAATGACATACACACATCACATAATGACATAGACATAGCACGTTATGACATAGACACATCTCAGAATAACATAGACACATAACATAATAACATAGACACACCACATAATGACGATCACACATCACAACATGGTTCATGCAAAGAATATAATGATGTGTAGGCATCAGAAAATGACATCTGCATGTTACATACTGACATGCACACCTAACATGTTGATAAGAATGCATGATACTAAGAAAGTATAACCAAATATAATAGACTAAGTGCAAGATACAACCACTTTTTGTAAGTTTTGGCGTTCCATAGTTTTCTCTGAGACTGATGTGTGTGTAGTTCACAAAGCAGACTGATGAGTTTGAGGAGTTTGAAGCAAACATGTATATCAAAAGTGATTGTTTGATGTTTAAATAATAAATAATAAAAAAGTTGTGTCATTGGTATTGTTTAAGCACCTTCATCTGCACATAATTAATTATAATTAATTACTTTGTTCAAAATAATTGTAATTAATTAATTACAATTTGAAAATTCATGTAATTGTAATTGTAATTTAATTGGAAAGTTTTCAATTTTAATTGTAATTAATTAATTACTTTTTAAAATAATGGTACCCATCCCTGGATGCAACAAAAACGAAAAGTACGTACCATAAAATATCTATATTTTCGGACACTTAAAAAAAAAATTGTGTCAGATAATTTGGATACACAAAACTATTCCCAAAAAATTACAGGTGTCCGAAAATTTATAGACACTATGACAATATTGCAATTACGTTCGGATATGTCCGGTGTATAACGTTTTCTGACGAATATACACGGATAGTATCGATTAATGATTTCGCATGCTTGTTAAATACCACACCATATAGGTATATTAATTTTTAGCGATGTTTGCAATTAATTTTAAATCATTTCATATGTATGATTTTGTTGTACAGAAAATTACGCCAATACTGCATTTTTGTCAACCGAGTTCAAAGATGATTAAATTAAGCAGAATGTATTGGTAAATAATTAAGACTGGTTTAGACTGGTTCCTTAATAGGATAATGTCAACAGCATATTTAATATACGATATCAATACTGGTATACACAATCGGGTAAACCCATTATTTATGGCATATGGCTCTTAACCCAATAACGCTTGTGTAACAGTCCACCGCCTCCACTCATTCATCTGCCAGGTTTTATGACCTTCATCCGGTTGTAAAAACACATGTGCGATGTGTCACTGGATTTATGCAAACAGGTTAGAATTCTGCTAAAATACCACTGTCATATCAAATGTCCGAAAATTAAGATTTATTAATTATTGTTTAAAATCAGGATGTCCGAAAATATATAGTGACAAAAAATAATTATTTTGGCTAAAAAAGAGGGTGTCCGAAAATTTACAGTGTCCGAAAATATAGATATTTTACGGTATATTGCTTAAATTGGAAATAAAAACAATTTTTCTTCCAAATTATGCAATATATTTAAGTGCACGGGCCAACTATTATAAAAATCTCTCTTTGTTTATGAATTCCAACATACTAGTGATTGTTTTGAACATTCAAAACATTCTGATCGGCAAATACACACTGCTGGTAAGTATTAATGAGTGAAGGGGTATTTTCCACAATTTTGGTGGCCATCTTGGATTGTACAGTTTTCCAAGCTGGAACTTTTAGGAACTTTGTGGGTTTGGATACACAAGTATTGAACTAAATGATAATACAAGTTTTATTTCTGTTCTAATTTTGTCCGGGTTTGGCATATAAGGATTTCTCTTCTGATAATGTCTCTGGAGTTTCATTATTCCTATATAATTAGTATAAAGTTGATAATAAAGTGTCAAACAAACAAACTATATTCTGTCAGTTTGTAAATAAGCACTATCAATGTTTGTGATTAGTCTCTCTGACAAAGGATTCTGATGATTCATAACATGTTTTTCTGTGAAAGAAATAACCATAATAACATAGATAACTAGTTTCGAAAACACAAAGTCGTTTTGTTTATTTACTTTGTGTCGGTAGTTATTTGTATTCATATTCATGCTATTCGTGATTGGGTTCTGTATTCAAATACCGATAATTGGTTCCATTGGGGTGTAAAAACGTTATTGTGTAAAAATATTACTAGTAAAAAATTAATATGATATCTTCTATTTGTTTATATTATATCGGGTATGCATGATTACTATAAAACAGTTGTCAGTTTATATAAGAGAATATATAGATATCTTTAACAATTGCAGCTTTCATTATGATATTTTCAGAATTCAGTTTAGAACACGAAGAAAGTATTATGGCATATAAAATTATTCCAAACTGTCTTTTTGTCTTATTTTATATAAACATTTATATGGAAATCTCAAACTTTTCACTCAGATGTTGGGTTATTTCCTATCTGAATCAGTAGTTTCACAATTAATTGCATTTATTTATCGCAAAATTATGAAGTCTGTGGCATATGGTATCGACCCACAATCAATTTTTGTTAATATATCTTCCTTTATCAAGTTATTTTGTCTTAATAAAAAGCAGTCACTGTGATTTGAATGTCAGGATGTTGCTGTTATCGTACATTCCCACAGTCAGTGACTTGGTGAGTTCACTATAACAAACAGATGTTGGGTACTTTATGCCATCCTTCTCTGTGACCACTTCTGCCAGTATCTGTCTCCCATCCCTGTCCACCTGGAGGATTGTGTTGGACCAGACCCCACATACCAGAACTTGTCCAGAGACTGTCACATGGATGCCAGGTGGTACAGGAGGTAGTATTCTAAAACGTGTAGTAATCTTGGTATGGCTTTTTTCAGTCATTGTTCCCCATTTAAAGGCAGGGTTTGACAGTGTAGCCAGGACTCTACCACCCTTGGACAGTGTGAGCAGCTTGTTATGACAAACATTGGCCACATATATCCTGCTTCCATCTGGACTCACTGTGCAGCAAGCAACTGAAATGGAATGAAATTATTGACGCAAATTAAGTAAAGTAGTCAATTTTCTACCATATTTATAACTTTTTTGGTGCATTCATAGTGCTTCTAAATGTTAAAAAATATTTTGGTCCAATCATTTAATGACTTCCATTCATAATGAGTGAGGTTTGCTTTTTTTCTGACTGTGGTATGAAGCTAACTTGGTCCTTATTATGACCTTATTGACTTGAATTTTTTTAATAAGTAGATACAGAGAATACATGGTTGGTGCCGGGATGGAGAAAGTTTATCCGGTGAGGCTTAGAAAATGATAATAGGGCAAGCTTTAGCGAGCCCTATTTTTGTTTTTGGGCCAAACCGGATAAACTTTCTCCTTCCCGGCACCTACCGTGTATTCTATTTATCCTGATTTATATTCAATTAACTTTAAAAACACCAAACACTAAAGTTTAAAAAAAAAAAAAAAATTCTAGACGGGCCTCGACCTAATAACTCTCTTGCATGAATGCGTACTACCCGGAAAAAAATTGTTCTCTATTTCTTAATCACCTTTTTCAAAAAGCAAAAGTAAAATATTAATAAATCTTATTTGCTGATGTCAGTACGACACGAAAATGACGTAGTAAATCTGCTTTTGTTTTAAACCAGATTATTTTGGTTTTTAAAGAGTTAAATTGCGTCACACCAACTACGTCATTCATTTTGAGTTGAAAGTTTACAAAATGTAGTCAGACCAGAACGCGAGTGTTTTGCAGTTTAAAATACATGAAATCGGAATAAATATTTAGTGTTTCTGTGCTTTGGATGGATTATATTATGCAATAGCATTCAGATAAAAAGTGTATGGAATATTTGCCTCGAATGGAAATGGTGAGATTGATCCCTTTTCAATTTTCTACGATTTACTCGGATAGTATTAGTTGTGGGTCGAGGACAGTGTAACTGAAAGTGAAATAAATCATAAAATGTTTAGTTATACGTTAAAATTTTGACAACTTTTTTTCATTTCTTTTCATCAGAAAATAATATAAAAGGTTATTTCTTTGATGAATATGCTCTGTTGGTTGACCAAAGAAAGTCTATCCACAAAGAATAACCTGCTTGCATCAGATTCAAGTGTGTTGAAATGGAATGGAACTGGAAGGAAGTTGTTGTTAACCAGTCAAATGGAATGTGAGGACAAACAACTCATTTGTTGTTTAACTCTGTTAAACTAGACAACACAAAGTTTGTATCGATGAAAAACTCTGGTAAGTAGACTTTATGATGTGCATTCTCGATACTGTTGTTATCCGGCGCGTAGGAATACCTATTGACGGTATATCACAGTCACGTGATCTACTGCCGGATATCAACAAGTTTATATGGTCACCGCTTTATTAGGTCACTGTTTGGGTTAGTAGCAGGATAAAAATAAAATACTAGAAACAAAATAAAATGAATATCCATAATTTTATCTACTTGACTTGATTGGAACTACTTGACAATGCTTGTGATTCTTTTTTTTTAAGACTTGTAAAATAAACAGATTCAGTCTCCGCTCAAGATAGTATTTCCTAAATTTATTAATTTTAGTATTTTTAAATCTTTAACTTCACATATCTCAAAATCTAGATTATACCTCAGATGTATATAATGTATATATTTTCCATAGTGTAACTACTTTAGTGCTGATTTCTTGTTCTTCGAAATTTACCATCATATGTGATACTGTTTCAAATTATAGTATTTATATTTTGTGACACTTTAAGACATTTAAATGGCGCATCCATTTATTTAATATATTATAAGCTACCTGTCAGGCCACCTGACGTATCCTCATACATCATGCTCACCAGCCCCCCATCCACAGTGTAGTGGTACAGTGCTGTACCTGATGTGATGTACAGGTTGCCCTGAAGGTGGGCAATACCTAGGCAGGAATGTTGGAGCTGCAGTGTCCTGTCCTGTACCAACTGATCATTTGTCACTCTGATGAAGTGGATCACATTATCATCCATAGCAACAGCCACATGATCAGAGTGAATGCTAGACATGCACTGTGGTTCGCAAGGCAAGTCACAGTGGGCTACTACTTTGAAGGTCTGATCTAGTAATTTTACTTTTCTGTTGTTCTTATCTGTAATGAGGAGTTTCCCATCAGCTGTCTTATATATACCTGATACCCAACTTGTGTCTGAATCACTCTTTATTTTCAAGGAATGTTTCGTTTTACGAGCGATTGCAATAATTTTGTTTGGGTCAGTCGTTACAATCTTACCCAAGACTGATACACCGGACAAATTCCATTCAATAGTTACATCAGGATTGAAAACCACAACCGCCTCAGTTCTGTCGCCCATTTTCTTTAGCTCAGAGTTGACCTTGGAATGTAGGTCTAGGCCTTTTCTGTACAGAATAAAGGATAGGTCTCCAACATGTTTTCTTCCGGTCTGCATCTTATCTCTAAGATTTTGCATGGAGTTGTCAAGTCTGGCACTTTTGTCAATGTATTTCTGAAGGGATGTCTTTAAGGTGGTGGTCAGTATATCAAGCTCTTTGATAGAATTTCTCTTCAGTTGATTCAGATTGGCATATATTTTCTCATAAAAGAAGTTGATTGAATCCAGTGTATTCTGATAGGAATCTTGCAGAGACTCCATAGTTGTCTCCATTTCAAGTCTCTCCTGGTTATTTTTGTCTGCAGTGATTTGAAGTCGTCTGCCATTTGCAGAAAGTCCTCCTGATGAAGAGCTTTCCTTTTGTCAGCAATGAGAACCACTTTTGCTGCATTTCCTGTTTAAACAAAATGCTGTTGATAATAACACTTGAATGTGCATATTTAACTGTCAAATGTTTTCTCTTAGCTAAAAGCACTCAATTTTAGTTTTAAGCTGATAGGAACAAATATAAGTTATTTAACCCAGTATTGAATTTATGAATGACTCCACGTGACCCAGTATGAATTAACATATACTCAATATCGAATTGACCTGACTTGAAATCACCCTGTATTTAATTGACATATAATTATACATTCTACATGTTAAATTGACCTATGACTCAGATGCCTGCTGTATAAAATTGACCTTTTGACTGCACATGACCCAGTATTGAATTGACCAATGACTCCATATAACCCAGTATTGAATTAATATATCACTCCATATGACCTAGTATTGAATTGACCTATGACTCCACATGACCCAGTATTGAATTGACCGATGACTCCATGTGACCTAGTATTAAACTGACCTTGACCCACATGACTCAGTATTGAATTGACCTACGACTCAATATGATTCAGTATTATATTGAACTATGACTCAATGTGACCCAGTGTCGAATTGACATGATTCCATATGATCCAGTATTAAAATAAACTAGATTTATTGAAAACATCAATGAAGACAGTTTTAAACTGTGCACAATTCTTTACAATAATGTGTATGACTCCACATGACCCAGTGTTAAATTGATATTTGATTCAACATGACCCAGTATTGAATTGAACTATGACTTTACATGGCCCTGTATTGAAATGACCAATGACTCCATGTGACCCAGTATTGAATTTACCAATGACTCCATGTGACCCAGTATTGAATTTACCAATGACTCCATGTGACCAGTATTGAATTTACCAATGACTCCATGTGACCCAGTATTGAATTTACCAATGACTCCATGTGACCCAGTATTGAATTAACCTACAACTCCATATATGACCCAGTATTATGTTGACCTATGACTCCATATGGCCCAGTGTCGAATCGATATATGATTACATATGATCCAGTATTAAAATGAACTAGATTTATTGAAACCGTCAATGCAAGAAAGGTTTAGACGGTGCGCAATTCTTGCACATAAATTGTATTCTAAAAATCGTTAGTGGCATTTGTTAATCTAGGGATGGCAATTTATGATTATCTGGTATGTGTGTTGTTATCTTGTTCCGTAGAAGCAATTAACTAGAACTTACTGATGATCGTAGATATGACAGAGAGTACACAGCAGCTCGCTATGGTCCTCACAGAATGCTTCTAATTTCCTGTCCCCGTGTTCCTGGCACTGTTCTAGTGCATCTTTATGAGCATAGCTCCATTTTGTCACGTCTTGTCTTCCTTGCACCGAGTGCTTCTTAAGAAGCAGGTTGTGATGTTTCACACAGTCGTCACAGTAACACTTGGAGCATTGTTCACAGTAAAACTGAGCCTCCGTGTTTCTATTTGTGTTCTCTTCACAAGTTGTGCAGCAGAAATCACACCCTTTATGTATGGAAGATTCAAAATTGGAAGCCATTTTAAACATATAAACACTTGTGCTGAAATTTTAGTGTTCCAGTAGGCCTAATGCTACTCGTTTTCATTTTAATCTTAGCAAATTGTTAAATGTTGCATTAAACTCTTATAGACTTGATTGAATGCTTTCACTGATAATGCTTTCACCCACAAAGCTTCAATATATAGTTAAAATGCCGGCTACTGGAGTCACTTGTACTAGATCGCATTTAGTTACACTAGGCCCTACTCAGTTTACTGTCCGAATTCTTGTTTATCCCACTTTTGTTGGATAACAGCCAGTGGTGTAAACGGTAATCCAACAGCCAGTGGTGTAAATGGTAACCTAAGGTTTATTCAACGTGTAGGGTAGGGTTTAAACAATGGGTATTTTTTTAGACTACTTTTTTACGCACTGTTGCACTGTTTACTATTGGGTGAAATAAGAACAATGTCAGTGTGCATTTTCTGTCAATTTAATTGATCATAAAGAATTAAATCAAAGCACTGAAGGCACTGCAGTTGTTCGCTGTTGCGTAACATTGTGCACAGTTTACTATATTCAAATGCTAATAGCAACATAAGTT